>JAAALK010000289.1:21333067-21687654 GCA_019279435.1 Zizania palustris | reverse complement strand
ATGGTCTGGAGTAGCGACAACGTAAAGAAGAAGATCCTGAAGAAGATGTTTGTCATGGTGTTTATTTTCGTGTGATTCTTTTATTTTTACTCTTATGTAATAATGTGGTCTACGAACCACTAATGACTGCCCGTATATACGTTGTCGCATGATGAACCTCTTGTTATTATTGTTTTTCTATGGAAATTCAATAATGTTCTGATTTGATAAATCGGGGCATCACATCGCTTACCTGGCATCAAGCCTCCCGCTTGACCCAAGTTCACTTGCTGCGAACCGTCCATCGCCCCCGAAGTCACCTGCGCACCACCGATAAGCAGACAAGATTTTCTAGTACCCTAGAGACCTCTCCGGTAAACAACCTCCGGTACACACTTCGGTGTACCACCCAAAGTACAGAGCCCTTTGGTAAACACATATCATCGTGCTCTACCAGACCCCTTCGACAGACACACTCCGCTGCACAGCTACAGCTAGTAAACACTGAACCCTTCGGTAAACACCTCCGAACCCCTTCGGAGGGACCCCTTCGAACAGAAGAGAACTGTAGATCACTCATCACATACTTGAAACCAAGGCACATTTCAACTTGGTTTCTCAATCTCCCCCTTGATGAGTGCATTGACAACTAAATTCAAGTTCAAGAAAATTTGAAAGTTTTCAGCACACAAGTGACCATAAAAAGCCAAACATGTCACTTGATAAATGAATTTCTATCGACTTGACTCATGAAAAGCCATTCGGCAATAATTCCCCTTTAGCAACAAAATTTTCTCCCCCTTTGAGCTTCATTACTTGTTCTCCTTCTTAGGTAGGGAAACCAGGCATTTTTCTCCCCCATTTGCAATGCAAGATCAAGGAGCAAGAAAAGATGCAAGGCTTCGAGATAATGAAAAGGGTGAAAACATAAGGTGCAAGAATATGACAAATCAAAGTATCAAGCTCAGATGCTCAGCTCAGGTTAATAAATTCCAAATTCAATGTTTGATGCATGAGTTTTTCAAGTTGTGAAAAATAAAAGCATCACCACTTAGACGAGTTATCTAGACAAGTAAAAGCAGGAACTGCAAAAGCTAATCAATTTCTACACGGGAAAGCAAGTCCAAATTTATGGAGCATTTAGCCAGCTTGATAAGCAAATGATTCAGACTTTTCAATTCTTTTTAGATTGCCAGGGGTTATTTGCTCGTCCACCTTATACTTTCCAACCAAGCCAAGCTTAGGTCAAGAAGAATGTTGGCGTAAAAGATTACGCTAACAGGTTCTGAAGATTAGAAACTAACAAACGAAGTGTTTGCGAAGGAAACTATTCCAAGCCTCCGAAAGGATAATAACTTAGAATAGTTCGGAAGTGTGTATTGAATAACTTGTATTCGGTCCATATTACAGGGTAAAACGGGGGGTATTTATAGGCCCAAGCATTAAGGAAAAGACCCTTTTACCCCTCTATTACAACCGAATTGGTGGAAACTATTCGGTACCCTTAATAGGGCTAAAATGGTAAAAGATTAATCTAATGAGAAAGAAGATAAGTCTTCCATCTTAGCTGGCAAAGAAGCTCCCGGAAGAGTCTATGTTCGAAGATATACTCCGAACTAGAGTCCGTCATCATACTTCAACCTTGATTCAATGTATCTCCGAAGTTATATGCTGGTAAACTTTGCTTAATAAACATTCTTTGTCTTGTTACTGCAATAACCACTGAAGATGGAATATTTTCCCCCAACAGTAGCCTCTCGAATACGCTTCTCCGCTAAATCTGTAAAGTTAGGAGAGCAGTATACGCAAGAAAAATAATCATGCGTAGGGGTTAGCAGATTCTAATCCATCTCCGAAATACATGGAGATGCAAAACTTCGAATCATTTCCTAAGACAATTACATTCGATCCATCTTAGAACTAACTCGAAAAGTCCGAAAGCCTTTTTACACTTGGAAGAAATAGCCATTGGCTTCTTTCTTCTAATGGAAGTTACGTGACACGTTAATTCCGCAACAAAATAACGGTCAAGAATGCGAAACGACATAGGCAAACGGTAAAAAATCGGGGTCTGGGTTATAAATAGAGGGCCTAGACCCTTCTCGAGTACCTTTCCACCGCTTTCGTGCAAACAACCCATCAATAAAGCCCTAGCCTCCATTTTTCTTCTGATGCAATCCGTGAGATCTAATGGCGAAGACTAGTTTCAAGGGTCCTGGAGCAGCTTCAACCCTGGCCTGGCAGCAGGCTGCGGTAGCAGCGGCGGCTGCAACATTGGCAGCGGCGACCCCAACACTAGCGATGGCAACAATGGCAGCGGCGGGGAGAAATCCCCAAAATACTGGCCCTCAAGACCTTTTTCCGGCATCAACGAAGTACACGGATCAGTCATTTCAATTGGGTCCTTCTACCTGCAAAAGAGAATCACTCGTGGTCACAATAGAAGGCAAATTTAGTTCGGGAGTCATGATTCACAAACCGGGGAAAGAGATCATTCCATCGCCAAGGCCTGGAGAAGTGGTCGTCTTCGAAGCCTTCTTCGATGCCGGCTTGGGGCTTCCGGCGGTTGACTTCTTAGCGGAGGTATTGGACTTATTCAACATTACTCTCCCCCAACTCTCTCCGAATACCGTAGACGGTCTCACCATCTTCGAATGGGCGTTGTGAGCCGAAGGTTGTGAAGGAAGGGCGGAGATCTTCGCAGCACTGCACAGAGCTTTATGCCAACCAAAGACCTTTGTAGGCCCCGGAGGTGAGAAGATGGTGGTTGGCTTCAGAAGCATCAACTTCAGGCTCCAGGACGAATATGCTCTCCGATTTCCCGCCAAGGCCATCAATGCCAGATGGTACACCGACTGGATCTTGAAATGGTTTTATGCCAAAGTTGGGGCGAGCAGTCGGCTAGCTGGACCCATGCAAGATATCAACTTCCGAAAGGAAGCTCTCGTGCACCCGGATCCGGGCCAGCTCGAAGCTCGCCTCAGCCTACTCCAAAAAATCAGTTGCCATCTGAGTATGCGGGACTTAGCCGAAGAATTCCTCGGACTTCAAATTCCTCCCCTGATGGCCAACTGGCCGATCACCTTCGAGTAAGATTCGGAGGGCGGTCTTCGCAAAATTTCTTCGACTTCGAGCCCTGCAGGTAACTTCGAAAACAACATATATCATGTATATTTATTCGAAGAGTTAACCAACTTAACTCATTTTTCAGCCTCTTCAGCCCCTATAACTTCGGAGCAGATTGTACGGGCTTCGGAGAAGATTCTGGGTGTCCCAACTCCGACCGAGAAGGAATGGAGAATTAAGTTGTTTGGTACATGGGAACGGTCCAACCGAGTATGTGGGCTACTCGAAGTTGTTCCGCCCCCTCTTGTGGATTGGGTGCCTTCGGAGAAAGGGCCCAAAAAGAGAAAAGCCGAAGCTGGATCTTCGAGTTCTGCCAAGACTCCGCTTAAGAAGGTGGCTCGAAAGCCAAGAGTTGCGGCGCCTTTGAGCCCAAGAGCTTCAATTTCCGATTCCTTGGAGGATGAAGGCAGGATGCTTGTCGGCCTGATCGATGAAGACGCAGCCCAAAGAGATGCACATATTGATGAAGCTGTGAGCGTGCCGGAGTCTCAAGAGAACCTTGAGCAAGTGAGGACTCCCGCTGCTCAAGAAATTTACCACAAGACGAAGCCCCTGTGGACGGAAGCGAAGTCGAAGTTGCTGCAGCTTCGATTCCGGGTGAAGTAACAACGACTGTTCGCGAAGATGCTCCAACAGTCGAAGATTTGACTGCTGACTCCGACGAAGACTTTGGAGTAGCCTTCGACCCGCCAAGCACCCCAATGCTCACCCCGTCGCCAAAATGTCGAAGGTAACCTTCGCATAATTCTTTTGTTCTTTTTTCTACGAAATTATACAATGTATAATACCTTTGTTTCAACAAGATCCACTTCCGTGGAAGAGGTCTGTCCCGAAGATATAATTCTTGGACCTTCGACAACTTCAGAGCCAATTTTAGGAGTCACTCAAATGGGACCTGGAAAAGGCAAAGGCAAGATGGACCCCCTCCCTGCTCCGAGCTCAGGATTAACTCCGTTTGAGTCAACAGACGAAAGCCAATCTACTGAGGGGGGCCAGTCTGCCGGGGCTCCAAAAAACACGGCTCAGCACTCCGGGCCTTCACCAAACGAAGATGACCAGCAAGCCTTGAACATGCTCCCTCTTCTAGCTCCTTTCTTGGAGCGAAGAACTGGGCTTCGGACTTTGCTCGAGCCTTTGGATCGAGCTAGTCGCAAAGTCGGGGAGACGGACTTGGTGGCCATCTTGAGCGAGGCAGAGAGTTCGGAGCTTAACGCTGCCATGGAACGTGCAACATACCAGGTACGAAGTATGTGCAAAACAACATCAAATTTTTATATATAAATAATTTCTCACCTTGATTTTTTCTCTTTGCAGCAAACAGTCTTGGCCCGAGCTGCGAACATCTCAAATGAACGTGGAAGCCTTCGCATTCGAGAAGAAAATACAACTCTTCAACGAAATCTTACTATCTCTAAAGGTCGGGTGGCCCACTTGGACAACATGGTTTTGACGGAGCGCAGGGCCAGACAAAGCTTGGAGGCTGCGAACAAAGAGCTCGAAGCAGAACAAATTGTGCTTCGAGCGGAAATTGAAAAGATGCGGGCGGATCACGCTACGGCGGGAGCTGAGCTTGTTAGGCTCCAAGAAGAAAAAGCCAAAGCTCCGAAGAAGCTAGCCAGCTACTCAATCAGAAGAATTCTTTAGCTACGGAGGCAGCTAGGCTCTCTGGAGTAGTAAGAAAATTAACTTCGACGAAGGATGCTTTAATTGAAGATAAGATGAAGTCAGAGAAGGTAGCTGCGGAGGTGATGGACCAATTGCTAGGCGTTCTAGAGTACTTCGGTACAACTGGGACGCTTCCTTCGGATGACAACATTTCCCTGTTGCGACGGTTGAAGAGGATCCAAGGAGCAGCGAAGCAAATGAAGACAACAGGCATTCGGTACGGAGAAATCTCCGGACAAGTGGCTGCTATCGGCATACTTCGTTACTACGAAGATCTGGGCCAATCGATAACTCCGAGCGTAGGGCGGCTCCCATTACCTTTGATGACAACCAGCTTCTTACTCCTTCCGAAGGTGTGGCCGCTGCTTGGCAAGCCTTTCAAACTTCATGGAGAGCCGAAGGTCGCTCTGCGATCAAGGCCTGGATTGACGAAGGGCAATGCCAGAAGCAAGCTCGGTCCCAAGTTTCGAGCAGTCAGCCCCCGCCAAACCCGCAGGTTTAGAATTATCTTAGGATCTTTGACTATGTAAAGCATTATGCTTTTGTATATTTATGAATGAAAATTTGCTTATCATGTTTTTAGGCTTTGCCTCATATGGAAGATGTCGAAGTGTTAGATGTTAACGATGAACTCCGCTCACTATGGGCTACCTTCGATATCTAAAAACTTCACAAGCGCCCTCGATTTTTAGTTCCTCGGAATAGCTCCGGAGCGATTATACCCGAAGTAAGCAAAGACATACTGTCTTGTATTAAAGAGGAAGAAAAAGAAGTTAACGTGGAAACTTCATCTTCTGAAGACATTGTACGGTCCGAAGACGAAGATGAAGCTCCAGGTAAAAAACCTGAAGAACTTGGAAGCTGGGTAAGGAGCCCCGAACGGCTTCGAACATGGGCCGAGCTTCAACAAGAACAAAAAGACTTTAGAGCTTCGAAGGGAGGCAGGAGAGTTAAACGCAAAGTTGTTAGAACTCCCGGCTCTGGAACTAGTCATTCCAACCCTAGCTCTAGAGATCGAAGAGGTCTTCGATTCTTTCTTGGTATAGATACCAATTTTCCATGATGTAATCATATTTGTTCGAATAATAAATATTGATTTAAAATTGTCGCCCTATTTACTAGCCCCTCTTTGGGCGTAAGCAACTTCGAACTGTATTCAAAGATGGTTAGGCGCAAAGAAAAACTTAGGAATACAATTTTTGGGGTTCGGAGCCCCTCAGCAATTTAAAGATTGATTAAAATCTTATAAAATGTCTTCGACTATTTGTAGTCTGAAGACTGGTAACTTAGTACCTTATGTTTTTGAAAGAAATCACTTTGGATAACTTTCCGGACACTTTAGTGTCCTAGATAATTTGTCACTTTGGACTTTCATAACAGACATTCGAAGCTCATGGCTCAAACTCTGTTTTGTTTTGGCCTCCTTCAGCTCTTTTTGCGAATTCAGTCAAACCAGTGGTTTGGAGTTCGCAGTTGTCTCTTTGGACTCTTTTTACGGATGCCTACAAGCCGGTGGCTTGGACTCCGCATCATTTGGTCTCCTTGGACTCTTTTTATGGATGTCTTCCAGCCGTTGGCTTGGACTCCGCATTCTGTGGTCTCGGGCTTTTTTACGGATGTCTTCAAGTCGGTGGCTTGGACTCCGGATTATGTCAGCCCCGCGGTTCCAGTGCGTCCACTCGGAAGTGGGAAGTTTATGAGGGGTAGGCATTATCTGAACCATATGCTTTATTAATTCGGAAAGTGCTTACAAATGATTACAAGGAGCCCTTATGCGAAGTATCGCTTTAGGTGCTCCGCATGCCATGTACGCGCTAACTCTTCACCTTCCAAATTAGCTAATTTAAAAGAACCAGGACGCCCTGAGCGAACAATTAAGTATGGACCTTCCCATTTATTTCCTAATTTTCCTGGTGCTATGATACTTCACAAAACGAGATGACCTGGCCTAAGTTCATTAATCCTGACCTTCGGGTCAAACCAAGCCTTCGTCTGTTGCAGATACTTTGACAAATTTGCCACAGCTCGAAGTCTTGTCTCCTCTGTTAAATCCAGCGAAGCTTGTCTTTCTCCTTCTACTTCCGGTTCGGTGCTACGAAGTGATCCTCCTTTGAGCTCTGTTGGTGTCATAGCTTCATCTCCTAATAATAGTCTGAATGGAGTGAAAGCCGTGGACCTCGTTTGAGTGGTCCGAATGGACCACAAAATCTTCGGAAGTTCTTCGGTCCATAGTCTTTTTGCCAATCCTACTATCCTTCGATTTAGCCCTAACAAAATATTACCATTGGCTCTTTCTACAGCTCCGTTAGACTGAGGATGTCGCACTACATCAAAGCATAGCTGGATGCCTAGATCTTCACAAAATTTCTTGAAAGGTTCTGCGTCGAATTGTGTTCCATTGTCAACTGTGAGTTGTCTAGGCACTCCGAAACGGCAAATGATATTCTTCCAGAAAAATTTCTGTACATTGTTCGAAGTGATAGCTGTTAGGGGCTCTGCTTTGACCCACTTTGAAAAGTATTCAATTGCTACCACTGCGAACTTCATATTTCCTTTTGCTGTTGGGAAGGGTCCAATAAGATCCATGCCCCATCTGGCCATGGGCCAAATTGGAGCTATGACTTGAAGGGCTGTTGGTGGGCGATGACTCCTTCGTCCCATCCACTGACATCGTTGGCAAGTGCGGTCCAACTCTCCGCATCAGCTACTATTGTAGGCCAATAATGCCCCTGGCGCAGTGTTTTTCCTGTCAAAGCTCGAGGGGCCAGATGGCTACCACAAAGTCCTTCATGGATTTCTCGAATAATTTCTTGACCTTCGGCTTGAGATATACATCGGAGTAGAGGGGAACATACTCCGGCCTTGTATAAAATACCATTGATTATTTGATAATTCCGAGTTCTAAGCTTTAACCTCGAAAGTTGTGGCCCTTCGGACATATTTGCCTCTCCTTGCAACACTTCCATGATTGAGCTTCGCCAATCTGTATTTGGAATGCAAAGGACTTCCGCAGCAGGAATTTGTGGCACCGAAGGTGTACTGAGTTCTTCATAAAAAGCAGGAATAAATGATTTCACATGCAAACAAGGCAAACTTGACCACAGGAAAAATGCTGGCAGCGCAGAATGTTAGAGAATAAACTTCATGAGAAGAACAAACATCAATCACAGGGAAAATCTCAAGAACAGAGCCTGGCGGCGCACGCAGGGAGAGAGAAACACAGGGAACAAAGAGGAATGACCAAGGAATTGATTAAAAAGTGATTTCAGCAAAAGGGTGACCTAACCCTAGGGATTGGGGCCCTATTTATAGGCTGCCCAATACTAGGAATATTCCACTAGCCCCTTAGGGTTTTTTATAGACGCTAAAATAAAGGAAAAGACTAAACTGCCCTTAGGATTTTTATAGACTCAACTTACTGACTGTGGGCCTAGGAACAAAATAGAAAACACCGATTTTTAGATGACTTATCTGGAAGCTAAGCTTTCGTAGCGACTACGCCTTCTCTTCTAGACAGTCCGATACAAGATCAGTAGTCGTCAGTTTTGTGCCGAAACTGACAAAGCCTTCATCGACTTTGCACCAGGTACCCGGATTGGGCCGGCCCGATTCCGCAGCTCTCTCAGCCCGGCAATCACTCACCGCCCGTGTACCTGAGTCAATCCTGGTCAACAGCCCAGTGGGTCTTCTGCTGCTCCTAGCCCATGTACCCGGATTGGGCCAGCCCGACTTCGCAGCTGTCTCAGCTCGACCGTCGCTCGCTGCCCGTGTACCTGAGTCACACGTGGCCCATGAAGCAGCATATCTCCTTTCGTCTACAGTCCTCTTTGACTATCGTTGACAATGACTCATCACATCTGGAGCCATGAGGCCCACGCTATTCAGCATGGCTCCTCAATCTCTCCCTTGATGAGTGCATTGTCAATACTTCACTTCTTCAGCTCTTCAGTACCTGCAAACAACTGTGGAAACACGAAAACAAAGCACAAGAAAACAAAGAAAAAGAAAATAAAGTAAAAGTTTAACCCTAATGACCAAAAGCCGAACAAAAGCAAGAAGTAGTCATTATGGTTAACCAAAGGTAAAAGCTCAAAATGAGTGCGATCTCAGAAACATCAACAAGGATATCAAAAGAGTAAGGAACAAACGGGACAAAAACTCCCCCTTAAACTCATATCCCAAGATTTCTCCCCCTTGTTGACAAGTGAACTCATCAAGCACTCAAAAGAGACACAGACTCCCCTGAAATGCAACTGCCCCTCAAAATATGCAATGAATGGAACTGGGGTGCATGTGGAGTGTAGAAAGCACGCTTCTCAGATATGATTGACTGCAATTACAAACATCTAACAAGTATAGCGAAAGACATATTGTCTGAGACTCATGGCATGATCAGTGCAACAGATGATATCTAAAGAAAGTCATTAGCACACATTTTTCTTTTTTTGCAAATAAAAACATCACCACATCTTCTAGTTGACAAGCAAGGTAAAACATGAGATGCAAAAGCTAACTGATATCTACCAAGATAAGCATTGTCCAAAACAAGGTGCTTCAGCAAACTTGTTAACATTTCAATTTTCAGGCTTTTTCTTTTCTCTTTTTCATTTATGCCAGGGGTTATTTGCATGTCAAACCTTATGCTGACCGACCAAGTCAAGCCTAGGCCAGATCTGGATCATCAGAAGCTTAAGACATTGGTCTTGGTATACACTACATTGTCCTAGTTCATACCAAAGAGCTATGGTACGTAGTCCAGAACAATGCAATGCGACAAAGCAAACCCACTTGGATCTTTGCAAGTTATGCATGAGGAGACATGGAATTTTCATTTTTCTTGATTTTTCATTTTTATAGCACATTTCCATGTTTTAAAGCAGAAAGATGTCCAAGTTGCATGTTTGCATCTAAGTCAAGAACTAGCTACAAGGCATGTAACAGATAGCAAGAACATTCAGCCTACACATGCTAGTTACCAGAAGCAATGGTGATCATTTTTCATGTTTTAAAGCATAAAAGCCATGCATATGAGAGATATCAGACATATCAAGTGAACTGAACCAAGCATGATGAATAACAAGTATTCAAAAGTGTGTACCAGCTAAAATGAGTAAAGCAGTTCAAACATATAACAGAAGCAACTCTAAAGTGTGATATGTGAATATGCAAGATATGAACACACACAAAAAGACTCAAGAAAAGAGTAAAGAAGAAATAAAACTGACGCAAAATATCCTAGAAAGGATACACAACACCCAAATCCCCTCGTAAACGCTCAAATGTAGACTGATCTAGGGGTTTGGTGAAAATGTCAGCCAACTGATGATGGGTATCAACATGAACAAGGTCAATGACACCTTTCTCATATTGATCCCTTAGAAAATGAAAGCGCACATCAATATGTTTGGTTTTTGAATGGAGACAGGGGTTTTTCCCTACACTAATAGCGCTGGTGCTGTCGCAAAACAATGGAACCCTAGTAGGAAAGAACAACCCAAATCTCGCAAAGTGGAAATCATCCAAACTAACTGTGAGCAGCAGCTACATACTCAGCCTCAGTAGTCGAAAGAGCAACTCCAGATTACTTTCGAGAAGACCAAGAGACAAGGGAAGAACCAAGAAACTGGCAAGTACCGGAAGTCGACTTGTGATCCAACCGGCACCCACCAAAGTCAGCGTCCGAAAAGCCAGATAAATCAAGAGATGATGATGCTGAATAGTAAAGACCGAGATCGGGCGCATAAGTGAGATACCTGAAGATGCGCTTGACAGCCTGCCAATGAGACGCACGTGGTGAAGACTGGAAACACGCGCAAAGTCCCACGGCGAACTGTATGTCCAGTCTTGTCACCGTCAAGTACAGCAGCGAACCGATCATCCCTCGAAACTCCTTCTCGTTGAGCTTGACGCCGCTCTGATCCTTGTCCAGACCCCCAGATGTGCCCATCGGGGTCATCTGCGGCTTCAACTCCCCACCAAAGTCAAATTTCTTAAGCATGTCACGAGTGTACTTACCTTGGTGGATGAATGTGCCGTCCTTGGTCTGCTTGATCTGGAGTCCTAAGAAATACTTAAGCTCACCCATGAGGCTCATCTCAAACTCACTATGCATCTGCTCAGAAAACTTGGACACAAGATCATTAGTACTACCGCCAAAGATTATATCGTCCACGTAAATCTGAGCGACTAAGAAATCTGAAGCATCTCTGAGCAAGAAAAGAGTTTTATCCACAGAACCCATCACAAAGCCCTTCCTCGACAAAAACTACTTTAACCAGTCATACCAAGCCCTGGGGGCTTGCTTCAGACCGTATAAAGCTTTCTGCAGCTTAAAAACATGTCAAGGAAACTTAGGGTTCTCAAAACCGGGGGGGTTGCCTAACATACACTTCCTCCTCTATATACCTATTCAGAAAAGCACTCTTGACGTCCATTTGAAAAAGTTTAAAACCCTTCGAAATGGCAAAAGCTAAAAGATTGCGAATGGACTCAAGACGGGCAACAGGGGCGAAAGTTTCTTCAAAATCAATTCCCTCCTTCTGGCAAAAACCCTGGGCAACTAATCGAGCTTTGTTGCGCACAACAACCTCATCTTCACCTTGCTTGTTCTTGAACACCCATTTGGTGCCTATGGGGTTGCAGCCTGGTGGTGGCTCAACTAGTGTCCAAACTCGATTACGGACAAAATTCTCAAGATCTTCTTGCATAGCATTAATCCAATTAGAATTAGAAAGAGCATGAGAAACATCTCTGGGCTCAAAATATGCAACAAAAGCATATTCAGCAAACACAGCAAGAGAGGTACCAGATGAACGCAAAGTTCTCTTAGTCAAATCACCGATGATGAGCTATGAGGGGTGATCACGTTGAACTGCTCGGGATCCCTGGTGATCTGAAGTCACCTCACCGGAGTCAGCAGCTGGCACCTCTGGACTCGACTGAGGGGGCTCGATCAAAGTGGAAGAAGTGATCAGAGGTCCGCCCTCGTCCTCAGTCGAAGTCTCAGAAGGTGTGGGCTCTGCAGGATGTGTAGAAGGCCCACCCTCATCAGCAGCTGGAGTATCCTCATCTTCCTCGAAGATGGACTCTATGAGCTCATCATCACCAGAAAGCTCAAAAGAAGGAGTCAAAGAAGGCAAGGACTCATCAAACGAAACCTCACAAGTCTCGACAAGCTGCTGGGAGTCGAGGTTCCAAACTCGGATGCCTCGAGAATGCAAAGCGTAACCAAGAAAAACACCATCCCAGCAACGAGACTCAAACTTGTCCAAATGCCCTCCCTTCTTTAGCACAAAGCACTTGCAGCCAAACGCTCGCAAGTGGCTCACCTTGGGCTGTCTGCCAAACCGCAACTCATACGAAGTCTTACCTAGTATGCTCTAAGAAAAATGCGGTTGGCCAGATAGCAAGCCGTGTTCATGGCTTCAGCCCAAAAACGCCTAGGAGTCCTGTGCTCATCGAGCATCGTCCTGGCCATCTTGACTAGCATGCGGTTCTTTCGTTCCACAACGCCGTTCTGTGGGGGAGTGTAAGGAGAAGAAAATTGATGGTCAAGACCCTGATCACTACAGAAGCTGACGAACTGAGAGTTCTTGAACTCAGAGCCATTGTCGGAGCGAATTGCTCGCATCCGACCATTGTTCTCATTCTTCAGCTTCAAAATCAGGTCATGAACAAACTGAAAAGTTTCATCCTTAGACTCCAAAAAGAAAACCCACGAAAATCGAGAAAAGTCGTCAACAATCACAAGTGCATACCACTTCCCACCAACTGAGCGTAACCGAGCTGGACCGACAGTGTCCAAATGTAACAACTCGCCCGGATATGAAGTCATCACCTGAGTCACAGGTGAGTGAGAAGCGGCAACCATTTTCCCATGACGACAGGGATAACAAACTAGATCTTTCTCCATTTTAAGCTTGGGCAATCCTCGGATGAGGTCCATAGAGCTTAACCTGACTAGCAGATCAAAACTCAAATGACCTAACCTCCTATGCCACTTCTAGGGCTCAGAAGAAGATCCAGCTATCAAACAGCGAGAAGGGCCAAAAGAACTAGAGAAGTCAATTCGAAAAACTTTACCAAATGGTAAGATCTAGCAAATCAACGACCCTCTAGAATCAAACACAAAAGAATTGCCCTTCTTAAAACGCACTTCCAAACCATCCTCAAGAAGTTGCGAAACAGATATCAAGTTAAAGTTCAAATTTTTGACCAAGGCAACATTTTTCAAAGAGAAATGATCTGAAATACGAATTGAGCCTATGCCACTTACCTTCCCTTGACCACTGTTCCCAAAAGTGATGTACTCTTTGGAGCTCGGGGGAGTGAGACTGGAGAACCATCTGCGATGTCCTGTCATGTGCCGGGAGCATCCTGAGTCCATGATCCAAACGTCCTCCAGTCCCCGATCCTGCACAATCAGTGGTCGTAAGGGGGAGCAAATGGTCCGGCACCAGGTTTAGCAAAAGAGCTAAACCAATGTAGAGCCATCTGCTTAAAAGACGGAAAGCAAAAACCATCAGAAGAATTTGGACCAAAGCGTGGCTCATAGCGCGGTCCTCTGTTCTGCCTAAAACCTCGGCCACGAGGTCCAGGACCGTAGCCAAAACGGCCTGGCGCTCTGCCGGAACGAACACCACCAACTGGAGCACGAGCATGCAAGCCTTCTCCTCTACAACCACCTACACGACGCGGCCTGGCCTCCAGCCTCTCCCCGCATCGAGGAACATGCAGTCTACCACCCTGCTGGTAGAACTGCTCTTGACTACCATGAGCTCTCACTGCTCTCTCAACCTGCTTCCTTCTGAAGCAAAACTCCGCAAGATGCCGGTCTCTCAAACAGTATTCACAATGATAGGTGGGCTTCTTGGGATGTGGTTGAGGCTTGGGGTTCTTGGGCTTAGTGGTGTTTGGTGTAGTCTTCTTGGGTTGAGAGGGTCCTAGGAGAGAGTCAAGAGAAGTGTGGAGGTGTTTGGGCTTTGGAACCCAGATGGGCTTCTTGGTTGGAGCTTTGGGCTGTTCATGAATCACTCCATCCTTGGGCTGACAAGCCTGGGAAGACTCAGTGGACTGAGTCTTGGGGTATCTCTGCTCAGGAGTCATTTTACTCCACTCCACTGCCCAGCTAATGGCACTCTCAAAGTCAGCCTTGGTGTAGGTGTAGCCTACCCCAAACCCATCCTGCCTCTTGAACTGCTGGATCATCATGCCGAGCTATGGCTCTCGGGCACTGATCCAACCCAGAATAGAACGAAGGTAAAAATTCTCATTCTGAGAATCAGCTAGCTCCTCTCTCAAGGAAGCTAGAACCTCCACCTGAGACAAGCAGGTCTCACACTCACTCTCTACTTCGACAGACTTTTCGCCTTTCAGCTTGATCAATTCCATTCTAAGAGACAAACAGTTCTCATAGACAGTGGGTGGAACTGACATTGTCTCAAGCTCTAGCCTAGTCTGCTCTAGCTCAGCTCTCACTCTCTCCAAATCCCCCAAATGCTCATCGCCCTTGGCTTTCAGCTCAGCTAAGACAGCTATATGAGATGGGCAATCAACACAGGGTGCGACGATAGTGGCTTGAGCATCTTTCAGCTCAAGTTGAGTGCTTTCAAGCTCAGTGGCCAAAGTGTCCCTCTCATCAACCATTTCTGTGTACCTGGACTTTAGAGTCGACAAGTCACACATAAGCACCTCACACTTCGGGCACTCACTGCTATCACCCAAGCAGGGGGAAGAAGATAGACTCTCAATTCTGCCGTTGGCTACGGCAAGCTCACTCTCTAACTCATTTATCCTCTTCTTGGCCCCCCTAAGCAGTTTTTCCCGATATTTTAACTCCTGACGATTGCTTTCAAGTAAATCAACGATTTCGCGCTCATAAGATGATACCTTTTCGTTGTCGTCGTCGTCGGAGTCATCGGAGGAGCTCTTCTCTTCCTTATCCCCAAGTGCCATTGAACAGAAGCTCTTGCAGGATCTTCGGCGCTGATGTGAGCGGCTCTTCGGTCTGTCCGCGAAAGCCATGAAGCAAAGGCCCGCCGGATCGTCCTTGTCCTTCCGCTTCCTGATGACGATCTCCTCATCGCTTGAGCTCGATGAAGAGGAAGAATACGTGGACCGCTTGGAGTAGCTCTTCTCCATCTCAGCGAAGAAAGCCTTGTTGCGCTTCTTGTTCTCTCACCGGTAGTCCTTCAGGGCCTTCTTGAAGAATCTGGTCTTTGGCTTGCCCTTGTCGAAGGAAGAGCTGTCCTGCTAGCTGGAGTCGTGGAAACCACCACCGGTGCCCTTCTTGTGTCCATTGCGCTTGGGGCAGTCGGCGATGAAGTGTCCTGGATCACCACACTCAAAGCAGCCGGATTTCGTGCCGTGTCTTTTGAACATTCTTTTGTCATAAACACGACGCACCCGGTTGTTAAAAAGACACAAATCATCATCTCCCAAAGACTCAAGCTGGTCCTCAGTGATAGACATCAAAGAGAACCCAGCACAGCTCACAGAAGAGGGATCAACAGAAGAGGTAGCAAGGGCCAGGGACTTTGATCCAGAGCTAGTGAGATTTGATCTCAGTTGGATATCAACCTCGGTGGCCTTCAGCTTGCTAAACAACTCATAAATGGTCAAGGTATCATAAGAAGTACTCTCAACGATAGAGGATACCTTGATCTCCCAGATCTTTGGGTCCAAGGTATGGAGAACCTTGAGCGCCTGCTCGTGATCTGAGACCAACTGAGCACCCTCAACCTTGTTGTCCCGAAGCTTGTTTATGATCGATTGAAAACGACCAAACAACGCTTCAACAGATTCACCCGGCTTTTGTGTGAAGTTCTCATATTCACGCCGGTAGGTCTGATAGAGCCGAGCCTTGACCTGGGCTATCCCCTCATGGTGTGCCTTGAGGGTAGCCCAGATCTCTCTCGCAGTGGAGAGATGGCTCACACGCTCAAACTCAGTGGGACCTAGACCAGTAAACAGAATGTTCACAACTTTACTATTGCTCAGATGCTGGGCAATGATACCAGGAGTACCATGCTCAACAACTGTCAATATAACAAACGTATCGTGAACGCAAATGTCCCAGATGTCCGAGCCTTGGCTCATAAGATAGGCTCGCATGCGAGTCTTCCAATAATTATAGCCATAAGCTTCCAAGGACGGGACCTTGCCAGGAGACGTCATGATCACTACTGGGGTTTAGAACCGGTTAAGGTATGGAAAAACCCTAACCATGCTCTGATACCACTTGTAGGACCGAAAGTAGCGACCAGAGGGGGGTGAATGGGCGCCTAAAAAAAATTTTCGAATCAATGGCCTGCTCCCAACACCCAACGCACCTCAAAATACTTAGCAGCAAAACGTAAACAGATCGCCAAAGCCTAAAAGTATCTAGCCTAGAAACGGCCGATGTTCTAAACAATGAAACACCAACACAGTGCTAATAGGCATAATAATCAAAGCTTTCAAATCATGGCAGATCAAAACTTTCACAGAAATAAATCACAGCAATCGATTGAGAGATTACTGTTCAAAGTTGTCTCCAGTAAGTTACTTGGCGAAGCCTACAGTGTCGAAGCCTGCTTCGAAGCCATGTGGATTCGAAGCCTGTGGATTCGAAGCCTGCGGATTCAAAGCCTGCAGATTCGAAGCCTGCAGATTCGAAGTCTGCAGATTCGAAGCCTGCTGATTCGAAGCCTGCAGATTCGAAGCCTATGGATTCGAAGTCTGCAAATTCGAAGCCCGCGGATTCGAAGCCTACGGATTCAAAGCCTGCAGATTCGAAGTCTGTTGATTCGAAGCCTGCAGATTCGAAGCCTGCAGATTAGAAGCCTATGGATTCAAAGCCTGCGGATTCGAAGCCTGAAGATTCGAAGTCTGCTGGTTCGAAGCCTGCAGATTCAAAGCATGCAGATTCGAAGCTTGCTTCACAGAGTTGGACTTCACACAAGAAAAGGGGCTTCGACAGAAACAACTAGAGAAGAAACTAGACACTATCTGTTCGATCAAAAAGGCTATGAGGAAAAAGCAAGGCTAGGAAAAATAGCACACTGTAGCTACAGGAAAGTACTACTAGCTATCAGCCACATGAACTAGTATTCACGTGAAGAACAGAACGAAGCAAACAGAGAAGCTTCCGCTCAGGAATAAATGATTTCACATGCAAAACAAGGCAAACTTGACCACAGGAAAAATGCTGGCAGCGCAGAACGTTATAGAATAAACTTCATGAGAAGAACAGACAACAATCACAGGGAAAATCTCAAGAACAGAGCCCGGCGGTGCACGCAGGGAGAGAGAAACACAGGGAACAAAGAGGAATGACCCAAGGAATTGATTAAAAAGTGATTTCAGCAAAAGGGTGAACTAACCCTAGGGATTGGGTCCCTATTTATAGGTTGCCCAATACTAGGAATATTCCACCAGCCCCTTAGGGTTTTTTACAGATGCTAAAATAAAGGAAAAGACTAAACTGCCCTTAGGATTTTTACACACTCAACTTACTGACAGTGGGCCTAGGGAGAAAATAGAAAACTCCTATTTATAGATGACTTATCCTTAAACTAAGCTTTCGTAGCGACTACGGCTTCTCTTCTGGACAGTCCGATACAAGATCAGCGGTCATCAGTTTTGCGCCGAAACTGACAAAGCCTCCACCGACTTTGCACCAGGTACCCGGATTGGGTCGGCCCGATTCCGTAGCTCTCTCAGCCCGGCAATCACTCACCGCCCGTGTACCTGAGTCAATCCTGGTCAACAGCCCATTGGGTCTTCTGCTGCTCCTAGCCCATGTACCCGGATTGGGCCAGCCTGACTTCGCAGCTCTCTCAGCCCAACCGTCGCTCGCTGCCCGTGTACCTGAGTCACACGCGGCCCATGAAGCAGCAGATCTCCTTTCGCCTACAGTCCTCTTTGACTATCATTGACAATGACTCATCACATCTGGAGCCATGAGGCCCACACTATTCAGCATGGCTCCTCAACTTTAAACCAAGACACATCTCAACTTTGTTTCTCAAATTCTAACTTCAAAGCTAGAAATATACTATTCATTGGTTTGAGTCGGAGTGAGTTCGATATGGTCTAGCACCTAAGGACAGCTAGGGAGATATGGACTACACTCACTATAGTTCTTGAGGGTTGTACACAGATTAAAGCTAGGCACTAAAGCACATACAATCAACAGTATTAGTTGTTTGTGCAAGCGCCTGGTGAATCTATAGATGCCATATTTTCTCGCTTTGACGCTATAGTGAGTAACTTGCGGTCTAACGGGATGCTTGCTTACAATGATCATGATAGGGCTATCAATCTTCTTTGTGCTCTTGATCGTAGCATATGGGAAGTAAAGATATCCAGCATTGAGCAGTCCGTAGGTTATGACACATTGACCTGTGATGAGCTCTTCAGCAAGCTGAAGTCCACAGAGATTGCCAAGGCATCTCTTATAGTGCACAGAAACTCATTGCCACAGCCATTAGCACTAGTTTCTGGCTGTAGCAGTGGCACCACTGCAAAACCAAGCACATCTAGTACTTGTGTTCTTGCTAGTGGTTTTGCTTTGTCCTCCCTGGTCTCAGTCACTAAGGAGCAGGTGGATACTTTGGATTATGAAGAGCTTGCTCTCATTGCCAGAAGGTTCACCCGTTTTCATATTGAGAGATGGGATCAGAGGAGCAGTGGCTTTAGTGGTTGTTTTGAGTGTGGTGACACTTCTCACATCAAGGCTAATTGTCCTAAGCTCAAGAGGAGAGATGAGACTGAGTGCCCCAAATACCACAAGGAGAGGAAACCCTTTGTGAAGGGTAAACACGGCAAGGTGGCTAAGCGGGAAGCCAACGCCGCTTCTAGAGCTTTTGTTGCTGCACTCAGTGACATCGACACTTCCTCGACTGAGGAGTCGAGCTCTGACGAGGAGGAAGAGTCCCCAAGAAAGGAGGAGAAGAAGGAGAAGGCAAGGGATTTCACCGGCCTTTGCTTCATGGTCGACAACAGTCACAGCGGCGATAGGCTTGACTCATCTGAGGTACCTCTACCCTATGACCAGCTCTCAATTAAGATAGATGATCTGAATGAAGTAGTTCTTGGTCAGGATAGATTACTTGTTCAAGATGCTAGTGATAGAAAAGACCTTAGACTTAGGCTAGAATCTTTTTTCACTGATTATGCCATGCTTAAGTCTAAAATTGATGATGCTGAATGTGAATCTTGCATTGTTGTCATGGGTGAGCTTGCTCAATTGCACTCTATGCATGCTCAAACTGTTGATGAGCTTGAGACTACACAGAAGCAGCTTTTGGTGGTGGAGTCTAGACCTATTTATTCTGATGCTTGTTCAAATTGTCCATTATTGATTGACAGTATTAATTTTGAGAGACAAGCATGTTAAGGAATAAGAGGCTAGATTGGAGAGTGCTGAGTGTTCCAAGGATGTGCAGCCTGCTTGTCCCACCTACATCACCCTTAATGATCAACTTAGTTTTGCTAGAGGGCAAGCTGAAAACCTTATGACTAAAAATGAATACCTTCTCTCTGTGGTTAACAAATGCATTGATGGAAAGGGTAGGATGGATTTGCTCTTAGCCAAGACCAAGATGTGTGCTGATAGGGCAAGGTTAGCTCTAGGATTGGGTTTTGAGAGGATTCCTTCAGACAGTGAGAACAAAACTGTTTTTACCTCACCCACTACCTTAGAGAAAGAAAGAGCCCAATTAGACACTCCGTCATCCAAAAAGCCTACACAAACTCGAAAGAAAACCATCCCTCCTGCAATGAAAATTCCTCTCAAGAAGAACTCTCTGGTAAAACCCAAGGAGCCTTTGAGGATTTCTCCTATGACCCATGAGAGTGCCCCTAGGAGAGTGTTTCATTGTTCTTACTATCAGCGGGTGGGTCATTTGGTTGGGTTTTTCTTTCGTCGCATCAAGGATGAGCGACGTTCTCAGGCATTGAGATTCCAGGACATGCATTACCCACCTCTAGGTATGCATGATTCTGAGCTTTACTCACGTCTGGTTTACGAGGCTCCTCGATCTTCTCAGAGAGGTATTTCCCTTCGTAGTGTTCACCATGTTTCATATGGTGCTAGACCTCGTGTTATTGGCTTTATGCCCCGTCAGGTTTGGATATATCATCTTGCATTTGGGTCAAATCATGTAGGTAGACTTCGCACTTTGCATCATTATATTTTTCCTGTGCGTAGACAGTCTATTTTTAGTGTGCCTACTGCTCATATCACTCATTGCTGGATGCCTCGTCATGCTTTCACTCACCCAAGCACTGAGCGATCGAGGTTTTCCCATTTCATGTAGGCATCAGACCGAGGCTTGGAAGGCACGTGGATTATGGACTTCGGTTGTTCGTGCCATATGACCGAAAACGCAGCATGGTTCTCTAGCCTCACCATAACCAAGCAAAAGGAGCAAATCACCTTCGGCGACAACCACTAAAGCCACTTCTCCTCTGATCCCATCTCTCATTATGAAAACAGGTGAACCTTCTGGCAATGAGAGCAAGCTCTTCATAATCCAAAGTATCCACCTGCTCCTTAGTGACTGAGACCAGGGAGGACAAAGCAAAACCACCAGCAAGAACACAAGTACTAGATGTGCTTGGTTTTGCAGTGGTGCCACTGCTAGAGCCAGAAACTAGTGCTAATGGATGTGGCAAAGGGTTTCTATGCACTATAAGAGATGCCTTGGCAATCTCTCTGGACTTCAGCTTGCTGAAGAGCTCATCACAGGTCAATGTGTCATAATCTACGGACTGCTCAATGCTGGATATCTTTACTTCCCATATAATACGATCAAGAGCACAGAGAAGCTTGATATCCCTATCATGATCATTGTAAGCAAGCATCCCGTTAGACCGCAAGTTACTCACTATAGCGTCAAAGCGAGAAAATATGGCATCTATAGATTCACCAGGCGCTTGCACAAACAACTAATACTATTGATTGTATGTGCTTTAGTGCCTAGCCTTAATCTGTGTACAACACTCAAGAAAAATAGTGAGTGTAGTCCATATCTCCCAAGCTGTCCTTAGGTGCTGGACCCTATCGAACTCACTCCGACTCAAACCAATGAATAGTATATTTCTAGCTTTGGAGTTAGAATTTGAGAAACCAAGTTGAGATGTTCCTTGGTTTCAAGTTTGTGATGAGTGATTGACAAGTTGCCTTCTAGGCGAAGGGGTTTGGAGGTGTTTTCCGAAGGGTGCGGATTTAGCTGGTTGCAGCTGTGCAGCGGAGTCTGTCGGAGGGGTCTGGCAAAGCTAGTCTTCGTATTTCGAAGGGCAGAAATCAGACAGTACAGACTACAATAAGGACTTCGGCTGAGAAAGGAAAACAGGCTTCGAGCCCGACTTCACTCGGTGCTTCGCTAGTAATCAGAGAGGACTTGCCTCCAGTTTACACAAAGCGAACACACACTAAAAGAAACACACACTTCGCACGTACAGAACACTAATACCCTTCTCTCGAAAAGAAACAGTGCAAAAACTCAGGCTAGAATAGAACGAAGTGTAATACAGAGAAATCAATACATGCAGTGCAAAACAGGGATACAAGTTCAAGCAACAGATGAAAAACAGGATGAAAATTTCATTGCATGAACATGGAACACAAAATAATCACAGTATCGAGTACATGGATGTGGCGGCTAGCTCTGGGAGTTCTAAAAATGGTTGCTGAAAAAGTATTTTCTAGACCTAGCCAGCCTTCACTATTTAGAGGCACTACTCAACCCTGTGAATAGACTACTTTACCCCTAGGGTTTACATTGTTTTTGTCTCAGCCAAACAAGGGGTACAAATTGTAGTCTACTTTTCTGGAGACTTGTTTTTTCAGCTTCGCTTCACCGAAATCAGTCTTTGATACAGTGATGGTTTTGAGCTGAAGCTGACGAAGCTCTTGAGCCTTCACACCATCACCTTCGGAGTGGACCACCATGGCTTCGCAGCTACTCTCAGCTCCACCTCCGTTAGTCCGTGTACCGAATCCATGTATGGCTGAAGTACCTCAAGTCATCCACACTCCAAAGCCCCACCTTCGGAGTACCTTTGCCATCTTTCGAAGTCCCTTCATCCAAGGCCTCTGCATGAAGCATATCCATAAGCACACCTTCGTCGTGTCTCAGCCTAGAGCACACTGTACGAAGACCCTTATCCGGACCATGCCTTCGACGCACCTTGACTTCCGACACCTTCATCAAGTGTCTCTTTGAGTGCGTCCATCCAGAGCACACTTCGAATGCCTTGCCTCAATGCTGAGGACTTTGTCCACCATACTCTGAAGTCACTCCTTCTAGAGCACCCTTCGAAGTGCCTCGTCTTCGAGGACTTTGCTTCGGGGAACCTTTAGCCGGAGCCACCCTCTGCACTTTCTTCCTTCGCCTAGCACACCTTGACCTGAGGACCGACCTTGATCCCATGCAGCCTTTGTGATCGAGCTCCCCGCTTGCCTGGAATCAAGCCTCCTGCTTGACCTAGGTTCACTTGCAGCGAACCGTCCATCGCCCCCGAAGTCACCTGCGCACCACGGACATGCAGACAAGATTTTCCAATACCCTGGAGACCTCTCCGGTAAACAACCTCGGGTACACACTTCGGTTTACCACCCAAAGTATCGAGCCCTTCAGTACACACATATCATCATGCTTTGCCGAACCCCTCCTAGAGACACACTCCGCTGCACAGCTGCTGCTAGTAAACACTGAACACTTCGGTAAACACCTCTGATCCCCTTCGAAGGGACCCCTTCGAATAGAAGAGAACTTGTCAATCACTCATCACAGACTTGAAACCAAGGCACATTTCAACTTGTTTTCTTAGTATCCACACATGCAGGGATGGAATTCCTCCCATGGTAGCGTGCTAGAACCACACATGAGAGGTGTCTATGGTGGCTAGGTCTAATCTATGCTTAAGCTTGTCTTCCAATACCTCCTCCTCCTCTCTTTATATACGACTGAAAGCCCCTGGTCGTCCACATCTCGAAACCCACAAATCGGTTACAACTAATTTGTATTGTAACAGATCTAATCTGTTTGCCCACGTCGGAACTTATAATCTTGGACGTTCGTTAACACATAACCTTTTTTACCCTATGGTTAGAAAGGTTTGTCTTTTGTGTATCGGCCTTGGGCCCAACATTACGGTTCCAATTTATGGTTGAATGCCTTCTTGCCCGTGCGATGATTCTAATGAGGACATCACTCTTTTGGATGCACGCGACACTCCTTCGCTGGGCATTCAAGGTTCGATCACTAGAGCTCGTGCACGACACTTGAATTTAGAGGTGAGCTCGTTGCTAAGCACTTCAAATTATGATTGCGAGAATATATTGCTACCTAATGATTATATTGTGATTAGGAACCAATGAGAGGACCAGGAGATTCATGAAAAAAGGACTTGGAGGTGTGGAGGTACAGAAAGGGAGTGCAAGCCAAGTTGGAGACCCGACCCAAGTCAACTTCGAGTCCAATTCGGACTCCAGGACCACCAGACAGTAAAACGGACGCCCAGAATGCATACGACCTCCGATTTGGATGTTCCACATATGGTTGGAAAGATGAGAAGATAAACATTCCATTGGGACCAACCTCACAGCCAACTAAAATCGAAGTCGTCGGCAATTGTCAAAATAGTACCAATTTCTAGGACCGTTCCGGTGCTGCGTCACTAGTTTGGGCCTTTTGGCCATGTTCCATGTTGGAGTCCCTTAAGGATGTTGTTGGACCGAAAACGGCGACCAGTGGGGGGGTGAATGGGAGCTTTTTAAAATTTCAGACTAAAAAAGCCTTCTGTTTTACTTCTTTCTTCTTCGGAACAGGCTTCGAACACACCCTTCGAAGTTCTGGTTCGGAGGTATTTCACAGCTCCGAAATCAGGCTTCGCAAGGAGCAAAAGTTCGAAACCAAGAAGACTTCGCTCCACCCACAATCCCGAAAATTCAGCTCTGCTAAGTCAGTGTAGGCTCCGCACACAGGGTGCCTTCGAGCAGGCTTCGCACTTCACCCTTCGCAAGAGCGGACTTCCCTCTTAGGACTTCGATCAGCTCTGCTAAGTCAGTGCAGGCTCAGCACACTGGGTGCCTTCGAGCAGGCTTCGCACTTCACCCTTCGCAAGAGCGAACTTCCCTCTAAGGACTTCGACCAAATACTCAGCGATAGCAACTGGTGCTAGACTTCGTACTTCGAAGGTCTGAATGCACACTGAACAGATTTCGTCGAGGACTTCGACACGGAAAGAAAACGGGCTTCGATCTAATCCAAGAATAGTGCTTCGCTAGTAATAAGAGAGGTCTAGCCTCCAGTTTACACAGAGCGAACAGACACTGAAAAACACACACTTCACTCGATCAGGCTTCTCACACACTTCTCTAGAAAAGAATCAGTGCACACACTCAACTCAAAAGAAGTGAGACACAGAGAGATCAAAGCATGCAGTGAAGTACGCATACAAGTTCAAGCAGTAAATGAAAATAGAATCAAAGCTTCATTGCTTGAACAGGGAGCACAAAATTAACTCACAGACCGAATACAACGTGTGTGGCGGCTAGCACAGGAGCTCAAAATGACTGCTCAAAGTGTTGATGTGACCTAGCTAGCCTCCACTATTTATAGGCACTATTCAGCCCTGTGAATAGACTACTTTACCCTTAGGGTTTATACTAGTTTTGTCTCATCAGAACAAGGGGGTACATCTGGTAGTCTACTTTATTTGGAGGCTTCTTTAGTCAGCTTCGCAGAGGAGACAACATCAGCTTTTGCAGAGCAGACATGGTCAGCTTTTGCAGTCTTGGATTCTTCTGAACCCCCCCTTCGCACGTGAGGGGTGCAGTAGCTTCAGTGAGAAGCCTTGAGCCTGACGGCCTTCGCTTCACCGAAGTCAGCCTTCGATACAGAGGGTTTTGAGCTGAAGCCGTCAAAGCCCTTGGGCCTTCGCACTAACACCTTCGGACTAGACCACCACGACTTCACAGCTTCTACCAGCTTGAACTCCGTCAGTCCATGTACCGAAGCCATGCATGGCCAAAGTACCTCAAGTCAGCCTCACTCCGGAGTCAGCTTCGCTTCGAAGCCATCCTCACTCCAAAGCCCCACCTTCGGAGTACCACCCTTCGAAGTCCCTGCTTCATCCAAGGCCTCCGCACGAAGCATTCCATGAGCACTTCGTCACAGTGTCTCTCCCCGAGCACACTCCTCGACGATCCTCACCCGGACAATGCCTTCGATGCACCTCAACTTCTGAGACCTTCGTCGGATATACCTTCGAGTGCCTCCCTTTGGAGCACACTTTGAACGCCTTGCCTCATTGCTGAGGACTTGGTCCACCATACTCCGAAGTCACTCCATTCGGAGTACCTTTCGAAGTGCCTCACCTCCGAGGACTTCATCTCGAAGTACCTTCACCCGGAGCGACACTTCGCACTTCCTGCCTTCTCCTGGCGCACCTCGACCCGAGGTCTGACCTCGACCCCTTCGCAGCCTTCATGACGGAGCTCCCTGCTCCCCTGGCATCAAGCCTCCCGCTTGACTCAGGTTCACTTGCTACGAACCGTCCGTCGCCTCCGAGGTCACCTGTGCACCATAGACAAACAACCAAGTGTATCCAGTACCCCGGAGACCTCTCCGGGTAAACAACCTTCTGCACACCCTCTGGTGTACTGCCCAAAGTAACGAAGCCTTCGGTACAGCCAAGTCATTGTGTACTATCGGACCTCTCCTTCAGGCACACTCCGCTGCAACAGCCGCAGCAACCCGAACCCACCGAACCCTTCGGTGAAGCAACCTCTGAACCCCTTCGGAGGGACCCCTTCGAATCAGAGGATAAAATCTGTCAATCACTCATCACAGACTCCGAAACCAACCCTTGGTTTCTCAATCTCCCCCTTGATGAGTGCATTGACAACCAAATTCAAGTTCAAGAAAATTTGAAAAATTTCAGCACACAAGTGACCATAAAAACTCAGAATCGAGCAAAAAACATGTCACTTGACAAAAGAATTTTCCTCCCCCTTTTTCAAAGGAGTACAAGCCCCTTCGGCAAATCATCCCTTTGCAAGATAAAAACTCCCCCTGAGTTATTTTACCCCCTTGCTGCAGAGAACTCAAAATTTCTCCCCCTTTGGCAATGCAAGCATCAAGGAGCATTCAGAAGATGCAAAGCTTCGAAATGGGCAGAATTGCAAAGACATATAAAGCAAAAATATGCCAACATTAATACCAATTATCATGTGCTCAGCTCAATTTAACATTCTCTAAAAAACATGATGACAACATGTGATTTTATCATTTTGAAATAAAAGCATCACCACTCAATCAAGGTAACTAGACAAGTAAAAGTAGGGACTACGCAAAGCTAGTCAATTTCTACTCTAGATAGACAAATCCAGTTCAAATGGAGCATTAAAAACAAACTTGATGATCAATGAATTTGCTGTTCTTTTCATAATGCCAGGGGTTATTTGTTTGTCTACCTTATACTTTCCAATCAAGCCAAGCCTAGGCATGAAAGCCATCAGAAGCTTAAGGCGGTGATTTTGGGATACACTACACTATCCCAGTTCAGACCAATGTGCAATGGTAAGCAGTCTAAAATAGAGTAGTGCGACAAACAAACCCACCTGGATCTTTTTCGCTTGTATCATGTAAATCATGGATTTTTGAATTTTTAATTAAGTGAACAATTTTTTAGCTCTTTGATGAATATCCATGAATACAATTTTTCAAGTTGCAATTGTTAGCATCCAAGAAAAGGAGTCTTACTATCAAGCAGATAAAAGATAGCTAAAGAAGTCCTGCCTAAACATGCTAGATTTAAGACTAAGCAGTGAGCATGATTTGATTTTGGAAAGAAAAATCACGCACAAAATGTTTCAGACATATTAAATAGAGCTGAGCTGACATGATTACATTAATTATAATCAGGCATATAAGTGCAAAAGATGTAAATGCAATTTCACACATGATGAGCATATGCAAGACAATCAAAACTGCTCCCTCTCACAAAATGCCGTAAGGGTGACAAACACCAAGATCCCCACGCAAGTAGGCAAAACGAGAAGCATCGAGGGGTTTTGTGAAAATATCCGCTAGCTCGTGTTGGGTATCAACATATTGAAGCTCAATATCACCCTTCTCATTATGATCTCTGAGAAAATGATATCGCACATCCATGTGTTTGGTTCTAGAATGCTGAACCGGGTAGTTTGCAATACAAATAGCACTAGTGTTAGCACAGAAAACTGGAACACTCTTATAATCTAACCCTAAATCCCGCAAAGTGGAAACCATCCACAAAATCTGAGAGCCTCAGCCGTCGATTGTGCAACACTAGACTATTTGCGGGAAGACCAGCAAACCAGAGAAGTACCCAGAAAATGACAAGTACAAGAGGTACTTTTCCTATCAATCCTACACCCAGCAAAGTCCGCATCGGAATAACCTCGAAGACACAAAGTGAAAGACAGAGAATACCAAATGCCAAATTCAAGGGTATGTTTGAGATACCTGAGAATGTGCTTTACCACTTGGCGGTGCGAAGCTCGTGGTGAAGCCTGAAAACGAGCGCACAGACACACTACAAAGTGTATGTCTGGCCTCGTAGCAGTCAAGTAGAGGAGGGAGCCGATCATGCTTCGGAACTCCTTCTGATCTATGGCTTCTCCATCCTCATCAGGATCCAATGCTAAAGATGTAGCCATTGGAGTGGCAAGGCGCTTCACATCAGCCATGTCGAACTTCTTGAGCAGGTCCTTGGTGTACTTCGTCTGGTGGACGAAAGTACCTTGTTTGCTTTGCTTGATTTGCAAACCAAGGAAAAAGTGAGTTCGCCCATCATGGACATCTCGAACTCCCTGCTCATGGCATCTGCAAACTCGGCAACCAAAGCATGAGAAGAGCCACCAAAGATGATATCATCCACATAAATCTGAACAAGCAGGAAATCTTTGCCATGCTTGAGAGTGAATAGGGTTTTGTCAACAGATCCCATCAAATACCCCCGATCAAGCAGAAAAGACTTAAGTCTGTCATACCATGCCCGAGGGGCCTGCTTGAGTCCATAAAGAGCCTTATGAAGTTTAATGACTTTATGTGGGTATTTGGGGTTTTCAAATCCAGGGGGTTGTTTTACATAAACATCTTTGCCTATGAAGCCATTAAGAAAAGCACTTTTGACATCCATTTGATAGAGTTTGAAACCACGGGATGCCGCAAATGCAAGTAAAATCCTAATGGCCTCAAGACGAGCAACAGGTGCAAAAGTTTCAGTAAAATAACTCCCTTCTAATTGCGAATAACCCTGAGCTACCAGTCTAGCCTTGTTTCTAACTATAGTCCCATCCTCCCCTTGTTTGTTTTTGAAAATCCATTTTGTTCCAATGAAATGAACATTTGGTGGACGATCAACTAAAGTCCAGACTTGGTTTCTCTCAAAATTTTCAAGTTCTTCATGCATGGCATTGATCCAACTAGAATTAGAAAGTGCATGACTAACATCTAAGGGCTCAAAAGAAGCAACAAAAGTGGAATCAATGAAATGAGCATGGGAATGTGTTACCCTTTGATCAAGCTCACCAGTGATCTGATCGAGAGGATGCATCCTTTGAACATGGTGAGGAGCCTCGCGGCGGGATGCAGTCTCCCCCTCAACTTGTGCGTTGGAGTGGTCCAAGATGACCGATGTTGAGGTAGTTGCTTCGCGACCTTGTGTCGAAGTGGTCGGAGCGGGGTCGGCTTCGAGGGTTGATGTCGAGGGTAGTAGGGTTTCATCCTCGAAATCTCCGGGATCTTCTTCTTCGAAGATAGTCTGTTCCATGTCGTGTTCATTTGCCTGTTCAAGAGTTGTTGGGGGAATAGTTTTCCCTTGAACAGGGGCCAAATGACGTCAGCCTCCGACAGCCTTCGGCCTGGAGCCCAACACTGTCAAAGACTGTATCTTCCCAAAGAAGCTGTTTCCAAGCCTCAAGGTTCACGTCGAAGCCCTCTGGAGCGAAGCCCCTCAGAGCCCTCTAGAGCGAAGCCCTCAAGATTCCTTAAAGACTGCCAGAAGCTGTCTCAGGATAAACTTCGAAGCCTGCCTCCGGGCCTTGATCGGAGTTAGTCTTCGAGCCTTGCTCGGAGTTAACCTTCGGGCTCTATTCGGAGTTAGCCTTCGAGCCCCTTCGGAGCTCCTCAGAGCTATTCTTCGGACCCTGTCCGGCCAGTTCAAAGCCAAGTCTCCGAGACCTCGGTTCGGAACCTAGTTCGGAGCCCAGTTCAGAGTATGCTTCGAAGCCCCTTCGGAGTGTACTTCGAAGCCTCCTTCGTGGCCTCCGCCAGAAGAACTACGGCCTCTTCTCCGAACCCATAAAATATGTACGCCTCGCTATAGTGTAGAGGCCATACCGGGGGCCCCTCTGCCCCTGGTATGGCGCTTAGCTGGTAAAAGTGTGACGTTGTCTGACACGTCTGTAAAGCTATAATGCACTTTTGTACAGTAGCTAGCTCCTTTTTTCCCTTTTTACCCCTATGAGCCTAGGGCTTATAGAGGGCTCTTTGGTCTTTTCCTTAAGGCCTTCGTGCCTATAAAAGCAGGGCCAAGCCCTTGTAACAGGGGATCTTCTCCAGGGCCATGAAACCCTGGAACTTATTACTCCATACCGAGGCATACCATGCCAAATCCACCACAAACTGGACGTAGGGCTATTATCCCTTAGGGGAGGCCCGAACCAGTATAAATATTTTCTCCTTCTGAGAGAACCCTTTGAGGTTCATTTTACACTTCGTATAAACATATACTAAACCTTTACTGTAGCTAACAAAATTGTGACAACACCATGGAACTCTTTATCAACGCGAACGAAGCACATATGCTGGTGAGCGGAGTCCTACACAGCCTTCGAGTTATATTTTAGTCTTCGATCAATACTTATGATTTCTTGAATTCTTTCAGGCCTTCGCACTGAATGCAGCAGCTTCGACTTCTGCGGACAGGCGGATGATGCATCTGGCGGAGGAGAAGGAGGCCCTCCGACGTGAAGTCTCGGTGGAAGCCAAGAAGCGAAGGCGGGCCGAGGCTTCAGCCGATGCGGCGAGGGGCGAGGCCGAGACGGCGAGGGCTGAGGCGGAGGAGGCGAGGGCCGAGGCTGGCAAGGCTAAGGAAGCCTTGGCCTCGAAGATCGATAGGCTCCGCGTGGAACTTAAAGCTGTGAAGGACGTCGAAGCCCGGCAGGCGAAGGAGAACTCCGAACTCCGCCAACAGGCTCAGTCACTCGAGAACTTTGTTGTTGACAACATCGGCGAAGCTACTCAGAGCCTGACCAAAGTCCTTCAACAGATAGGGACTAAATGCCGGGCTCCGGACTTCGGCGACCAGGATCTGATTGGGGACCGCGTCACGTTCTTGAAGGTGGTGGCTTCGACGGCGGAGCAATCTCTGAAGGGCTTTGCCCTGATGGCCGGCCGAGTGGCGGGACAAGGGGTGTTGCAAATGTTTCATGATGCGGGGTGCAACCACCTCGAAGCAGCAACCTCTATGACCCCGGTGGCCTTCGGAGGCTAGCACTTGGTGACGCCTCCGGCCGGCATCCGCGGAGCTTGGCGGTGACTTCAGGAGCCTTGGAAGGACCAAGGCTGCGAAGCGGTCCTCGACCTTCAGAAGGCCCTCCGCCTTCACCGAGCCAAAGCGCTTGCTTCTCCCAATCAGCCTCCGACATCGAGGCCTCCGCCTCCGAAGGTGTAGATCTCCTTAGGCTCCTTGTAATTCTTAGCTGTAGGCTTTGTAAAAACTTATCAGTTTATTAATATGAATGCGGGGGTGGTTTATACCTGCCCAGGCTCATTCTCCGTATGTTGACTTCGAAGTACTTGAGGACTCTGAAGAACTTCGCCAGTTGTGGGCAGTCCTCGAGGTAGCTAGGTCCGAAGGCCCCCCTCGGTTTAAACTTCCGAGGGGGCCTAACGGCGAAGCCATCCCCAAAGTAGCTCAGGATTGCCTAGCAATTGTGAAGACGGAGTCCCTTCGGATTTCTTCTTTTTTGCCTTCGCAACCGGTCTTAGCAGGCGACGAAGCTTTAGACTTCTCTGCCTTCGACACGGCGCCGCCTGCCTCGCAGACTTGGAGTGACCTACAAAGTGGAAGACGAGGTCTGCGGGCTTCGGAGCCTGGACGAACCGAACGTGGGAGAGCAGGCTCCGACGAGGCTTCGTCCAGCCGAGGGGGCCCTGGCTGAAAGAAAGGCAAGCGAGGGTTGGGGCCTCGCACTCGATTTTTCTTAGGCTTAGATATAGACTACTCGTAGTTTTGTTTTCGAAGTATATTTGTAACATACTTCTCAATTATTATTCAATGAATGGAGTTTATTGTATTTGCACACTTCGTCTGCATGATTTGCATATTTGATGGCTTCGAACGTTTTAGCTTGTCACGCTCATACTGCGCATTACATTCGCACACCTCGCATACATGCTTCCCCCCTTGCTCATGGCAGCTAGGGACTTAGTCATTTGCTGGTGCAGGCAATAAAAAATGCGAAGGGGTGCGCCTTTGGCGGCTTTGGATGCTTATAACACATCGACCGAAGGCCTCTTTTGGGCTTCGAACGCATTAATTTGGAGCTAAGCAAGGCTTCAGCGTAGCCAAATTAAGCGAAGCATGCTTCGGCATGCTAGGATTTGTATGTTGTGCATGAGCTAGGCTTCGAAACACACTTAGATTTTAAGCGAAGTATGACTTCGAGATGCTTAATTTTTAGATTAGATCACGTCACACGAAGCAAGGCCTCGGTGCGTGTTTAGATAGCGAAGCAAGGCTTCTTGAACTTGGTCCTGTAGTGAAAAGGATATTTGGTGTGGATTCACCGAACCTATGATAAGTTGAGCCACCTTCGACTTTGAGCCACCTTCGACTCTAGGTGACCTACAACCCTGGGCCACCTTTGACCCGGGGATGCATCAGGCTGGAGCCTGGAATCCTGGACTTGCCGAGCTGTCGCTCGGAAGTCTCAAAGCCCACTACAACGGGCCCGGAGGCGCTGTGTAGCCTTCGGAGGGGTACTCCGGATTTTGTAAAGCGAAGCAAGGCTTCGAATTTTAAACAAGGCGAAGCAAGACTTCGGGTTTTTGATAAGATGAAGCAAGGCTTCGAATTTTTTAAAGGGAAGTGAAGCTTTGATTTCAAAGCACGAAGCATAGCTTCGGTTTTTAAAACACGAAGCGAGGCTTCGGTCTTTCAACAAGATGGAGCAAAAGTTTGCTTTAAAGGTGAAGCAGGGCTTCAGCTTTGAGGCGAAGCAGGGCTTCGATTTTATACTAAACTAATGGTTAAATTGTACATTGAAGTGGTACTTCGGATAGTGTACATACCTCGTAAAGTGGTCGAAGTCTTGCCTCGTAGCCCCTGGGGCTTTGACGGCGTTCCATACAGCAAGCGGAGCCCCTTGCTAGATGGTGAGCTCCGAAATGCAAAGGATGGGGGAAGGTGAAGATGACCTTTGACCTGCACCCGAAGCCCCTTGCCGAAGGGTGCGCGAAGAAAGAAAGCATCGAAGCTCCACCTCAAGTGTACTTCGAGTCGCAGACAGTGGCAGAGAACTTAGCTTTTAGGACTAAGGTCCCCACGGACGGCGCCAACTATTGTCACAATTTTGTTAGCTACAACACAGGTTTAGTATATTTTTATACGAAGTGTAAAATGAACCTCGAAGGGTTCTCTCAGAAGGAGAAAAGATTTATACTGGTTCGGGCCTCCCCTAGGGGATAATAGCCCTACGTCCAGTTTATTGTAGGATTTGGCATGGTATGCCTCGGTATGGAGTAATAAGTTCCAGGGTTTCATGGCCCTAGAGAAGATCCCCAGTTACAAGGGCTTGGCCCTGCTTTTATAGGCACGCAGGCCTTAAGGAAATGACCAAAGAGCCCTCTATAAGCCCTAGGCTCATAGGGGTAAAAAGGGAAAAAAGGAGCTAGCTACTGTACAAAAGTGCTTTACAGCTTTACAGACGTGTCAGACAACGTCACACTTTGACCAGCTAAGCGCCATACCAGGGGCGGAGGGGCCCCCGGTATGGCCTCTACACTATAGCGAGGCATAGATATTTTCTGGGTTCGGAGTAGAGGCTGGAGTTCTTCTGGCGGAGGCTGCCAAGGAGGCTTCGAAGTACACTCCGAAGGGGCTTCGAAGCATACTCCGAACTGGGCTCCGAACTGGGCTCCGAACCGGGGTCTCGGAGACTTGGCTTTGAACTGGCCGGACAGGGTCCGAAGAGTAGCTCTGAGGAGCTCCGAAGGGGCTCGAAGGCTAACTCCGAACCGAGCCCGAAGGTTAACTCCGAGCAAGGCTCGAAGACTAACTCCAAACAAGGCCCGGAGGCAGGCTTCGAAGTTAAGCCTGAGACACCTTTTGGCAGTCTTTAAGGAATCTTGAGGGCTTCGCTCTGGAGGCTCTGAGGGGCTTCGCTCTAGAGGGCTTCTACGTGAACCTTGAGGCTTGGAAATAGCTTCTTTGGGAAGATACATGCTTTGACAGTGTTGGGCTCTAGGCCGAAGGCTGTCGGAGGCTGACGTCATTTGGCCCCTGTTCAAGGGAAAACTATTCCCCCAACAGTAGCCCCTCGCGCGCAGGCCTTCGGGACGAAGGGGTGCGTGCGCCCTTGGGACAAATGACCCAAAAATTACAACTTCAGAGAAACATGCCTTCGGAGCTTGGACCGAAGGTGACTTCGAAAATCACAGGTAATAACTGCCCGCGCCATCTGTTAGAATGACCTTGGGGAGATCAACTGGCTCCGCAACGGCTAGAAAATTGACCGTTACCCCCCGCTGGGCCACTTCGCCTTCGCTGGAGGCCCACCTGCCAGTGGGTTCGGCCCACGGACCGTCGGAATTCTTACCGCCTATAAACAGGGGTTTACCGCGTGCGGCTTCGGCACTCTCTCATTTGCTTTCTTCTCAGCGCCTTACATCCTTCGCTCTCTTCTCCTCCTTAGCTTCGCGCGAAGCACCACTCGCTAGCTTTAGCCCCTCACGCCGAAGTCCCACAAAAATGCCGAAGAAGGCAGCTTCAAAGGCCTTGTCCTTGGGCCCGAGCTCCGCCCAACTACAGGCAGCGGCGGCGGCAGCGAAGCCTGCACCAAGGCGGCTGGGGCCGAGGGACATTCGGACGCCATCCGAAAAAATTGCGCCTTCAACCGAAGCCGAGGCAGGGCACAGACCGCGTCAAGAGGGCTTTGGCCTTCAACAGCGCAAACTTCCAACTTCGGAGGGAGTTCCAAGACGCCTTCATGGCGAGGGCTGTCAACAGCAAATGGTACTCGAAGTGGGATCAAGAATGGTTCTATGCCTCCGTTGGCGCGAACTCTCCCCTTCGGAGTACCAATGCCCTTATCTCATATCGGCGCAAAGGGGTGGTGAAGACCAGCCCGGACACCCTTCGCTCGAGGATGTCGCTTCTTCGGAGGGTTGCCGTGAAGATGAGCATGAGGGACCTCGCGGAGAAGTTCATCACCCTCCGGCTCAGCCCCCTGCGCGCTCTTGGCCGGAGGGACTCTTCCAAGCTTCGGGCCGAGGCGGCCTAAACGAGTTGGCCTTCGAACGCCTCTGTAAGACTTCGAAATATTTCCACTTTCATACTTTGCCAAAAACTTCATTCTGACTTGAACTTTTGTGAAGCCCATCTCGAAGTGAGGACTTCGGAGGAGGCCATCGCGGCGGCGGAGCGTGTTGTTGGGGCTCCGACACCGGAAGAGCAAGCCCAGCGGCTTGCTTCGATGGGGTCCTGGGAGCACTGGAATAGGGTGTGGACCTTGCTTGTCTATGAAGAGGTCCCTGCCCTGCCGGACTTCTCCCAGCTCGTAGCTTCGACGGCCGGCGCCAAGTGGAAGAGAGGGGACGACGATGAGCCTGAAACCTCGAGGGCTCGGCCGGAGGTCCACGCGACCGAGGCCTCTACTCCGGAGAAGGCAGCGGCCTCGGACCCTCCAAAATCGGCGGAGCCCACAAGTGCTCCGGCTACCAAGAAGGTAGCGAAGGTCTCGATGGTGACGACTTCGAGCGCGAAGGTTGACGCGTCAGCTTCGAATCAAAAGGATTGGGGGGCACACATTGACCCCTCCGCCTTCGAAGAAATCTCTGACGAAGGTAAACACTTCAAACATACTTCTCTTCAATACGCGGATTTTGACTTAGACTTTTTTGCAGAGGAGGATGCCAGTGCGAGGCCTACAGCGGTGAAGCCTGCAGGGGATGATGTCTGTGCGAGGTCCACCACGGCGAAGCCAGCAGAGTCCTCTAGCAGCAGCAGCAGTGGCAGCAGCAGCAGTAGCTCGGAGTCCGACAGCTCCTCGTTTGAAGAAGACAGAGGCAGCGGCCGCGACGAAGGGGACCCTCAAAGTGACAAAGACGTCGAGGTGGTGGATCTAAGCCCGGCCATGCCGAAGCCTGCGCAGGCGGTTGCGGCGGAGGAGATTGTCCAGCCTCTTCAGCCGAAGGGGGCCGTGATGGAGGCGGCCATCAACAACTTCCGCGAGGGATGTGCAGCTGCGGAGGCAGGGGGCTTGGTGGCTCAACTCAGCCGCTCGAACCCCATGGAACTCTTTATCAACGCGAACGAAACAATTATGCACGTGAGCAGAGTCCTACACAACCTTCGAGTTATATTTTAGTATTCGATCAATACTTATGATTTCTTGAATTCTTTTAGGCCTTCGCACTGAATGCAGCAGCTTCGACTTCTGAGGACAGACGGATGATGCACCTGGCAGAGGAGAAGGAGGCCCTCCGACGCGAAGTGTTGGTGGAAGCCGAGAAGCGAAGGCGGGCTGAGGCTTCAGCCGATGAGGTGAGGGGCGAGGCCGAGACGGCGAGAGCTGAGGCGGAGGCGGCGAGGGCCAAGGCTGACAAGGCTAAGGAATCCTTGGCCTCGGAGATCGATAGGCTCCGCACGATACTTAAAGCTGTGAAGGACGCGGAAGCCTGGCAGGTGAAGGAGAACTCCGAACTCCGCCAACGGGCTCAGTCACTCGAGAACTTTGTTGTTGACAACATCGGGGAAGCCACTTAGAGCCTGACCGAAGTCCTTCAACAGATAGGGACTGAATGTCGGGCTCCGGACTTCGGCGACCAGGATCCGATTGGGGACCGCGTCACGTTCTTGAAGGTGGTGGCTTCGACGGCGGAGCAGTCTCTGAAGGGCTTCGCCCTGATGGCTGGCCGAGTGGTGGGACAAGGGGTGTTGCAAATGTTTCATGACGCAGGGTGCAACCACCTCGAAGCAGCAACCTCTGTGACCCCGGTGGCCTTCAGAGGCCAGCACTTGGTGATGCCTCTGGCCGGCGTCCGCGGAGCTTGTTGGCGACTTCAGGAGCCTTGGAAGGACCAAGGTTGTGAAGCGGTCCTCGACCTTCAGAAGGCCCTCCGCCTTTGCCGAGCCAAAGCGCTTGCTTCGCCTAATCAGCCTCCGACATCGACGCCTCCGCCTCTGAAGGTGTAGATCTCCTTAGGCTCCTTGTAATTCGTAGCTGTAGGCTTTGTAAAAACTTATCAGATTATTAATATGAATGCGGGGGTGGTTTATACCTGCCAAGGCTCAATCTCCGTATGTTGACTTCGAAGCCCAACACTGTCAAAGCCTGTGTCTTCCCAAAGAAGTTGTTTCCAAGCCTCAAGGTTCATGTCGAAGCCCTCTGGAGCGAAGCCCCTCAGAGCCCTCTAGAGCGAAGCCCTCAATATTCCTTAAAGACTGCCAGAAGCTATCTCAGGCTAAACATCGAAGCCTGCCTCTGGGCCTTGTTCGGAGTTAGTCTTCGAGCCTTGCTCGGAGTTAACCTTCGGGCTCTGTTCGGAGTTAGCCTTCGAGCCCCTTCGGAGCTCCTCAGAGCTAGTCTCCAGACCCTATCCGGAAAGTTCAAAGCCAAGTGTCCGAGACCCCGGTTCGGAGCGCAGTTCGGAGCCCAGTTCAGAGTATGCTTCGAAGCCCCTTTAGAGTGTACTTCGAAGCCTCCTTCGCGGCCTCCACCAGAAGAACTCCGGCCTCTACTCTGAACCCATAAAATATTTACGCCTCGCTACAGTGTAGAGGCCATACCGGGGGTCCCTCTACCCCTGGTATGGTGCTTAGCTGGTAAAAGTGTGACGTTGTCTGACACGTCTGTAAAGCTGTAAAGCACTTTTGTACAGTAGCTAGCTCCTTTTTTCCCTTTTTACCCCTATGAGCCTAGGGCTTATAGAGGGCTCTTTGGTCTTTTCCTTAAGGCCTGCGTGCCTATAAAAGCAGGGCCAAGCCCTTGTAATAGGGGATCTTCTCCAGGGCCATGAAACCCTGGAACTTATTACTCCATACCAAGGCATACCATGCCAAATCCACCACAAACTAGACGTAGGGCTATTATCCCCTAGGGGAGGCCCGAACCAGTATAAATCTTTTCTTCTTCTGAGAGAACCCTTCGAGGTTCATTTTACACTTCGTATAAACATATATTAAACCTGTGCTATAGCTAACAAAATTGTGACAACAAGAGTAGAACTAACAAAGGGGGTTGATTCATCAAAAGTCACATCACATGACTCGATGACAGTGTTAGTCTCCAAATTATAAACACGATAAGAATGATCATGTGTAGTGTAACCCAAAAAGATCCCGTCAGAAGAACGCAACTCAAATTTGTCCAAATTTCCACATTTTAGGATAAAGCAACGACAACCAAAACTCAAAGATGAGTAACCTTGGGCTGTCTCCCAAAACGCAGTTCATAAGATGTCAAGTTCAAAATTGAGCGCAAGAAAATTCGGTTTGAGATGTAACAAGCAGTGTTCATGGCCTCAGCCTAGAATTTTCTAGGAGTCCTGTGCTCATCGAGCATCGTCCTAGCCATCTCAACTAAAGTGCGGTTTTTTTTCTCTCAACAACACCGTTCTGTTTAGGAACCCGCGGAGTAGAGAATTGTTGTTCTATGCCATGCTCCATGAAAAAGTTAATAAAGAGACTATTCTTGAACTCAGTGCCATTATAACTTCGAATGAATTTCAATGCACCAGGGAGTTCAGTGAAAAGTCTCAAAGCCAAGCTCCGAAAGTATGAAAACACTTCATCCTTGCTGGCAAGAAAGAAGACCCAAGAGTAGAGAGAGAAATCATCGACAATAACTAGCACATACCACTTGCCGCCTAAAGAACTAACCCAAGAAGGACCTACAATGTCCATGTGGAGAAGTTCTCTGGGTTGTTCAGTCATCACCGTGGTGACTGGCGAATGCGAAGCGGCAATCATTTTTCCATGTCGACATGGAGCGCAAACTAAATTCTTCTCAAACTTGAGCTTGGGCAATCCTCGGATCAGACCTAGGGCACTCAGACGAGCAAGCAACTCAAAGCTCATATGTCCTAGTCGCCTATGCCACTTCCAAAGCTCAGAAGTAGAATGTGCAACAAGACAATGAGAAGAACCAGATGACTCAGAAAAATCAGCTCCAAAAACTCTCCCAACTCTAAAGATCTTACAGACCACAACGCCATCAGAATTGAGTACTTGCAAAGTATCACGATGGAATCGCACCTCAAAGCCCTCATCAAGCAATTGAGATACAGAAAGCAAATTGTATCCCAAGTTTTCAACCAAAGAAACATATTTGAGAGTGAAATTCGAGTTGATTCTTACCACACCTTTACCTTACACTCTACTCCTTCGATTTTTCCCGAAGGTGATGTGTTCCCTTTGCTTAGTTGTGGTGAGGCTGGAGAACCATGCTGCATCTCCAGTCATGTGGCGTGAACAACCGGAGTCCATGATCCACGTGCCCTCCAAGCCTCGGTCTGGTGCCTACACATGATAAGAAAATCTCGATCGCTCAGTGCTGGGGTGCGTGAAAATATGACGAGGCATCCAGCACTGAGTGATACGAGTAGTAGGCACAGTAAAAGTAGACTGTCTATGCACAAGACAATCAGAATGATGCAAAGTGTAAGGTCTACCTACATGTTGTGATATAAAAGCACGACGAGGTCTCCTACTCTAACGAGGTACAAAGCTACTCGCACGGGGTCTACCACCATATGCGACATGGTGAACACCTCGATGAGCAAAACCTCTATGAGAAGTACGAGGAGCCTCGAAAACAGGACGAGAGTAAAACTCAGACTCATGCATACCTAAAGATGGGTAGTACATGTTCTGGAAACTCATCGCATGAGAGCGTCGCTCATCCTTGATGCGACGAAAACAGAACCCAATCAGATGACTCACCCACTGACAGTAGGAACAATGAAAAACTCTCCTCGGGGCACTCTCATGGGTCATAGGAGCAACTCTCACAGGCTCCTTGGGCTTTTGCTGAGTGGTTTTCTTGGGAGGAATTTTCTTGGTAGGAGGAGTTGTTTTCTTTGGAGTTCGGGTAGGCTTTTTGGTTGATGGAGTGTCTAACAGGGCTCTTTCTTTCTCTAAGGTAGTGGGTGAGGTAAAAACAATTTTGTTCTCACTGTCTGAGGGAGTCCTCTCAAAACCCAATCCTAGAGCTAACCCTACCTTGTTAGCACACATCTTGGTCTTGGCCAAGAGCAAATCCATCCTACCCTTTCCCTCAGTGCATTTGTTAACCACAGAAAGAAGGTATTCATTTTCAGTCATGAGGTTCTCAGCTCGCTCTCTAATAGTGCCTAGCTGGTCCTTAAGGGTTATGCAAGTGTCACACATAGGTTGCACATCCTTAGAACTACCGGCCCTCTCCAACCTTGCCTCTAAATCATGAACATGCTTATCACGTAAATCAATGCTCTCACGTAATAAAGAACAGTTCATGCATTCATTTATATCATGAGAACTAGAATCAACCATCAAATGCTACTTCTGTGCAGTCTCAAGCTTAGAAAGAGTTTGAGCATGAACAGAGCGTGACTGAGCAAGCTCACTCATGACAACAGTGCAAGATTCACATTCAGCATCATTAACCCTAGACTTAAGCATGGCATAATGGGTAGAAACAGATTCTAGCCTAAGTCTAAGGTCTTTTCTATCTCTGGCGGCTTGCACGAGTAATCTATCCTGACCAAGAACTACTTGATGGGGGAGTGGTCCCGATCTTCCGCTAGGTAAAGGATAAACTTGGGTTGGTGGAGAATCTCGACGTTGGCGATCCAAGGCTCCGGTCAGGCGGATCAAAACCTTGCAATCATTACACCACTGTCTCCGTTGGTTATCAACCACGCAGAACGCGATTGACCTCGCCACGAAGGCTAATTCCTGCAAGCGAACCCAAGAACACAAGCAAGAACAGGAAGGATACAAATCGAATGCCAAATCACAGACAAACGAGGATAAGGTGAGGTTTCACAAACGCCAATGCAGCAGCCAATCGGTCCGGTGCAAGAGGCGGGATCTAAACACAACAGTGTAGATGCAACAAAGCAAAACCTAACCCTAGAGGTGGCTGGCGTGAGAATATATAGGGCGGCGGCCTGTGGAAGGGGAACAGACTTGGGCTGTGGGCTAGAAGACGTACAGACTCAGATTATGGCCAACATGGCCCAGTTCTGTCACGCAGTACTGTTTTAAATACATAGGACGACTCGAGACTCCAAATGAGGTGAAACCAACGGCAAACGATCCGTCTTCTCCTCAGCTTTCCAAAAAGTCAAAGAACGCACCAATCGGACTTCGTATGAGGAAGTTATGCCCATTTTGGTGAAAGGTGGTCGATGTAGTCCGAACCAGCGAATTTTTGACTTCAAATCATCCGTGCGGCTCCGTCTTCAACTCCAACTCTCCTATTCCATCTCCCATGTTCCTAAGCAACAAAATATCACTAGTATTCAGTAGCATCCCATCCAAACAAATATAATCAAATTTGCTAAGGAACGAATTAACTTCATGGTTCAAGCGACGGGCACGGGCGCGTGTGATTGGTCCTTGTAGTTGAATTGTAGGTGGAGGCTCCATGTGTGTATCATGTGAAGTGATGTCCTCATCACTACTTCATTCAGTTCATCTGATTTAATTGCAAGCTGGTCATAGGATAGAGGTACCTCGGATGAGTCAAGCTCATCGCCGCTGTGATCGCTGTCGGCCATGAAGCATAGGCCGGTGAAATCTCGTCCCTTCTTGTCCTTCTTCTCCTCCTTTCTTGGTGACTCCTCCTCCTCATTAGAGATCGACTCCTCAGTTGAAGAAGTGTTGATGTCGTTGAGAGCAGCAACAAATGCTCTAGAAGCAGCTTTTCCTACCCTCTTAGCCACTTTGCCGCGCTTGGCCTTCACAAAGGGTTTCCTGTCCTTCTTGTGGTATCTAGGGCGCTCACTCTCATCTCTCTTCTTGAGTTTTGGGCAATTGGCATTGATGTGAGAAGTGTCGCCACACTCAAAACAACCACTAAAACCACCTCTCCTCTGATCTCGTCTCTCATAGTGAATATGGGTGAACCTTTTGGCAATGAGAGCAAGCTCATCATCATCCAGAGTATCCACCTGCTCCTTAGTGACGGTGACCAGGGAGGACAAAGCAAAACCATATGCAAGAACACAAGTGCCAGATGTGCTTGGTTCTGCAGTGGTGCCATGGCTAGTGCTAGAAACCAATGCCAATGGTTGTGGCAAAGAGTTTTTGTGCACTGCAAGAGATGCCTTGGCAATCTCTGTGGACTTCAGCTTGCTGAAGAGCTCATCACAGGTCAATGTGTCATAACCTGCAGACTCCTCAATGCTGGATATCTTCACTTCCCATATGGTACGATCAAGAGCATAGAGAAGCTTGATAGCCCTATCATGATCATTGTAAGAAAGTGTCCCATTGGACCACAAGTTACTCACTATCGCATCAAAGCGAGAAAACATGGCATCTATAGATTGTATGTACTTTGGCGCCTGGCCTTAATCTGTGTAGAGCCCTCATGAAAAATAGTGAGTGTAGTGCAAATTTCCCTAGCTGTCCTAAGGTGCTGCACCCTATCAAACTCACTTCTACTCGAACAGTATATTTCTTGCCTTGGAGTTGGCATTATACGGATCCTTCTTAGTTTGAGAGGTGCGAGTTTCAGGCATGGAGTATTGTGAGTCCACAATCTCCCAAATTGCATTTCCTTGGCTTAGCAATTAAGCCTCCATGCGCACCTTCCAGTATGCAAAGTCCGTCCCATCAAACAGAGCTATTTTACTAACTCTGTCCATGTCGCCAACAGATCACAAAACCGGTTAAGGTCAACTGGTGATCTTAACCTTCTTTGATACCAATTGTTGGACCGAAAATGGCGACCAGAGGGGAGGGTGAATGGGAGCTTTTTAAAATTTCAGACTAAAAAAAGCCTTCTGTTTTACTTCTGTCTTCTGCGGAATAGGCTTTGAACATACCCTATGAAGTTCTGGTTCGGAGGTATTTCACAGCTCTGAAATCAGGCTTCGCAAGGAGCAAAAGTTCGAAACAAAGAAGACTTCGCTCCACCCACAACCCCCAAAATTCATCTCTGCTAAGTCAGTGCAGGCTCCGCACACAGGGTGCCTTCGAGCAGGCTTCACACTTCACCCTTCGCAAGAGCGGACTTCCCTCTGAGGACTTTGATCAGCTCTGCTAAGTCAGTGCAGGCTCAGCACACTGCCTTCGAGCAGGCCTCGCACTTCACCCTTCGCTAGAGCAGACTTCCCTATGAGGACTTCGACAAAATACTTAGCGATAGCAACTGGTGCTAGGCTTCGTACCTCGAAGGTATAAACACACACTGAACAGACTTCATCGAGGACTTCGACACGAAAAGAAAACGGGCTTCGATCTAAGCCAAGAATAGTGCTTCGCTAGTAATCAGAGAGGTCTAGCCTCCAGTTTACACAGAGCGAATAGACACTGAAAAACATAGACTTCACTCGATCAGGCTTCTCACACACTTCTCTAGAAAAGAATCAGTGCACACACTCAACTCAAAAGAAGTGAGGCACAGAGAGATCAAAGCATGCAGTGAAGTACGCATACAAGTTCAAGTAAATGAAAATAGAATCAAAGCTTCATTGCTTGAACAGGGAACACAAAATAAACTCACAGACCGAATACAACGTGTGTGGCGGCTAGCACAGGAGCTCAAAAATGACTGCTCAAAGTGTTGATGTGACCTAGCTAGCCTCCACTATTTATAGGCACTATTTAGCCCTGTGAATAGACTACTTCACCCCTAGGGTTTACACTAGTTTTGTCTCATCAGAACAATGGAGTACAGCTGGTAGTCTACTTTCTTTGGAGGATTCTTTTGTGAGCTTCACAGAGGAGACAACATCAGCTTTTGCAGTCTTGGATTCTTCTGAAGCCCCCCTTCGCACGCGAGGGGTGCGGTAGCTTCGGTGAGAAGCCTTGAGCCTGACGGCCTTTGCTTCACCGAAGTCAGCCTTCGATACAGAGACGGTTTTGAGCCGAAGTCGTCAAAGACCTTGGGCCTTCGCACCAACACCTTCGGAGTGGACCAGGCTTTGCATCTTCTCCTAGCTCGAACTCCGTCAGTCCGTGTACTGAAGCCATGCATGGCCGAAGTACCTCAAGTCAGCCTCACTCCGGAGTCAGCCTCACTCCAGAGTCAGCTTCGCTTCGAAGCCAACCTCACTCTGAAGCCCCACCTTAGGAGTACCACCCTTCGAACTCCTTGCTTCGTCCAAGGCCTCCGCATGAAGCATTCCATGAGCACTTCGTCGCAGTGTCTCTCTCCGAGCACACTCCTCGACGATCCTCGTCTCGGAGTACCTTCACCTGGAGCCACACTCCGCACTTACTGCCTTCTCCTGGCGCACCTCGACCCGAGGTCTGACCTCGACCCCTTCGCAGCCTTCGTGATGGAGCTCCCTGCTCCCCTGGCATCAAGCCTCCCTCTTGACCCAGGTTCACTTGCTACAAACCGTCCGTCGCCTCTGAGGTCACCTGCGCACCACAGACAAACAGCCAAGTGTATCTAGTACCCCAGAGACCTCTCCCGGTAAACAACCTTCGGCACACCCTCCAGTGTACCGCCCAAAGTACCGAACCCTTCGGTACAACCAAGTCATTGTGTACTGTCGGACCCCTCCGATAGGCACACTCCGCTACAACAGCCGCAGCAACCAAAACCCACCGAACCCTTCGGTGAAGCAACCTCCGAACCCCTTCGGAGGGACCCCTTCGAATCAGAGGATAAAATCTGTCAATCACTCATCACAGACTCCGAAACCAACCCTTGGTTTCTCAGATGTGTCCTAGGGTTAGACCATGTTCTTTAGCCTATATAAATAGTAGTCGCCACTGTCTTATGAGGGTTTTGCTTAGATTGTTCTATAAAGAACAACTTCGTCATCATATCGGTTTGTAGAACCCCAACTTGTGAGTTTAATCATTCGTCTTCAATTCGGTTGCATTCTTCTTGGTTCTTGCTTGTGTTCTTCGATTCGCAGGGAAGGATTAGCACCGTTCGGTCGATAACCAGAGGAGACATTGTGCTATGATTGCGGGCTCAGTTCGTGCCATCCAGAAGCCGGATCGATTTGTGTAGCGACTCCACCAAATCGAGAGTGATTAGAACCTTTCGGAAGATTGGGAACCATAGTATACATCAAGTGGTATCCAAAGATAGGTTTACCGTCAGGTTCGCCTTCCCTTTGTTCGAGTCAATTTCGCCTCAATCCTAGAGTCCATAGAAAAGCCAAAAAAAATTATCCCCGTCCCAGACATTGTTAGCCTTTTGCACAATTCTCTTTCAAAGTCCGTATTGTTGAGTTTGTGTACAACTTTGTGTCTTTGTTGCTGGTTAATTCATGTTTTAGATCGGTTTGTGTCCTTTTCCACTTCACAATTTTCCAACACCCACCGATTCACATCCTCTTCCGATTCCACCACCAACAGACCCGATTTCCGAGAGTCTTCATTGAAACAGGCATAACTTTTCTCTCGGAACTCCGATTGAGTTGAAATTTTTACCACAGAAAGATCTAGAAAGTTGATTTTGGTGAAACCGTCTATACTAGTATAGGCGATTTAAAAAAAATAAAAAAAAATTCAGGAACACCTTTGTTTCGGGCTTGATGTTTCAGCACCCATTTTTCCAAACGATCCAAATTATGTACCGATAACATCTTACATCGGTTTGAGCTGATACTTGGTGCTAATCTTAATCTTGGTTCATAGTGTTGCTGATACTTGGTACTTGGTTGCAAAAAATAGACAACACAAGAGGCTTTGCACTTCTTGTTTCATAGTGTTGCTGGTATCGGGCTGACATTGTCCTTGCTATTCATCTTGTCCATCCTTGTTTCTTTATTATTGACACTACTGTTCTTAGGACATGAGTAGATTAGCAATTAAGACTAATAGTTTGAACATTTATTCAACATTACTATCTGTTATTGAATTGTGTACCACTCACACATTTATCCTTCCTATAGCTTCACATAAACCTTCTAGACATCAGGTTTTTGATTCTTGCAATCGCAGAGCACGCCTCCCATGTATCCTTTGTCTTGCTGGTAAGAACCTCATAAGATCTTGGTAAGGTGTTTCCTTTTGCGGTGTTGATTTAGAGAGAGGCACCACCAGTCCTGCGTAGTATCTTATTAGGGATAACCTTCACTGTTTATTCCTGTTTTGGTGTCTACAATGGCAGGTGATGAGGGAGGTGCCACCCCGAAGGACATCGACGAGTGTGTGAGCTAGGGTCAATTACGTGAGGCCCTTGAGCAGGGGTGGAAGGCGATGACAGAAGCTCTCACCCAGACAATCACCACTTCCAACAAGGACCTCAGACTCCAAGATTCCCTTGAGAGCTTGGATAAACGGATATCCACTCTAACCGACAGGGTGGTTGCATTGGAAACTCGTCCCCACCCGATAAAGATGAGGACGTGGATGGACATAGCCAACAGAGGTGCGTGACTTTGACATCTTCTATGCACCAACACCATAGGTATGGGTGGTAATCATAATCGTGCTCACGATGACCCTTATGCCAAAATTAAATTCAATATACTTTCATTTTCTGGACACTATGATGCTGAGGGATATATTGATTGGGAGATGACTGTCAAGCAGAAATTTAGTGCCCATCTTGTACTTGACCAACATAGAGTTAGACAAGCCACTAGCGAATTTAAGGATTTTGCTATTGTTGGCGTAAAAGATTACGCTAACAGGTTTCTGAAGATTAAAAACTAACAAACGAAGTATTTGCGAAGTGAACTGTTCTAAGCCTCCGAAAGGATAATAACTTAGAATAGTTTGGATGTGTGTATTGAATAACTTGTATTCGGTCTCTATTACAGGGTAAAACGGGGGGTATTTATAGGCCCAAACATTAAGGAAAAGACCTTCTTACCCCTCTATTACAACCGACATAGTGGAAACTATTCGGTACCCTTAATAGGGCTAAAATGGTAAAAGACTAATCTAATGAGAAAGAAGATAAGTCTTCCATCTTAGCTGGCAAAGAAACTCCCGGAAGAGTCCAAGTTCGAAGATATACTCCGAACTAGAATTCGTCATCATACTTCGAACTTGATTCAATGTATCTCTGAAGTTATATGCTGGAAGTCTTCGGCTTAATCACCAGTCTTTATCTTGTCACTGCAATAACCCTGAAGATGGAATATTTTCCCCCAACAGTAGCCCCTCGAATACGCTTCTCCGCTAAATCTGTAATGTTAGGAGAGCAGTATACGCAAGAAAAATAATCATGCGTAGGGGTTAACAGATTTAAACCATCTCCAAACTATGTGGAGATGTAAGCTTCGAATCAGTTTCTAATAAAATTACATTCGAAGTAACTTAGAATTAACTCAAGAAGTCTGAAAGCCTTTTTAGACTTAGAAGAAATAGTTGTTAGCTTCTTTCTTCTAACGGAAGTTACGAAATGCTTTAATTTCGGAACAAAGTAACGGCTGGGAATGTGAAGCGACACAGACAAATCGTAAAAAATCAGGATTTGGGCTATAAATAGAGGGCCCAAACCTTTCTTGAGTACCTTTTCACTGCTTTCGTGCAAACAAACCATCACCCGAGCCCTAGCTTCCATTTTTCTTCTGAAGCAATCCGTGAGATCCAATGGCGAAGACTAGTTTCAAGGGCCTTGGAGCAGCTTCAACCTTGGCCCGACAGTAGGCTGCGGCAGCAGCGGCGGCTGCAACCTTGGTGGCAGCGACTCCAAATCCTTCAGTGGCGACAATGGCGCCGGTGGGAGGAAATTCCCAGAATGTCGGCCCCCAAGACCTCTTTCCAGCCTCGACGAAGTACACAGATCAGTCTTATCAACTGGGGCCGTCAACCTGCAGAAGGGAATCTCTTGTGGCTGCAGTAGAAGGCAAAATTAGTTCGGGGGTGATGATTTGCAAACCTGGGAAGGAAATCATTCCATCACCGAGACCCGGAGAAGTGGTTGTTTTCGAAGCCTTCTTCGAAGCTGGCTTAGGGCTTCCGGCAGTTGATTTCTTGGCCGAGGTATTGGATTAGTTCCACGTTACTCTCCCCCAACTTTCTCCGAATGCTGTAGCACGTCTCGCCATCTTCGAATGGGCATTGCGAGCCGAAGGTTGTGAGGGGAGGGCAGAAATCTTCGCTTCATTGCATAGAGCTTCATGCCAACCGAAGACCTTTGTAGGCCCCGAAGGTGAAAAAATGGTAGTGGCCTTCGGAAGCATTAACTTCTGGCTTCGGGACGAGTATGCTCTCCGATTTCCTGCCAAAGCTATCAATGCCAGATGGTATACAGACTGGATCCTGAAATGGTTTTACGCTGAAGTTGGGGCGAGCAACCGTCTAGCTGGACCTCTGCAAGACATCAACTTCCGAAAGGAAGCCCTTGTGCATCCAGATCCGGATCAGCTCGAAGCTCTCCTTAGCTTGCTTCAAAAGATCAGTCATCGGTTGAGCATGCGAGACTTAGCCAAAGAATTCCTCGGGCTCCAAATCCCTCCTTTGATGGCTTACTGGCCAATCACTTTCGAAGAGGATTTGGAAGGCGGTCTTCGGAAAATTTCTTCAACTTCGAGTCCTGCAGGTAACTTCGAAAACAACATACTCTATGTATATTTATTCGAAGAATTAACAAACTTAACTCATTTTTCAGCCTCTTCAGCCCCTATAACTTCAGAGCAAATCGTACGAGCTTCGGAGAAGATTTTGGGCGTCCCAACTCCGACCGAGAAAGAATGGAGAATTAAATTGGTTGGTAGTTGGGAGCGATCCAACCGAGTATGGGGGCTACTCGAAGTGGTTCCGCCCCCTTTGGTGGATTGGGTGCCTTCGGAGAAAGGGCCCAAGAAGAGGAAAGCTGAAGCTGGGACTTCGAGCTCTGCCAAGACTCCGGTCAAGAAGGTAGCTCGAAAGCCAAGAAATCCTGCACCTTCGAGCCCAAGAGCTTCAATCTCTGATTCTCAGGAGGATGAAGGCAGGTTGCTTGTGAGGCTGATTGACAAAGATGCAGCCGAAGAAACTGCACAAATTGAAGAACCTGCGAACGTGCCGGAGTCTCAAGAGAATCTTGAGCAAGCGAGGACTCTGGCTGTTCAAGAGGTTTTACCTCAGGACGAAGCTCCTGTGGATGAGAGTGGAGTCGAAGTCACTGTGGCTTCGATTCCAGATGAAGCAACAACGACTGTTCAGGAAAATGTTCCCACAGTCAAAGATTTGACGCTTGATTCAGATGAAGATCTCGCCTTCGATCCACCAAGCAGCCCAATGCTTACCCGTCGCCAAAATGTAGAAGGTAAACTTCAAATAATTCTTTTATCTTTTTTTTTTAAAAAATGTGAGATTATACAATGTATAATACCTTTGTTTTTACAGAGTCCACTTCTATGGAAGAGGTCCGTCCTGAAGATACAATTCCTGGACCTTCGACATCTTCGGAGCCAACCCAGAAGTCGCTCAAATGGGGCCTAGAAAAGGCAAAGGAAAAAATGAACCCCCTCCCTGCTCCGAGGTCAGGATCAACTCCGTCTGAATCAACAGACGAGAGCCAATCTAGTGAGGGGGGTCAGTCTCCCGAGGCTCCGAAGACCGCAGCTCAACACTCCGAGCCTTCGCCAAATGAAGATGACAAGCAAGCCTTAAGCATGCTCCCCCTTCTAGCTCCTTTCTTAGAGCGAAGAACTGGGCTTCGGACTTTGCTCGAGCCTTTGGATCGAGCTAGCCGCGAAGCTGGGGAGACGGACTTGGTCCACCATACTCCGAAGTCACTCCATTCGGAGTACCTTTCGAAGTGCCTCGCCTCCGAGGACTTCATCTCGGAGTACCTTAACCCGGAGCGACACTCCACACTTCCTGCCTTCTCCTGGCGCACCTCGACCTGAGGTCTGACCTCAACCCCTTCGCAGCCTTCATGATGGAGCTCCCTGCTCCCCTGGCATCAAGCCTCCTGCTTGACCCAGGTTCACTTGCTACGAACCGTCCGTCGCCTCCGAGGTCACCTGTGCACCACAGACAAACAACCAAGTGTATCCAGTACCCCAGAGACCTCTCTGGGTAAACAACCTTCGGCACACCCTCTGGTGTACCGCCCAAAGTAACGAAGCCTTCGGTACAGCCAATTCATTGTGTACTATTGGACCTCTCCTTCAGGCACACTCCGCTGCAACAGCCGCAGCAACCAGAACCCACCCAACCCTTCGGTGAAGCAACCTCTGAACCCCTTCGGAGGGACCCCTTCGAATCAGAGGATAAAATCTGTCAATCACTCATCACAGACTCCGAAACCAACCCTTGGTTTCTCAATCTCCCCCTTGATGAGTGCATTGACAACCAAATTCAAGTTCATGAAAATTTGAAAAATTTCAGCACACAAGTGACCATAAAAACTCAGAATCGAGCAAAAACATGTCACTTGACAAAAGAATTTTCCTCCCCCTTTTTCAAAGGAGTACAAGCCCCTTCGGCAAATCATCCCTTTGCAACATAAAAAACTCCCCCTGAGTTATTTTACCCCCTTGCTGCAGAGAACTCAAAAATTTCTCCCCCTTTGGCAATGCAAGCATCAAGGAGCATTCAGAAGATGCAAAGCTTCGAAATGGGCAGAATTGCAAAGACATATAAAGCAAAAATATGCCAACATTAATACCAATTATCATGTGCTCAGCTCAATTTAACATTCTCTAAAAAACATGATGACAGCATGTGATTTTATCATTTTGAAATAAAAGCATCACCACTCAATCAAGGTAACTAGACAAGTAAAAGTAGGGACTACGCAAAGCTAGTCAATTTCTACTCTAGATAGACAAATCCAGTTCAAATGGAGCATTAAAAACAAACTTGATGATCAATGAATTTGTTGTTCTTTTCATAATGCCAGGGGTTATTTGTTTGTCTACCTTATACTTTCCAATCAAGCCAAGCCTAGGCATGAAAGCCATCAGAAGCTTAAGGCGGTGATTTTGGGATACACTACACTATCCCAGTTCAGACCAATGTGCAATGGTAAGCAGTCTAAAATAGAGTAGTGCGACAAACAAACCCACCTGGATCTTTTTCGCCTGTATCATGTAAATCATGGATTTTTGAATTTTTAATTAAGTGAACAATTTTTTAGCTCTTTGATGAATATCCATGAATACAATTTTTCAAGTTGCAATGGTTAGCATCCAAGAAAAGGAGTCTTACTATCAAGCAGATAAAAGATAGCTAAATCAGTCATGCCTAAACATGCTAGATTTAAGACTAAGCAGTGAGCACGATTTGATTTTGGAAAGAAAAATCACGCACAAAATGTTTCAGACATATTAAATAGAGCTGAGCTGACATGATTACATGAATTATAATCAGGCATATAAGTGCAAAAGATGTAAATGCAATTTCACACATGATGAGCATATGCAAGACAATCAAAACTGCTCCATCTCACAAAATGCCGTAAGGGTGACAAACACCAAGTTCCCCACGCAAGTAGGCAAAACGAGAAGCATCGAGGGGTTTTGTGAAAATATCCGCTAGCTCGTGTTGGGTATCAACATATTGAAGCTCAATATCAGCCTTCTCATTATGATCTCTGAGAAAATGATATCGCACATCCATGTGTTTGGTTCTGGAATGCTGAACCGGGTTGTTTGCAATACAAATAGCACTAGTGTTATCACAGAAAACTGGAACACTCTTATAATCTAACCCTAAATCCCGCAAAGTGGAAACCATCCACAAAATCTGAGAGCAACAGCTAGCTGCAGCAACATATTCGGCCTCAGCCGTCGATTGTGCAACACTATACTATTTGCGGGAAGACCAGCAAACCAGAGAAGTACCCAGAAAATGACAAGTACAAGAGGTACTTTTCCTATCAATCCTACACCCAGCAAATTCCGCATTGGAATAACCTCGAAGACACAAAGTGAAAGACAGAGAATACCAAATGCCAAATTCAAGGGTATGTTTGAGATACCTGAGAATGCACTTTACCACTTGGCGGTGCGAATCTCGTGGTGAAGCCTGAAAACGAGCGCACAGACACACTACAAAGTGTATGTCTGGCCTCGTAGCAGTCAAGTAGAGGAGGGAGCCGATCATGCTTCGGAACTCCTTCTGATCTATGGCTTCTCCATCCTCGTCAGGATCCAATGCTACAGATGTAGCCATTGGAGTGGCAAGGCGCTTCACATAAGCCATGTCGAACTTCTTGAGCAGGTCCTTGGTGTACTTCGTCTGGTGGACGAAAGTACCTTGTTTGCTTTGCTTGATTTGCAAACCAAGGAAAAAGTGAGTTCGCCCATCATGGACATCTCGAACTCCCTGCTCATGGCATCTGCAAACTCGGCAACCAAAGCATGAGAAGAGCCACCAAAGATGATATCATCCACATAAATCTGAACTAGCAGGAAATCTTTGCCATGCTTGAGAGTGAACAGGGTTTTGTCAACAGATCCCATCAAATACCCCCGATCAAGCAGAAAAGACTTAAGTCTGTCATACCATGCCTGTTGGCGTAAAAGATTACGCTAACAGGTTTCTGTGGAAAAGAAACTAACAAACGAAGTGTTTGCGAAGCAAACTGTTCTAAGCCTCCGAAAGGATAATAACTTAGAATAGTTCGAAAGTGTGTATTGATTCACTTGTAATCGGTCCTCATTACAGGGTAAAATGGGGGGTATTTATAGGCCTAAACATTAAGGAAAAGACCTATTTACCCCTCTATTACAACCGACATTAAGGAAACTATTCGGTTTCCTTAATAGGGCTAAAATGGTAAAAGACTAATCTAATAGGATAGAAGATAAGTCTTCCATCTTAGCTGGCAGAAAAGATCCTGAAGGACTTTGGTTCGAGGACATACTTCGAACCAATGCCTGCCTTCGGGCTTCGAACCAGGTTCCATGCACCTTCGAAGATGGCCTTCGGACAATCTTCGAACTGGTTGGCTGTCTTCATGCTGCTTTGGCAATAACCCTGAAGATGAGATATTTTCCCCCAACAGTAGCCCCTCGAATACGCTTCTCCGTTCGACCTGTAACGTTAGGAGAGCAGTATACGGAAAGAAAAGATAACCAATCATAGGGGTTATTGATTTTTGTTTTATCTACGAAATACATGAAGATATGAACTTCGAATCAGTCATAAGGTAATTGCTTTTCGAACTATCTTAGAACTGATTCAGGAAGTTCGAAAGTCTTTTTAGACTTAGAAAATATAGCCGTTAGTTTCTGTTTCTAACGGAGTTATACGAAGCGTTATTTTCGGAGGAAAATAACAGGCGGGAATGCGAAAGGGCAGAGCCCAAACGGTAACAAACGGAAAGTTAGACTATAAATAAAGAACTCCAGAACTTACTCGATTACCTTTTCACTGCTTGTTCCCAGTCAAAAGCCTTTTGAGCCCTTTGAGTTCTTAAGCCCTAGCTTTCGAGTTCTTGAGTCCTAGTCCCCACTCTCTCAGATCGATCCAGTCATTGCGATGGCGAAGACCAAGGGCTCTGCACCTCCTTCGACCTTGGCTCGTCAACAAGCGGCTGCGGCAGCGGCAGCGGCAACAGTGGCGGCGACGCCTTCGATGCAGGCGACAACTTCCATGGCGGCAAAGGGAAAAAATCCCCAAATCGCCGATGATCAAGGTCTGTGCCCTCCATCGACCAAATATCTGGACCAATCCTTTGAATTAGGACCTTCAACCTGCAAAAGAGAGTCCCTGGCAATGGCAGTAGGAGGAAATATAGGTGCGGGAGTTATGATTCGAAAACCAGGGAAAGAAGCAATCCCATCACCAAGACCCGGAGAAGTCGTAGTGTTCGAAGCTTTTTTCGAAGCAGGCTTGGGCCTCCCTGCTGTAGATTTCTTGGCTGAAGTCCTTGACTTGTTTCATGTAACCCTCCCCCAGCTGTCTCCGAATGCTGTAGCTAGATTAGCTATCTTCGAGTGGGCTCTGAGAGCCGAAGGTTGTGAGGGGAGGGCTGAAATCTTCGCAGCATTGCATAGAGCAACTTGTCAGCCGAAGACCTTCATAGGCTCCGGAGGTGAAAAAGTAGTGGTTGCCTTCGGAAGCATCAATTTTAGGCTTCGAGATGAATACGCTCTGCGATTCCCTGCTAAGGCCATCAACGCTAGGTGGTACACCGACTGGGTTTTGAAATGGTTCTATGCCGAAGTCGGGGCAAGCAATCCTCTGGCCGGACCTCTTAGAGAAATCCAATTCCGAAAGGAGGCTCTGGTGCGTCCTGACGAAGGTCAATTCGAAGCCCGTCTGAACTTGCTTGAAAAAGTTAGCCGAAGGCTCAGTATGCGGGATTTGGCAGAAGAGTTCATCGGTCTTCAAATTCCTCCACTGATGGCCGACTGGCCTATTATCTTCGAAGATGATTCCGAAGGTGGTCTTCGGAGAATTAACTTGACTTCAAGTCCTACAGGTAACTTCGAAAACAACATGCATTAAACGTATTTGCTTCGAAGAAAAAACTGACTTGAATTATTTATTTTGTAGAAACTTCAGCCCCTGTTACTTCAGAACAGATTATAAGGGCTTCGGAAAAAATCTTGGGTGCTCCAACTCCGACCGAAAAAGAGTGGCGAATTAAGCTGGTTGGGAGTTGGGAAAGATTTAACAGAGTATGGGGAATGCTGAAACTCACTCCTCCCCCTCTGATGGATTGGGCGCCTTTGGAGAAAGGGCCTCAAAAAAGGAAAGCCGAAGCTGGAACTTCAAGTTCAGCAAAAACTCCGGTGAAGAGGGTGGCTCGGAAGTCGAAGAACCTTGCACCTTTAGATCCTATACCTTCGAGCTCCAGAGCTTCCGTTTCCGATTCCCAAGAAGAAGTGGAAAGGTTACTTGTGCGCCTACTGGAAGAGAATGAAACTCAAAGGGCCGCACAAACCGGAGTACCTGCGAACATACCGGAGTCCGGAGAAAATGTTGATCAACCAAGGACTTCGGTAGTTCAAGAAGATGTAGCTCAGGACGAAGTTCCTGTAAATGAAAGTGGGGTCGAAGTCACTATGGCTTCGATTCCCGAAGAAGCAGCGAGGACTACCCAGGACGATGCTCCTGCAGTCCATGATTCAACGGCTGATTCAGATGAAGAATTAGCTTTCGATCCACCAATCAGTCCGACAACGACTCCTCCACGGACTGCCGAAGGTAGAACTCGAAGAACTTTTGTATTTATTTGAATTTTTATACTATGTATAATACTTTTGATTACTTTGCAGAACCCACTCCTATGGAAGAAGTCCACCAAGAGGAAATAATTCCTGAACCTTCGACGACTTCGGAGCCAGCCCCGAGAGTTACTCAAAAGGGGCCTGGAAGAGGCAAAAGACAAATAGAGCCCCTGCCTGCTATAAGCTCCGAATCAACTCCGTCTGATTCAACAGACGAGAGCCAATCTTCCAGGGAGGCTCAAACTCCAGTGGCTTCGAAGACCGCAGGCCAAAGCTCCGGTCCTTCATTGAACGAAGATGACCAAGAGGCAATAAGCATGCTCCCCTTGCTGGCTCCTTTCTTAGGGCAAACAACTGGTCTTCGGACTTTGCTCGAACCTTTGGATCGAGCTAGTCGTGAGATAGGGGAGACCGAATTAGTGGCCATCCTGCGCAAGGCTGACAGGACGGAGCTTAATGCCATTATTGAACGTACAGCTTATCAGGTATGAAACAACTGCAAATTATTATAGAATTTATCTTCGAATGAATATTTACTTTGATTTTTACTTTGGCAGCAAACTGTCTTGGCCCGAGCTGCAAGTCTATGCAATGACGAAGAAATCGCTCGGCTTCGGGAAGAAAATAGCACTCTTCAAAGGAATTTTAACATCTCTGAAAGTCGAGTGACTCAAATGGACAATATAATATTAACAGAGCGAAGGGCCAGGCAAAGCTTGGAAGCTGTAAAGAAAGAGCTCGAAGCGGAAAGGATTGTGCTTCGAGCAGAGGTTGACAAACTGCGGGCGGAGCATGCTACTACAGGGTCTAGGCTCGTCCGGCTTGAAGAGGAAGCTAGCCAATTGTTGACACAGAAAAACACTTTGACCACTGAGAATGCTAGGCTTTCTGGGGTTTTGGACGAAGTTACTTCGGCGAAGGATGCACTGAACGAAGATAAGTTGAAGTCTGAGAAGGTGGCTGCGGAGGTTATGAATCAGTTGTTAGAAGTCCTGGAGTACTTCGGTACTACTGGAATTCTCCCTTCTGATGATAACATCAGCCTTCTGCGCCGATTTCTTAGAAGCTGGGAGAGAAGCCCCGAGCGGCTTCGAACTTGGGCCGAACTTCAACAAGAACAGAAGGATTTTAGAGCTTCGAAGGGGAGAAAGAGAGTTAAACGTAAAGTTCTTAGAACTTCCGATGTTGGAACTAGTCGTTCCACCCCTAGCTCTCGGGACCGAAGAGGTCTCCGATTCCTTCTTGGTATAGATACCAATTTTTCATAATGTAATCTGTAAACATATTTGTTTCAATAATGAATGCCGATTTAAAATTGTCTCCATATTACTAGCCCCTCTTTGGGTATAAGCAACTTCGAACTGTATTCAAAGATGGTTATGCGCAAAGAAAAACTTCGGAGTACAATTTTTTCTTGGGGGTTCGGAGCCCCTCTGTCATTTTTAAAGATCTTTTGAAATCTTATGAAATGTCTTCGACTATTTGTAGTCAGAAGAATGGTGACTTAGTACCTTTGTTTATTTCATGAAAGAAATCAATTAAGATAACTTCGAGGACACTTTAGTGTCTTAAGAAATTTGTCACTTTGGACTTATATGAACAAACATTCGAAGCTCATGGCTTAAATGCTGTTTTGCTTTAGCCACCTTCGGCTGTTTTTTGCAGAAATCTACCAGCCGGAGCTTGGATTTCGCAGAAATTGTAGCCACCTTCGGCTATTTTTGCAGAAGTCTACCAGCCGGAGCTTGGACTTCGCAGAATTTGGCCACTTGGGCTCTTTTTTGCAGAAGTCTACCAGCCGGAGCTTGGACTTCGCAGAATTTGGCCACTTGGGCTCTTTTTTGCAGAAGTCTACCAGCCGGAGCTTGGACTTCGCAGAATTTGGCCACCTTCGGCTCTTTTTACGGAAGTCTGACAAGCTGCAGCTTGGACTCCGCAGATTTTGGCCACCTTCGGCTCTTTTTACGGAAGTCTACCAGCCGAAGCTTGGACTCCGTAGAATGTGGTATTGGCTCTTTTACGGATGCCTACAAGGTATCAGCTTGGGCTCCGGATGGATTTCAGCCACCACACCGGAGGCCTCGACTTTATGGGTACGAAGTCCGGAAATACAGCCCTGCTTGATAACACTTCCCTCTCGAACGACTTCTGTCCCAGCGCGTCCGCTCGGGAAACTAGGAGCGTCAAGGGGAAGGCAAGCCACAGGGTGTATGCTTTATTAATTTAGAGGTGATTACAAGCGAATTACAAGGAGCCCTTATGCGAAGTATCGCTTTAGGTGCTCCGCATGCCAAGTATGTGCTAACTCTTCACCTTCTAAATTAGCTAATTTAAATGAACCAGGGCGCCCCGAGCGGACGATTAGATATGGACCTTCCCATTTATTGCCTAACTTCCCTGGTGCTATAATGCTTCGTAGAACAAGATGACCCAGCCTTAACTCGCTGAGCTTAACCTTCGGGTCATACCAAGTCTTCGTCTGCTGATGATACTTTGATAAATTGGCTACAGCTCGAAGTCTTGTCTCTTCTGACAAATCTAACGAAGCTTGTCTTTCTTCTTCGATGTCTGGTTCGGTGCTGCGAAGTGATCCTCCTTTGAGCTCCGTTGGAGTCATAGCTTCATCTCCGAATAGTAGTCTGAACGGAGTAAAACCTGTGGACCTTGTTTGCGTAGTCCGAATGGACCACAGAATCTTTGGAAGCTCTTCGGTCCACAGTCCCTTTGATAATCCTACTATTCTTCGATTTAGCCCTGATAAGATATTTCCATTAGCTCGCTCAACTGCTCCATTTGACTGAGGATGTCTCACTGCAGCAAAACATAGTTGAATGCCTAGGTCTTCGCAAAACTCCCTGAAGGGTTCTGCGTCGAACTGTGTTCCATTGTCAACTGTGAGATATCTAGGCACTCCGAACCGGCAAATAATGTTTTTCCAGAAGAATTTCTGTACATTATTCGAAGTGATAGCTGTTAAGGGCTCTGCTTCGACCCACTTAGAAAAATATTCGATAGCTACCACTGCGAACTTTAAATTTCCCTTTGCTAACGGAAAGGGACCAATTAGATCCATACCCCATCTGGCCATAGGCCATACTGGAGCAATGACTTGAAGAGCTGTTGGTGGGCGATGACTCCGTCGACCCATCCACTGGCATCCTTGACAAGTGCGGACCAAGCTCTCCGCATCAGCTGTTATTGTGGGCCAATAAAGCCACTGGCGAAGTGTTTTTCCTGCCAGAGCTCTAGGGGCTAAATGACTTCCACAAAGGCCTTCGTGAATTTCTCGGAGAATTTCTTGGCCTTCGGCTTGAGATATACATCGGAGTAGAGGGGAACATACTCCGGCCTTGTATAATATACCGTTGATTAACTGATAGTTTCTTGCTCTGAGCTTTAATCTTGACAATTGGGGCTCTTCGGGCAAATTCGTTCCTCCTTGCAAGAGTTCTATGATTGAATCTTTCCAATCTGCACTAGGAATGCAGAGAATCTCTGCAGAAGCAACTTGTGGCACCGAAGGTATATTGAGCTCCTCATAGAAAGCTTCGTCAGGCACATCCACAGCTCCGGCAGCAGCCTTCGCTAAAATGTCCGCTTGCACGTTTTCAGCTCTTGGTATACTCCGAATGGAAATACCCTTGAAATGTGCTTCGATCTTGCGAATTTCTTCCAAGTACTTCGCAAGCTGTGGGTGTCGGACTTGAAAACTTTTATCTACGTGCCCTGCTACTATCTGAGAATCTGTTTTTATAATTATTCTTGTAGCCCCTAGAGCACGTGCTTTCCGAAGTCCCAATAATATTCCTTCGTACTCCGCTATATTATTGGTAGACTTAAAGTTGAGTCTTGCGGAGTACATTGCTCTTTGTCCTGATGGTGAAATTAATACTGCCCCAATGCCTGCTCCGGATGCTTGAAAAGCCCCATCGGAGTAAATAATCCAAACTCCATCATCTGATTTTTCGGGAGTCAACTTCGCAGGTGGAGTCCACTCTGCTACGAAGTCTGCTAGGACTTGAGATTTGATAGCTGTCCTTGCCAGGAAAGATATGCCGAAGGGTGCTAGTTCTACTGCCCACTTTCCAATCCTTCCAGTGGAATCTTTGCTTCGGAGCATATCTCCTAAAGGATATGAAGTTGGTACAATTACATTATGAGCCAAAAAATAATGCCTTAGCTTCCTCGAAGCCATTATCAGAGCATAAACGAACTTTTCAAGTTCGGAGTATCTTGTCTTTGCTCCTGACAATGCTTCGGATACAAAATAGACAGGATTTTGGACCAACTTCCCATTGATATCTGCTTCTCTGACAAGGACTGCGCTGACAGCTGAGCCTGTAGCGGCAAGATACAGAAGTAGGGTTTCGTCCGCAATAGGCACCGTAAGCGTAGCAAGATTGCTGAGATAATCTTTAATATCTTCGAAGCTTTTCTGACACTCCGGTGTCCATGCAAAATCTTCGGACCCTTTCAAAGCTTTAAAGATTGGCAAACTCCTCTCCGCAGACCTTGATAAAAACCTGCTAAGTGCTGCCAGACGTCCAGTCAGCTTTTGCACTTGCTTTAAATTCTCCGGAGGAGCCATCTTCTGCAGCGCAGTTATTTGAGTAGGGCTAGCTTCAATTCCCCTGCTTGAAACTAAGTACCCTAACAACTTTCCAGCCTTAGCTCCGAATATACATTTTTCGGGGTTAAGGCGGATCCCACATGCCCGAAGGCTATTGAATGTTTCTGCTAAGTCTAGGCTATGTTGGTGCTTTAAAGCACTCTTTATTACAATATCATCCATATAGGCCTCCACATTGCGACCTAGTTGATGACCTAGAGCCTTAGCAACTAATCTTGAAAAAGTAGCCCCGGCATTTCTTAAGCCGAAGGGCATTCTTACATAGCAGAAGACTCCCGAAGGAGTTACAAAGCTCGTCTTGATTTCATCTTCGCGCTTCAACCATATTTGATGATAACCTGAATACGCGTCGAGGAAGCTTAGTAACTCCGAACCTGCAGTGGAGTCAACTAGCTGATCAATTCGGGGCATGGGGTAGGGGTCACGTGGGCACGCTTTATTTAGAGATGTGAAATCAATGCACATGCGCCACTTTCCGGAGGACTTCTTCCTGACGAAGACTGGGTTGGCTAACCATTCTGTATGGGCCACTTCTCTGATAATCCCAGCCTTCAGCAGTTTTTCAACTTCGTCCTTAGCTAGAGCAGCTCTCTCTGCGGACATCTTCCGGAGCCCTTGTCGAACAGGCCGGGCCTTCGGGTTTACAAGCAAGCTCTGTTCAATAATATCCCGATCAACTCCGGTGATATCTTCGTCAGACCAGGCGAAGACATCTAAATTTTCTCCTACAACCTTTTCCAAGGAAGTTGCAACTTCAGGAGGTAAATCTTTACCAAACTGAAAAGTGTATTCTTTACCATCTTTGACAATGGCCTTCGTTGCAATCTCTCCTTCGGGACTTGGTCTTGGAAATGACTTCTTCGAAGCTTCGGAGGAGGCTGAAAAAATTTCTCCATTATCTTGGACACTGTTTACTTGCCTCGGATCAAGAGGAGGACCATGACCATACTCTGCCCTCCTAGCTATGGCTTGATCTCCGAAGATTGTCAGAACTCCTGATTGTGTGGGCATCTTCATGCACAAGTAGTTGTGATGCGCCACAGCTCCGAACTGATTCAACATGCCTCGGCCGAAGATAACATTATAAGCATACGGGGCATCTACCACATCAAAGATAACTTCCTCAGTTCGGGCTAGTAAACCTTCTCCGAAGGTTACTTCCAGGCCTATTTGGCCAAGTGCATCTAGCGGAGGTCCTGCAAAGCCTTGCAGAGGACGAGCCGCTGGGAGGAGATGCTTCCGGGAAATGCATAACTGATCAAAGGCTTGTACAAATATGATATCTGTCGAGCTACCTCCGTCAATTAGCACCCTTCGAACTTCTGTTCCTGCAATATCAGCAGTAATAACCAATGGATCTGCATGCGGGAACTTGATACCAGCTGCATCCTCCGCAGAGAAAGATATTGGAACATGAGACCACTCCGGCATTGCAGCTGCAGATGACGAAGTCCCAATGTGGCCTACTTCTCGAACGTACTCTCTTCGCTGTCTCTTGGACATGCTTCCGAGGGTACCTCCTCCGGAGATAGGGAGAACTACTCTCTTCCCTCTATCTTGCCCTTCTTCTTGCTTCGGAGGTGGCATAACATTGGCTACCGGAGGATGCCTTGCAGCATCAAAATTTTCTACCCGCGCCACAGCCTGGACCGGCTCCGAGCGCACTGCTGCTGCTGGACTTCGGTCGGTACTACCTCGACCCGAAGTTCTCTCCAAGTATTCTCCCCGAAGGGTAAGAATAGCCTTGCAAGTGTCAGTTGCATGGCTTCGGTTCTCTCCATGAATACAGCAAAAAAGGGTCTGGCCCTTGCCAGCCGTTTTCCCTGGCGGCCTCCAGCCGCTGGACTTGTTCCCTGCAGACTGTGGAGCTCTTGGTGCAAACTTCTGCGGGGGTGCAATGTTTAAGACCTCAGAACGAGGGTGCTTTTGCCCTCTTCTTCTATCATGTTGCACTTCGGAGACTGGTTCTTGCGGCTGAACCGAAGTCTTTACCTCTGCTTTAACTTCTGTCAACACTGTCGAAGTAGCAGTAGTCCTCCGAAGCCAACCTTCTTCCGACTTCGAGTACTCCTCGAAGTACGACATTAACTGTGATACTGTGGCGATGCTCTTCCGATGCAATTTATCCAGAAGGCCTTTATGACTGACGCCTTCCCGAGCTGCATCAACCACCGAGGATGTGGACAGCCCCCGAATTTGCGACTTCGTGTGAGCGAAGCGCTTGAAGTACTGCCTCAATGTTTCTCCGGGGAGCTGTTTCACTTGGAAAAGGCTTCCTGTCGACATGGGGGGCACGAAGGTGCCCTGAAAGTTACTTATGAACTTCTTCTTCAACTGTAACCATGACGTGATTGATCCTGGTTTTAAAGACCAGAACCATCTCAACGCCACTCCTTCAAGGGCTAACGGGAAGCACTTCGCCATAGTTTCTCTGTCTCCGCCACTAGCCTCGATTGCTAGGGCATAAGAACGTGCAAACTCACTGGGATCTTCGTCTTCGGCATACTTGCAAAGCTTCGAAGCTTTGAACCTCGGATCGAAGCGAACCTTCTGAAGCTCGGGATGCAACGGAGATTCATTGTCGTAAGAGGCGTTCTCCGGGGCTTCGGGATAGTCAAGATCGTCGTCTTCGTGCACTTCGGGGATAACTGGGGTGACTTGAGGACGAAGCCTGTTCGCAGCCTCTTGCCGCCACCTCGCTACCTCGGCTTGAAGATTGGCCATTTGAGTGGCCATATCTCCAGGGCTATCTTCATCTCCTCCGGAAGGACCTTCCGGGTCTTGGGAACTGGTATGATCAGTTCCAATCGGAATGGAAGGTGGCAGAGTGGCTCCGGGCGGTCGGAGTGTAGAAGGGGTTGGTGGAGAGGTTTCGTATCCTCGAGGGATAGAAGCCCCTTGCGGAGTTAGAGGTGGAGGGATAGTCGAAGACCCTCCGACTTCGACTGTGTCGAAGGGTATCTCTCCGGAGATCCGAGAGGACCTCCGAGTGGGATTGCGAGGTGCGCTCCGCTTAGGAGGCATGATGCAAAAGGTTGGTAGAGAACGAAGTTTTTTGGACTAAGTTCCCCACGGACGGCGCCAACTGTTGGCGTAAAAGATTACGCTAACAGGTTTCTGTGGAAAAGAAACTAACAAACGAAGTGTTTGCGAAGCAAACTGTTCTAAGCCTCCGAAAGGATAATAACTTAGAATAGTTCGAAAGTGTGTATTGATTCACTTGTAATCGGTCCTCATTACAGGGTAAAATGGGGGGTATTTATAGGCCTAAACATTAAGGAAAAGACCTATTTACCCCTCTATTACAACCGACATTAAGGAAACTATTCGGTTTCCTTAATAGGGCTAAAATGGTAAAAGACTAATCTAATAGGATAGAAGATAAGTCTTCCATCTTAGCTGGCAGAAAAGATCCTGAAGGACTTTGGTTCGAGGACATACTTCGAACCAATGCCTGCCTTCGGGCTTCGAACCAGGTTCCATGCACCTTCGAAGATGGCCTTCGGACAATCTTCGAACTGGTTGGTTGTCTTCATGCTGCTTTGGCAATAACCCTGAAGATGAGATATTTTCCCCCAACAATGCCCGAGAGGCCTGCTTGAGTCCATAAAGAGCCTTATGAAGTTTAATGACTTTATGTGGGTATTTAGGGTTTTCAAATCTAGGGGGTTGTTTTACATAAACATCTTCGCCTATGAAGCCATTAAGAAAAGCACTTTTGACATCCATTTGATAGAGTTTGAAACCACGGGATGCCGCAAATGCAAGTAAAATCCTAATGGCCTCAAGACGAGCAACAGGTGCAAAAGTTTCAGTAAAATAACTCCCTTCTAATTGCGAATAACCCTGAGCTACCAGTCTACCCTTGTTTCTAACTACAGTCCCATCCTCCCCTTGTTTGTTTTTGAAAATCCATTTTGTTCCAATGAAATGAACATTTGGTGGACGATCAACTAAAGTCCAGACTTTGTTTCTCTCAAAATTTTCAAGTTCTTCATGCATGGCATTGATCCAACTAGAATCAGAAAGTGCATGACTAACATCTAAGGGCTCAAAAGAAGCAACAAAAGTGGAATCAATGAAATGAGCATGGGAATGTGTTACCCTTTGATCAAGCTCACCAATGATCTGATCGGGAGGATGCATCCTTTGAACATGGTGAGGAGCCTCGCGGCGGGATGCAGTCTCCCCCTCAACTTGTGCGTCCAAGATGACCGATGTTGAGGTAGTTGCTTCGGGACCTTGTGTCGAAGTGGTCGGAGCGGGGTCGGCTTCGAGGGTTGATGTCGAGGGTAGTAGGGTTTCATCCTCGAAATCTCCGGGATCTTCTTCTTCGAAGAGAGTCTGTTCCATGTCGTGTTCATTTGCCTGTTCAAGAGTTGTTGGGGGAATAGTTTTCCCTTGAACAGGGGCCAAATGACGTCAGCCTCCGATAGCCTTCGGCCCGGAGCCCAACACTGTCAAAGCCTGTATCTTCCCAAAGAAGCTGTTGCCAAGCCTCAAGGTTCACGTCGAAGCCCTCTGGAGCGAAGCCCCTCAGAGCCCTCTAGAGCGAAGCCCTCAAGATTCCTTAAAGACTGCCAGAAGCTGTCTCAGGCTAAACTTCGAAGCCTGCCTCCGGGCCTTGTTCGGAGTTAGTCTTCGAGCCTTGCTCGGAGTTAACCTTCGGGCTCTATTTGGAGTTAGCCTTCGAGCCCCTTCGGAGCTCCTCAGAGCTATTCTTCGGACCCTGTCCGGCCAGTTCAAAGCCAAGTCTCCGAGACCTCGGTTCAGAGCCTAGTTCGGAGCCTAGTTCGGAGTATGCTTCGAAGCCCCTTCGGAGTGTACTTCGAAGCCTCCTTCGCGGCCTCCGCCAGAAGAACTCTGGCCTCTACTCCGAACCCAGAAAATATCTACGCCTCGCTACAGTGTAGATGCCATACCGGGGGCCCCTCCGCCCCTGGTATGGCGCTTAGCTGGTAAAAGTGTGACGTTGTCTGACACGTCTGTAAAGCTATAAAGTACTTTTGTACAGTAGCTAGCTCCTTTTTTCCCTTTTTACCCCTATGAGCCTAGGGCTTAGAGAGGGCTCTTGGGTCTTTTCCTTAAGGCCTGCGTGCCTATAAAAGCAGGGCCAAGCCCTTGTAACAGGGGATCTTCTCCAGGGCCATGAAACCCTGGAACTTATTACTCCATACCGAGGCATACCATGCCAAATCCACCACAAACTGGACGTAGGGCTATTATCCCCTAGGGGAGGCCCGAACCAGTATAAATATTTTCTCCTTCTAAGAGAACCCTTTGAACTGTAGCTAACAAAATTGCAACAACACCATGGAACTCTTTATCAACGCGAACGAAGCACATATGCAGGTGAGCGGAGTCCTACACAGCCTTCGAGTTATATTTTAGTCTTCGATCAATACTTATGATTTCTTGAATTCTTTCAGGCCTTCGCACTGAATGCAGCAGCTTCGACTTCTGTGGATAGACGGATGATGCGTCTGGCGGAGGAGAAGGAGGCCCTCCGACGTGATGTCTCGGTGGAAGCCGAGAAGCGAAGGCGGGCCGAGGCTTCAGCCGATGCGGCGAGGGGCGAGGCCGAGACGGCGAGGGCTGAGGCGGAGGAGGTGAGGGCCGAGGCTGGCAAGGCTAAGGAAGCCTTGGCCTCGAAGATCGATAGGCTCAGCGTGGAACTTAAAGCTGCGAAGGACGTCGAAGCCCGGCAGGCGAAGGAGAACTCCGAACTCCGCCAACAGGCTCAGTCACTCGAGAACTTTGTTGTTGACAACATCGGCGAAGCTACTCAGAGCCTGACCGAAGTCCTTCAACAGATAGGGACTGAATGCTGGGCTCCGGACTTCGGCGACCAGGATCTGATTGGGGACCACGTCACGTTCTTGAAGGTGGTGGCTTCGACGGCGGAGCAGTCTCTGAAGGGCTTCGCCGTGATGGCTGGCCGAGTGGCGGCACAAGGGGTGTTGCAAATGTTTCATGACGCGGGGTGCAACCACCTCGAAGCAGCAACCTCTATGACCCCGGTGGCCTTCGGAGGCTAGCACTTGGTGACGCCTCCGGCCGGCGTCCGCGGAGCTTGGCGGTGACTTCAGGAGCCTTGGAAGGACCAAGGCTGCGAATCGGTCCTCGACCTTCAGAAGGCCCTCCGCCTTCACCGAGCCAAAGCGCTTGCTTCTCCCAATCAGCCTCCGACATCGAGGCCTCCGCCTCCGAAGGTGTAGATCTCCTTAGGCTCCTTGTAATTCTTAGTTGTAGGCTTTGTAAAAACTTATCAGTTTATTAATATGAATGCGGGGGTGGTTTATACCTGCCCAGGCTCAATCTCCGTATGTTGACTTCGAAGTACTTGAGGACTCTGAAGAACTTCGCCAGTTGTGGGCAGTCCTCGAGGTAGCTAGGTCTGAAGGCCCCCCTCGGTTTAAACTTCTGACGGGGCCTAATGGCGAAGCCATCCACGAAGTAGCTCAGGATCGCCTAGCAATTGTGAAGACGGAGTCCCTTCGGATTTCTTATTTTTTGCCTTTGCAACCGGTCTTAGCAGGCGACGAAGCTTTAGACTTCTCTGCCTTCGACACGGCGCCGCCTGCCTCGCAGACTTGGAGTGATCTGCAAAGTGGAAGACGAGGTCTGCGGGCTTCGGAGCCTGGACGAACCGGACGTGGGAGAGCAGGCTCTAACGAGGCTTCGTCCAGCCGAGGGGGCCCTGGCTGAAAGAAAGGCAAGCGAGGGTTGGGGCCTCGCACTCGATTTTTCTTAGGCTTAGATACAGACTACTCGTAGTTTTGTTTTCGAAGTATATTTGTAACATACTTCTCAATTATTATTCAATGAATGGAGTTTATTGTATTTGCATACTTCGTCTGCATGCTTTGCATATTTGATGGCTTCGAACGTTTTAGCTTGTCACGCTCATACTGCGCATTACATTCGCACACCTCGCATACATGCTTCCCCCCTTGCTCATGGCAGCTAGGGACTTAGTCATTTGCTGGTGCAGGCAATAAAAATGCGAAGGGGTGCGCCTTTGGCGGCTTTGGATGCTTATAACACATCGACCGAAGGCCTCTTTTGGGCTTCGAACTCATTAATTTGGAGCTAAGCAAGGCTTCAGCGTAGCCAAATTAAGCGAAGCATGCTTCGGCATGCTAGGATTTGTATGTTGTGCGTGAGCTAGGCTCCGAAACACACTTAGATTTTAAGCGAAGTATGACTTCGAGATGCTTAATTTTTAGATTAGATCACGTCACACGAAGCGAGGCCTCGGTGCGTGTTTAGATAGCGAAGCAAGGCTTCTTGAACTTGGTCCTGTAGTGAAAAGGATATTTGGTGTGGATTCACCGAACCTATGATAAGTTGAGCCACCTTCGACTCTGAGCCACCTTCGACTCTAGGTGACCTACGACCCTGGGCCACCTTCGACCCGGGGATGCATCAGGCTGGAGCCTGGAATCCTGGACTTGCCGAGCCGTCGCTCGGAAGTCTCAAAGCCCACTACAACGGGCCTGGAGGCGCTGTGTAGCCTTCGGAGGGGTACTCCGGATTTTGTAAAGCGAAGCAAGGCTTCAAATTTTAAACAAGGCGAAGCAACACTTCGGGTTTTTGATAAGATGAAGCAAGGATTCGAATTTTTTAAAGGGAAGTGAAGCTTTGATTTCAAAGCATGAAGCATAGCTTCGGTTTTTAAAACACGAAGTGAGGCTTCGGTCTTTCAACAAGATGGAGCAAAAGTTTGCTTTAAAGGTGAAGCAGGGCTTCAGCTTTGAGGCGAAGCAGGGCTTCAATTTTATACTAAACTAATGGTTAAATTGTAGGGTTAATTTTTTCTGTGCCATTACGATTTTTACGGTTTGCCAAAATGCCATCGTTGTGTCACTGCCAGATGGGGGCCGCCACAGTCACTGACAGTGGCATGTAGGCAATTTCTGAAAATTATAATGGCATGTGAGTAATTTTCCCTAAATTGTTCATTGAAGTGGTACTTCGGATAGTGTACATACCTCGTAAAGTGCTCGAAGGCTTCCCTCGTAGCCACTGGGGCTTTGACGGCCTTCCATACAGCAAGCGGAGCCCCTTGCTAGATGGTGAGCTCCAAAATGCAAAGGATGGGGGAAGGTGAACATGACCTTCGATCTGCACCCGAAGCCCCTTGCCGAAGGGTGCGCGAAGAAAGAAAGCTTCGAAGCTCCACCTCAAGTGTACTTCGAGTTGCAGACAGTGGCAGAGAACTTAGCTTTTAGGACTAAGGTCCCCACGGACGGCGCCAACTATTGTCACAATTTTGTTAGCTACAGCACATGTTTAGTATATATTTATACGAAGTGTAAAATGAACCTCGAAGGGTTCTCTCAGAAGGAGAAAAGATTTATACTGGTTCGGGCCTCCCCTAGGGGATAATAGCCCTACGTCCAGTTTGTGGTAGGATTTGGCATGGTATGCCTCGGTATGGAGTAATAAGTTACAGGGTTTCATGGCCCTAGAGAAGATCCCCTCTTACAAGGGCTTGGCCCTGCTTTTATAGGCACGCAGGCCTTAAGGAAATGACCAAAGAGCCCTCTATAAGCCCTAGGCGCATAGGGGTAAAAAGGGAAAAAAGGAGCTAGCTACTGTACAAAAGTGCTTTACAGCTTTACAGATGTGTCAGACAACGTCACACTTTGACCAGCTAAGCGCCATACCAGGGGCGGAGGGGCCCCCGGTATGGCCTCTACACTATAGCGAGGCATAGATATTTTCTGGGTTCGGAGTAGAGGCTGGAGTTCTTCTGGCGGAGGCCGCGAAGGAGGCTTCGAAGTACACTCCGAAGCAGCTTCGAAGCATACTCCGAACTGGGCTCCGAACTGGGCTCCGAACCGGGGTCTCGGAGACTTGGCTTTGAACTGGCTGGACAGGGTCCGAAGAGTAGCTCTGAGGAGCTCCGAAGGGGCTCGAAGGCTAACTCCGAACCGAGCCCGAAGGGTAACTCCGAGCAAGGCTCGAAGACTAACTCCAAACAAGGCCTGGAGGCAGGCTTCGAAGTTAAGCCTGAGACACCTTCTGGCAGTCTTTAAGGAATCTTGAGGGCTTCGCTCTGGAGGCTCTGAGGGGCCTCGCTCCAGAGGGCTTCGACGTGAACCTTGAGGCTTGGAAATAGCTTCTTTGGGAAGATACATGCTTTGACAGTGTTGGGCTCTAGGCCGAAGGCTGTCGGAGGCTGACGTCATTTGGCCCCTGTTGAAGGGAAAACTATTCCCCCAACAGTAGCCCCTCGCGCGCAGGCCTTCGGGACGAAGGGGTGCGCGCGCCCTTGGGACAAATGACCCAAAAATTACAACTTCAGAGAAACATGCCTTCGGAGCTTGGACCGAAGGTGACTTTGAAAATCGCAGGTAATAACTGCCCGCGCCATCTGTTAGAATGACCTTGGGGAGATCAACTGGCTCCGCAACGGCTAGAAAATTGACCGTTACCCCGCGCTGGGCCACTTCGCCTTCGTGGAGGCCCACCTGCCAGTGGGTTCGGCCCACGGAACGTCGGAATTCTTACCGCCTATAAACAGGGGTTTACCGCGTGCGGCTTTGGCACTCTCTCATTTGCTTTCTTCTCAGCTCCTTACATCCTTCGCTCTCTTCTCCTCCTTAGCTTCGCGCGAAGCACCACTCGCTAGCTTTAGCCCCTCGCGCCGAAGTCCCACAAAAATGCCGAAGAAGGCAGCTTCAAAGGCCTTTTCCTTGGGCCCGAGCTCCGCCCAACTACAGGCGGCGGTGGCGGCAGCAAAGCCTGCACCAAGGTGGCTGGGGCCGAGGGACCTTCAGATGCCATCCGAAAAATTTGAGCAAACAGTGGAGATGAGGGCCTCGATCTCCACAGAGTAATCTATCTAGAGGGCCTGTGAAGGGAGGATTGCAGTGAAGATCCAACTTACAGTCCCGAAGAAGTCGGAGGCCATACCGAGGCCTCGGGCCGACGAAGTGGTAGTGTTCGAAGCCTTCTTCGAAGCCGGCCTTGGGTTGCCAGCAGTGGGGATGCTGAGCGAAGTCCTCAAGGACTACAACCTCAAGCTTCCTCAGCTTTCGCCCAATGCCATGGCGAGGCTTGCTGTCTTCGAATGGGCCATGAGGGCCGAAGGTTGCGAGGGCCGCGCAGATGTCTTCATTGCCCTTCACGACGCCAACTTCCAACCGAAGCCGAGGCAGGGCACAGACCGCGTCAAGAGGGCTTTGGCCTTCAACAGCGCAAACTTCCAGCTTCGGAGGGAGTTCCAAGACGCCTTCACGGCGAGGGCTGTCAACAGCAAATGGTACTCGAAGTGGGATCAAGAATGGTTCTTATGAGGACATCACTTCACATGATACACACATGGAGCCTCCACCTACAATTCAACTACAAGGACCAATCACACGCGCCCGTGCCCGTCGCTTGAACCATGAGGTTAATTCTTTCCTTAGCAACTATGTTAATATTTGTTTGGATGGGATGCTACTGAATACTAGTGATATTTTGTTGCTTAGGAACATGGGAGATGGAATAGAAGAGTTGGAGTTGAAGACGGAGCCGCACGGATGATTTGAAATCAAGAATTCGCTGGTTCGGACTACATCGACCACCATTCACCAAAATGGGCATAACTTCCTCATACAAAGTCCGATTGGCACGTTCTTGGACTTTTTGGAAAGCTGAGGAGAAGACGGATCGTTTGCCATTGGTTTCGTCTCTTTTGGAGTCTCGAGTCGACCTGTGTGTTTAAAACAGTCCTGCATGACAGAACTGGGCCGTGTTGGCCCATAGTCCAAGTCTGTTCGCCTTCTAGCCCACAGTCTGAGTCTGTTCACCTTCAACAGGCTGCCCACGCCCTATATATTCTCTCCAGCCGCCTTTAGGGTCAGGTTTTGCTTTGTTTGCATCTACACTTGTGTGTTTAGATCCCGCCTCTTGCACCGGACCGATTGGCTGCTGCATTGGCGTTTGTGAAACCTCACCTTATCATCGTTTGTCTGTGATTTGGCATTCGACTTGTATCCTTTCTGTTCTTGCTTGTGTTCTTGGGTTCGCTTGCAGGAATTAGCCTTCGTGGCGAGGTCAATCGCGTCCTGCGTGGTTGATAACAAATGGAGACAGTGGTGTAACGATTGCAAGGTTTTGATCCGCCGGACCGGAGCCTTGGATCGCCAACATCGAGATTCTCCACCAACCCAAGTTATCCTTTACCTAGCGGAAGATCGGGACCAATCTCCCATTAGTTGGTATCAGAGCAAAGATTTCCCATTAGGTAATCTCGATCTGCTTTTGTTTTTACCTAGAGTCCAGAAAACCGCACCAAAAAAATTCCCCACCGAGAACCCCTTTGTGCCTTGCGATTTTAATTTCAGTTTTTAATCTTGTTGAGTTTGTGTTCTTGGTCGAGTCTTGTTGCTGGTTTAGTAATCCCTTTGTGTCGTTTGAGTAGTAGTTGTTCTTGTGTCTCAAAAAATTCCCCACCGAAAAACCCCCCTTCCGCAACCCTATTCGTTTTCCACATCGAGTCTTTGTGACCCCCCTTCGGTAAAACAAGCATAACTTTTCGCTCGTTTGGCAGAAAAATCTGAAATTTTTTGAGCGTGTTCCTGACCCAAATTGGTTGGGTACCCTAACTCTCTTCGCCTATTAGCCCTCACCAAAATCGCTAAAACAAATCAGGAAGATAAAGAAACAAATTGGTCAAAGTTTTTGCTCGCCGGTCAGCGAACTTGTTGAATTTTTGTGAGCCACATCCCACCTCAGTTGTAGGTGCCAATTTTTGTGGTTGCATCTCTGGTCATCCTTGTTAAAAAAATAGAGTGAAAAAAAAGAAGAAAAAAAATCAAAAAAAGAGAAGAAGCGGTAGTAAAAGAGTTATCGTCGGCAATAACATATTCTCCTTGTCCGATCTCTTGTCCGAACTCTTGTCCAGTCAGCGGTAGTAACAGAATTATCAGCGGCAGTAACAGTTTCTGCTTGTCCGATCTCTTGTCCGATCCCTTGTTCGGTCTGCAGAGAGCAGATTTTGGCCTGTTTTTGCTTCCATTTGAGTTTTGGGCACATAGTTTCCCTCTATTGCTTGAATTTTCACATTGGGAGCACTAAGGCCAACAACTTTGATGATTACTAGGGAACACTTATTGAACTTGGTTTAACTGTTATTACTATCGCTAATCCTTGCTACTCACTTGCCTTCCAAGCTACACCTTTCTCTTGGTCAGGACAGGTTCATTGCTTGCAATTGTACACCACCCTCCAGTTGGTTTATCACCTGTAGGCCGGTGACCTCACTGCGGCGTGGTAAGAACACTTGCAAGCGTGGCTAAGGTGCTTGACGGATTGCTTCCACCACACATCCACCACCCCACCTAGCTGTTTTACATAAGGATTATTCTTTGTTGTTTTGTCTTTTCACTAACATGGCAGCACTTATTGTACAACGTGTCTTGAGCACTCACATGGACCAGGACGACCAGGCACAACGGAACAATCTGTTTCAGACCTTCTTCCTCGTCAATGACCGTCGTGTACGTGTCATCACAGAACTGGGCCATGTTGGCCCATAGTCTGAGTCTGTACGTCTTCTAGCCCACAGCCCGTGTCTGTTCGCCTTCCACAGGTTGCCGCCCTATATATTCTCACGCCAGCCGCCTCTAGGGTTAGGTTTTGCTTTGTTGCATCTACACTGTTGTGTTTAGATCCCGCCTCTTGCACCGGACCGATTGGCTACTGCATTGGCATTTGTGAAACCTCACCTTATCTTCGTTTGTCTGTGATTTGGCATTCGATTTGTATCCTTCCTGTTCTTGCTTGTGTTCTTGGGTTCGCTTGCAGGAATTAGCCTTCGTGGCGAGGTCAATCGCGTTCTGCGTGGTTGATAACCAACGGAGACAGTGGTGTAACGATTGCAAGGTTTTGATCCGCCGGACCGGAGCCTTGGATCGCCAACGTCGAGATTCTCCACCAACCCAAGCTATCCTTTACCTAACGGAAGATCGGGACCACTCCCCCATCAGTTGGTATCAAAGCCAGGTTTCCCGTTAGGTAATCTCGATCTGCTTTTGTTTTACCCAGAGTCCAGAAAACCGCACCAAAAAAAAATTCCCCACCGAGAACCCCTTTGTGCCTTGCGATTTTAATTTCAGTTTTAACTTTGTTGAGTTCGTGTTCTTGGTCGAGTCTTGTTGCTGGTTTAGTCATCCCTCTGTGTCGTTTGAGTAGTAGTTGTTCTTGTGTCTTAGATAAAATTTCCCCACCGAAAAAAAAACCCTTCCGCAACCCTATTTGTTTTCCACATCTACTCTTTGTGACCCCCCTTCAGTAAAACAGGCATAACTTTTCGCTCGTTTGGCAGAAAAATCTGAAATTTTTTGAGCGTGTTCCTGACCCGATTTGGGTGGGTACGCTAACCGGCTTTGCCGGTTAGCCCTCACCAAACTCGCCAAAAAAAATCAGGAAGATAAAGAAAAAAATCGGACAAAGTTTTTGCTCGCCGTACAGCGAACTTGTTTGAATTTTTGTGAGCCACATCCCACCTCAGTTGTAGGTGCCAATTTTTGTGGTTGCATCTATGGTCATCCTTGTTCAAAAAAAGAGTGAAAAAAAGAGAAAAAAAAAGAGAAGCGGTCCTGTTAGTTGCTTGTCCGAACTCTTGTCCGAACTCTTGTCCGATCTCTTGTCCGATCAGTGGTAGGCAGTGATAGTTTCTACTTGTCCAATCCCTTGTCCGAACTCTTGTCCGATCTCTTGTCCGATCAGTGGCAGGCAGTGGCAGTTTCAGTGGCAGTTTTTGCTTGTCCAATCCCTTGTTCGATCTCTTGTCCGATCTGCAGAGAGCTGAATTTGGCCTGTGTTGCTTCCATTTGAGTTTTGGGCACATAGTTTCCCTCTATTGCTTGAATTTTCACCTTGGGAGCACTAAGGCCAGCAACTTTGACGAGTACTTGGGAATACTTATTGAACTTGGTTTAACTGTTATTATTATCGCTAATCCTTGCTACTCACTTTGCCTTCCAAGCTACACCTTTCTCTTGGTCAGGACAGGTTCATTCCTTGCAATTGCCACCACCCTCCACTTGGTTCATCACCTGTAGGCCGGTGACCTCACTGCGGCGTGGTAAGAACACTTGCAAGCGTGGGTAAGGTGCTTGACGGATTGCTTCCACCACACACCCACCACCCCACCTAGCTGTTTTACATAGGATTATTTTTTGTTGTTTTATCTTTTCACTAACATGGCAGATAACAGCGGCATCACTCCATCTGATTTTAATGACTGTGTCTCACGACGTGCTCTACTAGAGTCTCAGCGGCAGACCCAACATTCCATCGAACGTCTCGCGCGTACTGTGGCTGACCTAGTGGGCCGAATGACTGCCTTGGAAACACGATTGCCTGCTTCACGAGCCAACGATGAACATGTTGAAGAGGAAGACGATCATATTGAAGAGGAAGACGACCTATCCTATGCCGGAAACAATGCCATTGACCCTGACGAGGCTGCACGTCATCGCTTTCAGTTCAACCGTCAAGGTATGGGCGACCACCGCAACTGCCCTCCACGAGGTAACAATGACAACCACAGGAACAATGATCCCTACTCTAAGGTAAAATTTTCAGTACCTCCTTTTGCTGGCACCTATGATCCAGATGCATATTTAGATTGGGAGATGTCAGTCGAACAAAAATTTAATGCTCACATGGTTCCTGCTATCCACCGCGTGCGCTTAGCTACTAGTGACTTCACTGGATATGCTCTTCTTTGGTGGACTGAAATAGTTCAGGTTGGCAATGAACCACAAACTTGGGATATGTTAAAACGGCAAATGCGTGGTAGATGGGTCCCTCCATATAAACGTGATTTGAGAAAAAAATTGCAGCGCCTAAACCAAGGAAATAAATCGGTAGAGGAGTATTATCAGGAGTTGCAAATAGGTTGCATGCGTGCTGAAATTGAGGAGGACAATGAGGATAAAATGGCCCGTTTTATGGTGGTTTAAGATGTGAAATTCAGGATATCATTGATTATAAAGAATACAATACTATCACTCGTCTTTTCCACCTTGCTATGCTTGCAGAAAAAGAATTGCAGGGTCGCCAACAACCACAACGCAGCATGAGGACCAACATTGGTGGTGCTACTTCACGCTCAAGTGGGCAGCAGCAACGACCACCCCCACCCCCTTCTCGACCGGCGGCTACATCAGCACCTTCTACATCTACAGCCCAGGTTGAGAGTTCCAAGACTGCAGCATCCAAGGCGCCAGCCAAGCCCACCTCCTCGGCGGCCTCTACTGCACGTTCTGCAGCGATCCAGTGTCACAGATGCAAAGGATTTGGCCATGTGATGAAAGACTGCCCTAGTCAGCGGGCTTATATTGCTACGGAAGACGGTGGCTACGTAAGTGCTAGTGATGTTGAAGATGAATATGCACTTGCTGCTAACATTGCAGGAGATGACGATACATCCGACGATGACGCTGTTTTTGCGCCGGATGCCTCTGCCGACCTTGAAGCACTTATTGTACAACGCGTCTTGAGCACTCACATGGAGCAGGACGATCGGGCACAACGGAATAATCTGTTTCAGACCTTCTTCGTCGTCAATGACCGTCGTGTACGTGTCATCATCGACAGCGGTAGTTGCAACAATTTGGTGAGCCATGACATGGTAACGAAGCTTCAACTTCCCACACGTGCGCATCCACACCCTTACCATGTGCAATGGTTCAACAATAACGGTAAGGTCAAGGTAACACAAACTGCTCACATCAAATTTTCCATTGGTACATACTTTGGAGTTGCTGATTTTGATGTAGTACCAATGCAAGCATGTTCTCTGTTACTTGGTAGACCTTGGGAGTATGATACTGATGCTACACACCATGGTAGGAGCAATAAGTACACATTTATGTATAAAGGAAAGAAAGTTACATTGCTTCCTATGACTCCTGCTGAAATTGTGAAATTTGAACAAGAAAAACATGCTAGGGACGCACAAAAGAGCAAACAACCGTCTGAAAATCAGCAAGTAGCTAAGACGCTTTTGAGGCAACAGAAAGATAAAATTGCTTCTCCTTCTTCATCACAAGTTATAAATCTGAAAGAACGTGTCATGCTTGCAACTAAAACTGACCTTGCTGAAATTTGTGATGATACCCCCTTGCTATATGGCTTGATTTGCACAAATGTGTTGTTTTCACTTGCGAACATTCCTAGCTCTGTTCCTGTTGCAGTCACTGACCTTTTGCAGGAGTTTAAAGAAGTTTTTCCTGCTGAGATACCACCCGGGCTGCCACCGATACGCGGCATCGAGCACCAAATTGATTTGGTCCCGGGAGCGTCTCTTCCTAATCGTGCAGCGTACCGTACCAATCCAGAGGAGACAAAAGAAATTGAGCGCCAAGTACAGGACCTTCTTGATCGTGGGTACGTCCATGAAAGCCTTAGTCCTTGTGCAGTACCCGTTCTTTTGGTACCTAAGAAAGATGGTAGTTGGCGCATGTGTGTTGATTGTCGCGCTATTAATAATATCACCATTCGATATCGACACCCTATTCCTAGATTGGATGTTGTTGGGGGAAAATATCTCATCTTCGGGGTTATTGCTGAAGCAGCATAAAGGCAGTCAACCAGTTCGAAGATTGTCCGAAGACCATCTTCGAAGATGCCCAGAACCTCGTTCGAAGCTCGAAGACAGGCACTAGTTCGAAGTATGTCTTCGAACCAAAGCCCTTCAGGATCTTTTCTGCCAGCTAAGATGGAAGACTTATCTTCTATCCTATTGGATTAGTCTTTTACCATTTTAGCCCTATTAAGGAAACCGAATAGTTTCCTTAATGTCGGTTGTAATAGAGGGGTAAATAGGTCTTTTCCTTAATGTTTAGGCCTATAAATACCCCCCATTTCACCCTGTAATAGGGACCGATTACAAGCGATTCAATACACACTTTCGAACTATTCTAAGCTATTATCCTTTCGGAGGCTTAGAACAGTTTGCTTCGCAAACACTTCGTTTGTTAGTTTCATTTCTACAGAAACCTGTTAGCGTAATCTTTTACGCCAACAGTTGGCGCCGTCCGTGGGGAACCTAGTCCAAAAAACTTCGTTCTCTACCAACTTCTTACATCATGCCTCCTAAGCGGAGCGCACCTCGCAATCCCACTCGGAGGTCCTCTCGGATCTCCGGAGAGATACCCTTCGACACAGTCGAAGTCGGAGGGTCTTCGACTATCCCTCCACCTCAAACTCCGCAAGGGGCTTCTATCCCTCGAGGATACGAAACCTCTCCGCCAACCCCTTCCATACTCCGACCGCCCGGAGCCACTCCGCCACCCTCTATTCCGATTCGAACTGATCACACCAATTCTCAAGACCCGGAAGGTCCTTCCGGAGGAGATGAAGATAGCCTTGGAGATATGGCCACTCAAATGGCCAATCTTCAAGCCGAGGTAGCGAGGTGGCGACAAGAGGCTGCGAACAGACTTCGCTCTCAAGCCACCCCAGCTATCCCCGAAGTGCCCGAAGACGACGATCTTGATTATCCCGAAGCCCAGGAGAACGCCTCTTACGACAATGAATCTCCATTGCATCCTGAGCTTCAGAAGATTCGCTTCAATCCGAAGTTCAAAACTTCGAAGCTCTGCAAGTATGCTGGAGACGAAGATCCCAGTGAGTTTGTGCGTTCTTATGCCCTAGCGATTGAAGCTAGCGGCGGAGACAGAGAGACTATGGCGAAGTGCTTCCCATTAGCTCTTCAAGGAGTGGCGTTGAGATGGTTCTGGTCTTTAAAGCCAGGATCAATCATTTCCTGGTCACAGTTGAAGAGGAAGTTCATAAGTAACTTTCAGGGCACCTTCGTGCCCCCCATGTCAACAGGGAGCCTTTTCCAAGTGAAGCAGCTCCCCGGAGAAACATTGAGACAGTACTTCAAGCGCTTCGCTCACACGAAGTCGCAAATCCGGGGGCTGTCTACATCCTCAGTGGTTGATGCGGCTCGGGAAGGCGTCAGTCATAAAGGCCTTCTGGATAAATTGCATCGGAAGAGCATCACCACAGTATCACAGTTGATGTCGTACTTCGAGGAGTACTCGAAGTCAGAAGAAGGTTGGCTTCGGAGGACTACTGCTACTTCGACAGTATTGACGGAAGTTAAAGCAGAGTTGAAGACTTCGGCACAGCCACAAGAACCAGTCTTCGAAGTGCAACATGATAGAAGAAGAGGGCAAAAGCACCCTCGTTCTGAAGTCTTAAACATTGCACCCCCACAGAAGTTTGCACCAAGAGCTCCACAGTCTGCGGGGAACAAGTCCAGCGGCTGGAGGCCGCCAGGGAAAACGGCTGGCAAGGGCCAGACCCTTTTTTGCTGTATTCATGGAGAGAATCGAAGCCATGCAACTGACACATGCAAGGCTATTCTTACCCTTCGGGGAGAATACTTGGAGAGAACTTCGGGTCGAGGTAGTACCGACCGAAGTCCAGCAGCAGCAGTGCGCCCGGAGCCGGTCCAGGCTGTGGCGCGGATAGAAAATTTTGATGCTGCAAGGCATCCTCCGGTGGCCAATGTTATGCCACCTCCGAAGCAAGAAGAAGGGCAAGATAGAGGAAAGAGAGTAGTTCTCCCTATCTCCGAAGGAGGTACCCTCAGAAGCATGTCCAAGAGGCAGCGAAGAGAGTACGTTCGGGAAGTAGGCCATATTGGGACTTCGTCATCTGCAGCTGCAATGCCGGAGTGGTCTCATGTTCCAATATCTTTCTCTGCGGAGGATGCAGCTGGTATTAAGTTCCCGCATGCAGATCCATTGGTTATCACTGCTGATATTGCAGGGACTGAAGTCCGAAGGGTGCTAATTGACGGAGGTAGTTCAGCAGATATCATCTTTGTGCAAGCCTTCGATCAGTTATGCATTTCCCGAAAGCATCTTCTCCCAGCGGCTCGTCCTCTGTAAGGCTTCGCAGGACCTCCGCTTGATGCACTCGGCCAGATAGGCCTGGAAGTAACCTTCGGAGAAGGTTTACTAGCACGAACTGAAGAAGTTATCTTTGATGTGGTAGATGCCCCGTATGCTTATAATGTCATCTTCGGACGGGGTATGTTGAATCAGTTCGGAGCTGTGGCGCATCACAACTACTTGTGCATGAAGATGCCCACACAAGCAGGAGTCCTGACAATCTTCGGAGATCAAGCCATGGCTCGGAGGGCAGAATATGGTCATGGTCCTCCTCTTGATCCGAGGCAAGTAAACAGTGTCCAAGATAATGGAGAAATTTTTTCAGCCTCCTCCGAAGCTTCGAAGAAGTCATTTCCAAGACCAAGTCCCGAAGGAGAGATTGCAACGAAGGTCATTGTCAAAGATGATAAAGAATACTCCTTTCAATTTGGTAAAGATTTACCTCCCGAAGTTGCAACTTCCCTGGAAAAGGTTGTAGAAGAAAATTTGGATGTCTTCGCTTAGTCTGACGAAGATATCACCGGAGTCGATCGGGATATTATTCAGCACAGCTTGCTTGTAAACCCGAAGGCCCGGCCTGTTCGACAAGGGCTCCAGAAGATGTCCGCAGAGAGAGCTGTTCTAGCTAAGGACGAAGTTGAAAAACTGTTGAAGGCTGGGATTATCAGAGAAGTGGCCCATACAGAATGGTTAGCCAACCCAGTTTTCGTCAGGAAGAAGTCCTCCGGAAAGTGGCGCATGTGCATTGATTTCACATCTTTGAATAAAGCGTGCCCACGTGACCCCTACCCCATGCCCCGAATTGATCAACTAGTTGACTCCACTGCAGGTTCGGAGTTACTAAGCTTCCTCGACGCGTATTCCGGTTATCACCAAATATGGTTGAAGCGCGAAGATGAAATCAAGACGAGCTTTGTAACTCCTTCGGGAGTCTTCTGCTATGTAAGAATGCCCTTCGGCCTAAGAAATGCCGGGGCTACTTTTTCAAGATTAGTTGCTAAGGCTCTAGGTCATCAATTAGGCCGCAATGTGGAGGCCTATATGGATGATATTGTAATAAAGAGTGCTTTAAAGCACCAACATAGCCTAGACTTAGCAGAAACATTCAATAGCCTTCGGGCATGTGGGATCCGTCTTAACCCCGAAAAATGTATATTCGGAGCTAAGGCTGGAAAGTTGTTAGGGTTCTTAGTTTCAAGCAGGGGAATTGAAGCTAGCCCTACTCAAATAACTGCGCTGCAGAAGATGGCTCCTCCGGAGAATTTAAAGCAAGTGCAAAAGCTGACTGGACGTCTGGCCGCACTTAGCAGGTTTTTATCAAAGTCTGCGGAGAGGAGCTTGCCAATCTTTGAAGCTTTGAAAGGGTCCGAAGATTTTGCATGGACACCGGAGTGTCAGAAAAGCTTCGAGGATATTAAAGATTATCTCAGCAATCTTGCTACACTTACGGTGCCTATTGCGGACGAAACCCTACTTCTGTATCTTGCAGCTACAGGCTCAGCTGTCAGCGCAGTCCTTGTCAGAGAAGCGGATATCAATGAGAAGTTTGTCCAAAATCCTGTCTATTTCGTATCCGAAGCATTGTCAGGAGCGAAGACAAGATACTCCGAACTTGAGAAGTTCGTTTATGCTCTGATAATGGCTTCGAGGAAGCTAAGACATTATTTTTTAGCTCATAATGTAATTGTACCAACTTCGTATCCTCTAGGAGATATGCTCCGAAGCAAAGATTCCACTGGAAGGATTGGAAAGTGGGCAGTAGAACTAGCACCCTTCGGCATATCTTTTCTGGCAAGGACAGCTATCAAATCTCAAGTCCTAGCAGACTTCGTAGCAGAGTGGACTCCACCTGCGAAGTTGACTCCGGAGAAATCAGATGACGGAGTTTGGACTATTTACTCCGATGGGGCTTTCCAAGCATCCGGAGCAGGCATTGGGGCAGTATTAATTTCACCATCAGGACAAAGAGCAATGTACTCCGCAAGACTCAACTTTAAGTCTACCAATAATATAGCAGAGTACGAAGGAATTTTATTGGGACTCCAGAAAGCACGTGCTCTAGGGGCTACAAGGATAATTATAAAAACAGATTCTCAGATAGTAGCAGGGCACGTAGACAAAAGTTTTCAAGTCCGACATCCACAGCTTGTAAAGTACTTGGAAGAAATTCGCAAGATCGAAGCACATTTCAAGGGTATTTCCATTCGGAGTATACCAAGAGCTGAAAACGTGCAAGCGGACATTTTAGCGAAGGCTGCTGCCGGAGCTGTGGATGTGCCTGACGAAGCTTTCTATGAGGAGCTCAATGTACCTTCGGTGCCACAAGTTGCTTCTGCAGAGATTCTCTGCATTCCTAGTGCAGATTGGAAAGATTCGATCATAGAACTCTTGCAAGGAGGAACAAATTTGCCCGAAGAGCCCCAATTGTCAAGATTAAAGCTCAGAGCAAGAAACTATCAGTTAATCAACGGTATATTATACAAGGCCGGAGTATGTTCCCCTCTACTTCGATGTATATCTCAAGCCGAAGGCCAAGAAATTCTTCGAGAAATTCACGAAGGCCTTTGTGGAAGTCATTTAGCCCCTAGAGCTCTGGCAGGAAAAACACTTCGCCAGGGGCTTTATTGGCCCACAATAACAGCTGATGCGGAGAGCTTGGTCCGCACTTGTCAAGGATGCCAGTGGATGGGTCGACGGAGTCATCGCCCACCAACAGCTCTTCAAGTCATTGCTCCGGTATGGCCTATGGCCAGATGGGGTATGGATCTAATTGGTCCCTTTCCGTTAGCAAATGGAAATCTGAAGTTCGCAGTGGTAGCTATTGAATATTTTTCTAAGTGGGTAGAAGCAGAGCCCTTAACAGCTATCACTTCGAATAATGTACAGAAATTCTTCTGGAAGAACATTATTTGCCGGTTCGGAGTGCCTAGATATCTCACAGTTGATAATGGAACACAGTTCGACGCAGAACCCTTCAGGAAGTTTTGCGAAGACCTAGGCATTCAGCTATGTTTTGCTGCAGTGAGACATCCTCAGTCGAATGGAGCCGTTGAGCGAGCCAATGGAAATATTTTATCAGGGCTAAATCGAAGAATAGTAGGATTATCAAAGGGACTGTGGACCGAAGAGCTTCCGAAGATTCTGTGGTCCATTCGGACTACGCAAACAAGGTCCACAGGTTTTACTCCGTTCAGACTACTATTCGGAGATGAAGCAATGACTCCAACGGAGCTCAAAGGGGGATCATTTCGAAGCACCGAACCAGACATCGAAGAAGAAAGACAAGCTTCGTTAGATTTGTCAGAAGAAACAAGACTTCGAGCTGTAGCTAATTTATCAAAGTATCATCAGCAGACGAAGACTTGGTATGATCCGAAGGTTAAGCTCAGCGAGTTAAGGCCGGGTCATCTTGTTCTACGAAGCATTATAGCACCAGGGAAGTTAGGCAATAAATGGGAAGGTCCATATCTAATTGTCCGCTCAGGGCGCCCTGGTTCATTCAAATTAGCTAATTTAGAAGGTGAAGAGTTAGCACATACTTGGCATGCGGAGCACCTAAAGCGATACTTCGCATAAGGGCTCCTTGTAATTCGCTTGTAATCACCTCTAAATTAATAAAGCATACACCCTGTAGTTTGCCTTCCCCTTGACACTCCTAGTTTCCCGAGCGGACGCGCTGGGACGGAAGTCGATCGAGAGGGAAGTGTCATCAAGCTGGGCTGTATTTCCGGACTTCGTACCCATAAAGTCGAAGCCTCCGGTGTGGTGGCTGAAATCCATCCGGAGCCCAAGCTGATACCTTGTAGGCATCCGTAAAAGAGCCAATACCACATTCTACGGAGTCCAAGCTTCAGCTGGTAGACTTCCGTAAAAAGAGCCGAAGGTGGCCAAAATATGTGGAGTCCAAGCTGCAGCTTGCAGACATCCGTAAAAAGAGCCGAAGGTGGCCAAATTCTGCGAAGTCCAAGCTCCGGCTGGTAGACTTCTGCAAAAAAGAGCCGAAGGTGGCCAAATTCTGCGAAGTCCAAGCTCCGGCTGGTAGACTTCTGCAAAAAAGAGCCGAAGGTGGCCAAATTCTGCGAAGTCCAAGCTCCGGCTGGTAGACTTCTGCAAAAATAGCCGAAGGTGGCTACAATTTCTGCGAAGTCCGAGCCATTGGCTGGTAGACTTCTGCAAGAATAGCCGAAGGTGGCTAAAGCAAAACAACATTTAAGCCATGAGCTTCGAATGTCTGTTCATATAAGTTCAAAGTGACAAATTTCTTAAGACACTAAAGTGTCCTGGAAGTTATCTCAATTGATTTCTTTCGTAAAGCAAACAAAGGTACCAAGTTACCATTCTTCTGACTACAAATAGTCGAAGACATTTCATAAGATTTCAAAAGATCTTTAAATGACAGAGGGGCTCCGAACCCCCAAAAAATTGTACTCTGAAGTTTTTTCTTTGTGCATAACCATCTTTGAATCAAGTTCGAAGTTGCTTATACCCAAAGAGGGGCTAGTAAATATGGAGACAATTTTAAATCGGCATTCATTATTAAAATAAATGTGTTTACAGATTACACTATGAAAAATTGGTATCTATACCAAGAAGGAATCGGAGACCTCTTCGGTCCCGAGAGCTAGGGGTGGAACGACTAGTTCCAACATCGGAAGTTCTAAGAACTTTACGTTTAACTCTTTTCCTCCCCTTCGAAGCTCTAAAATCCTTCTGTTCTTGTTGAAGCTCGGCCCAAGTTCGAAGCCGCTCGGGGCTTCTCTCCCAGCTTCTAAGATCTTCAGATCTTTTATTTTGGGCTTCACCTTTGTCTTCGGACCAATTAGTGTCTTCAGAAGACGAGGTGTTTGCGTCAATCTCTTTATCTTCCTCTTTAATATAAGACAATATGTCTTTGATTACTTCAGGCGCAATAACGCCGGAGTCATCTCGAGGAATAAGAAATCGAGGACGCTTATAACTCTTTAGAAGTTCGAAGGTGTTCCACAATGAGCGAAGTTCGCTGTTAAACTCTAACACTTCGATATCTTCCATAAGAGACAAAGCCTAAAAATATGATAAACAAGATTTTCATTGATAAATGTTTACAAGCATAAAGCTTTACATGGTTAGAAATCCTAAAATATTCCTAAACCTGCGGGTTCGAAGGAGGTTGACTGCTCGAAGCTTGGCTTCGAACTTGCTTCTGGCGTTGGCCTTCATCAATCCAAGTCTTGATCGCAGAACGACCTTCGGCTCTCCATGAAGTTTGGAAGGCTCGCCAAGCAGCAGCTACACCTTCGGAAGGTTTGAGAAGTCGGTCGTCGTCGAAGGTGATTGGACCTCTTCCTGCGTCCGGAGTTATTGATCGGCCCAAATCCTCGTAATAGCGAAGTAGACCAATAGCAGACACTTGTCCGGCGAGTTCTCCGTATCTAATGCCCGCCGTATTCATCTGCTTCGCCACCCCTTGGATCCTTTTTAACCGGCGCAGAAGGCTGATATTATCATCAGAAGGGAGAATTCCGGTAGTACCGAAGTACTCCAGGACTTCTAACAATTGATTCATAACCTCCGCAGCCACCTTCTCAGACTTCAACTTATCTTCGTTCACCGCATCCTTCGTCGAAGTAACTTCGTCCAAAACCCCAGAAAGCCTAGCATTCTCAGTGGTCAAAGTGTTTTTCTGTGTCAACAATTGGCTAGCTTCCTCTTCGAGTCGGACGAGCCTAGACCCTGCAGTAGCATGCTCCGCCCGCAGTTTTTCAACCTCTGCTCGAAGCACAATCCTTTCCGCTTCGAGCTCTTTCTTTGCAGCTTCCAAGCTTTGCCTGGCCCTTCGCTCTGTTGATATTATATTATCCATTTGAGTCACTCGACTTTCAGAGATGTTAAAATTCCTTTGAAGAGTGCTATTTTCTTCCCGAAGCCGAGCGATTTCTTCGTCATTGCATAGACTTGCAGCTCGGGCCAAGACAGTTTGCTGTCAAAATAAAAACTAAAGTAAATATTTATTCGAAGATAAATTCTATAATATTTCGCAGTTACTTCGTACCTGATAGGCTGTACGTTCAATAATGGCATTAAGCTCCGTCCTGTCAGCCTTGCGCAGGATGGCCACTAATTTGGTCTCCCTTATGTCACGACTAGCTCGATCCAAAGGTTTGAGCAAAGTCCGAAGACCAGTTGTTTGCCCTAAGAAAGGAGCCAGTAAGGGGAGCATGCTTATTGCCTCTTGGTCATCTTCGTTCAACGAAGGACCGGAGCTTTGGCCTATGGTCTTCGGAGCCACTGGAGTTTGAGCCTCCCTGGAAGATTGGCTCTCGTCTGTTGAATCAGACGGAGTTGATTCAGAGCTTATAGCAGGCAGGGGCTCTATTTGTCTTTTGCCTCTTCCAGGTCCCTTTTGAGTAACTCTCAGGGCTGGCTCCGAAGTCGTCGAAGGACCAGAAATTATTTCCTCCTGACGGACTTCTTCCATAGGAGTGGGCTCTGTAAAATAATGAAAAGTATTATACATAGTATAAATACTCAAATAAATACAAAAAGTTCTTCGAAGTCTACCTCCGGTAGTCTACGGAGGAGTCATCGTCGGACTGTTTGGTGGATCGAAAGCTAATTCTTCATCTGAATCAGCCGTTAAATCTTGGACTACAGGAGCATCGTCCTGGGCAGTCCTTGTTGCTTCTTCAGGAATCGAAGCCATAGTAACTTCGACCCCACCTTCATTCACAGGAACTCCGTCCTGAGTTACATCTTCTTGAACTACCGAAGTCCTTGGTTGATCAACATTTTCTCCGGACTCCGGTACATTCGCAGGTACTTCGGCTTGTGCGGCCCTTTGAGTTTCATTCTCTTCCATCAGGTGCACAAGCAATCTCCCTGTTTCTTCTTGGGAGTCGGAAACCGAAGCTCTTGAGCTCGAAGGTGCAGGATCTAAAGGTGTGAGGTTCTTCGGCTTCCGAGCCACCCTCTTCACCGGAGTTTTTGCTGAACTTGAAGTTCCAGCTTCGGCTTTCCTTTTCTGAGGCCCTTTCTCCAAAGGCGCCCAATCCATCAGAGGGGGAGGAGTGAGTTTCAGCATTCCCCATACTCTGTTAAATCTCTCCCAACTCCCAACCAGTTTAATTCGCCACTCTTTCTCAGTCGGAGTTGGAGCACCCAAGATCTTTTCCGAAGCCCTTATAATCTGTTCTGAAGTAACAGGGGCTGAAGATACTACAAAATAAATAATTCAAGTCAGTTTTTTCTTCGAAGTAAATATGTTTAATGCATGTTGTTTTCGAAGTTACCAGTAGGACTTGAAGTCAAGTTAATTCTGCGAAGACCGCCTTCGGAGTCATCTTCGAAGATGATAGGCCAGTTGGCCATCAGTGGAGGAATTTGAAGACCGATGAATTCTTCAGCCAAGTCTCGCATACTGAGCCTTCGGCTAACTTTTTCAAGCAGATTCAGACAGGCTTCGAATTGGCCTTCGTCGGGACGCACCAAAGCTTCCTTTCGGAATTGGATTTCTTTAAGGGGTCCGGCCAAAGGATTGCTTGCCCCAACTTCGGCATAGAACCATTTCAGAATCCAATCGGTGTACCATCTGGCGTTGATGGCTTTAGCAGGAAAGCGAAGGGCATACTCATCCCGAAGTCTAAAGTTGATACTGCCAAAAGATGTTACTACTTTTTCACCTCCGGGAGTTACGAAGGTTTTTGGCTGGCAGGTTGCTCTATGTAATGCAGCGAAGATTTCCGCCCTTCCTTCACATCCTTCGGCTCTTAAGGCCCACTCAAAGATAGCTAATCTAGCTACCGCATTCGGAGATAGTTGGGGGAGAGTTATATGGAACAGGTCGAGTACCTCCGCCAAAAAGTCCACTGCAGGAAGACCCAAACCAGCTTCGAAAAAAGCTTCGAACACTACTACTTCTCCGGGTCTTGGCACTGGAATCACTTCTTTCCCTGGTTTCCGAATCATAACTCCCGCACCAATATTTCCTCCTACTGCGATTGTCAAGGACTCTCTTTTGCAGGTCGAAGGCCCCAATTCAAAGGACTGATCCAAATATTTGGTCGATGGAGGGCACAGACCTTGGTCATCAGCGATTTGGGGATTTCTTCCCCTGCCGCCATGGAAGTTGTCGCCTGCATCGAGGGTGTCGCCGCCGCTGTCGCCGCTGCTGCTGCCGCGGCCGCCTGTTGCCGAGCCAAGGCCGAAGGAGGCGCAGATCCCTTGGTCTTCACCATCGCGATTGCTGGATTGATCTCAAGAACTCAGAGGCTAGGGCTCAAGAACTCAAAGGGCTCAGAAGTTTTTAACTGAGAGAAAGCGGTGAAAAGGTAATCGGCTAAGTTTTGGGCTCTTTATTTATAGCCTAATCGTTCCGTTGGTTACCGTTTGGGTTCTGCCTTTTCGCATTCCCGCCCGTTATTTTCCTCCGGAAATAACGCATCATATAACTTCCGTTAGAAACAGGAACTAACGGCTATTTTTTCTAAGTCTAAAAAGACTTTCGAACTTCCTAAGTCAGTTCTAAGATAGTTCGAAAAGTAATTACCTTATGACTGATTCGAGGTTCATATCTTCATGCATTTCGAAGATAAAATAAAAATCAATAACCCCTATGATTGGTTATCTTTTCTTTCCGTATACTGCTCTCCTAACGTTACAGGTCAAACGGAGAAGCGTATTCGAGGGGCTACTGTTGGGGGAAAATATCTCATCTTCGGGGTTATTGCCGAAGCAGCATAAAGGCAGTCAACCAGTTCGAAGATTGTCCGAAGACCATCTTCGAAGATGCCCAGAACCTCGTTCGAAGCTCGAAGACAGGCACTAGTTCGAAGTATGTCTTCGAACCAAAGCCCTTCAGGATCTTTTCTGCCAGCTAAGATGGAAGACTTATCTTCTATCCTATTGGATTAGTCTTTTACCATTTTAGCCCTATTAAGGAAACCGAATAGTTTCCTTAATGTCGGTTGTAATAGAGGGGTAAATAGGTCTTTTCCTTAATGTTTAGGCCTATAAATACCCCCCATTTCACCCTGTAATAGGGACCGATTACAAGCGATTCAATACACACTTTCGAACTATTCTAAGCTATTATCCTTTCGGAGGCTTAGAACAGTTTGCTTCGCAAACACTTCGTTTGTTAGTTTCTTTTCTACAGAAACCTGTTAGCGTAATCTTTTACGCCAACAGATGTCATGCTTGATGAGCTTAGTGGTGCCATTATATTTACTAAGATCGATCTTCGTAGTGGCTACCACCAAATTTGCATGAAACTAGGTGATGAATGGAAAACTGCTTTTAAAACAAAGTTTGGAATATATGAGTGGCTTGTCATGCCTTTTGGACTTACTAATGCACCTAGTACCTTCATGCGCTTGATGAATGAAGTCCTACGGCACTTTATAGGACGCTTTGTGGTTGTATACTTTGATGATATCTTGGTTTATAGCAAGTCTCTCACTGAACATGTTGAACACCTATGTGCTGTTTTTTCTGTCCTCCGTGAAGCTAGAATGTTTGGTAACATTGAGAAGTGCACATTTTGCACGGATCGAGTTGTGTTTCTTGGATATGTTGTCACTTCACAGGGTATTGAGGTTGACGCGGCAAAGGTCGAAGCAATCAACAGCTGGCCGCAACCCCAAACTATCACACAGGTACGTAGTTTTCTTGGTCTTGCAGGTTTCTACCGGCGTTTTGTGAAAGATTTCAGCACAATAGCCAGTCCTTTGCATGAGTTGACCAAGAAGGGAGTTACTTTTACTTGGGAGCCAACACATGAACAAGCTTTTGCCACACTCAAAGATCGTCTTACACATGCACCTCTACTTCAGCTACCCGACTTCAGTAAGCCTTTTGAGTTAGAATGTGATGCTAGTGGGTTTGGATTAGGCGGTGTGCTGCTACAAGGAGGTAAACCCGTGGCCTATTTTAGTGAAAAATTACATGGTCCACAGTTGAATTATTCTACCTATGATAAGGAATTATATGCTTTAGTGCGTGTGCTTGAAACTTGGCAACATTACCTTTTGCCTAAGGAGTTTATTATTCATTCCGATCATGAAGCATTGAAGCATATACGTAGTCAAGCAAATCTGAATAAACGACATGCTAAATGGGTAGAATTTATTGAGACTTTTCCATATATCATTAAGCATAAGAAAGGGAAAGATAATGTGATTGCCGATGCTTTATCTAGACGTTATACATTGCTTTCTCAACTTGATTATAAGATCTTTGGTTTAGAAACATTGAAGGACATGTATGCTACTGATTTGGACTTCAAAGATGCTTTTGCAAATTGTACCGATGACCGTGCTTGGAACAAATATGTGCTGAATAATGGATATCTTTTTCGTGCTAACAAGTTATGTGTGCCGGCTAGCTCTCTTCGCTTGTTGTTATTGCAGGAAGCACATGGTGGTGGTTTGATGGGTCATTTTGGATCAAAGAAAACCGAAGATGTGCTGTCCACACACTTCTATTGGCCTAGGATGAGACGCGATGTTGAGCGCTATGTGGCACGATGCACTACTTGCAATAAAGCTAAGTCCCGTCTAAACCCACATGGTCTTTATATGCCTCTGCCCGTTCCTAGTGTACCTTGGGAGGATATTTCTATGGATTTTGTGTTAGGATTACCTAGAACTAGGAGGGGGAGAGATAGTATTTTTGTGGTGGTAGATCGTTTCTCTAAAATGGCGCATTTTATACCTTGTCACAAGAGCGATGACGCTACAAATGTTGCTGATTTGTTTTTCAGAGAGGTCGTACGCCTGCATGGAGTTCCCAATACCATCGTTTCAGATCGTGATGCTAAATTTTTAAGTCATTTTTGGAGGACGCTGTGGCATAAGTTGGGGACGAAGCTGCTGTTTTCTACTACTTGCCACCCCCAAACGGATGGACAAATGGAGGTCGTCAACCGTACATTGTCCACCATGTTGAGGGCTGTTTTGAAGACCAACTTGAAGCTTTGGGAAGAGTGTCTACCTCATATTGAGTTTGCATATAATAGGTCAGTACACTCCACTACTAAGGTAAGTCCGTTTCAAGTGGTCTATGGCTTTAATCCGCGTGCTCCTATTGATTTGCTACCATTACCACCATCTGAAAACTTGAATTTTGATGCTACTACACGTGCTGAATTATTGCTTAAGATGCATGAAACTACTAAAGCAAACATGGAGAAAATGAATGAGAAATATCGTGCTTATGGTAGTAAGGGTAGAAAAGAGATAACATTTGAACCGGGTGATCTTGTTTGGTTGCACTTGCGCAAGGATCGTTTTCTTGATTTAAGAAAGTCTAAATTGATGCCACGTGCTGATGGTCCTTTCCGTGTGCTTGAGAAGATAAATGACAATGCATATAAGCTTGAGTTGCCTGCAGCTTTTGGGGTTAGTCCCACATTTAACATTTCAGATTTAAAGCCATATTTGGGAGATGATGATGAGGTTGAGTCGAGGACGACTCCAATTCAAGAGGGGTAGGATGATGAGGACATCACTTCACATGATACACACATGGAGCCTCCACCTACAATTCAGCTACAAGGACCAATCACACGCGCCCGTGCCCGCCGCTTGAACCATGAGGTTAATTCTTTCCTTAGCAACTATGTTAATATTTGTTTGGATGAGATGCTACTGAATACTAGTGATATTTTGTTGCTTAGGAACATGGGAGATGGAATAGGAGAGTTGGAGTTGAAGACGGAGTCACACGGATGATTTTGAAGTCAAGAAATCGCTGGTCCGGACTACATCAACCACCATGCACCAAAATGGGCATAACTTCCTCATACGAAGTCCGATTGGCGCGTTCTTGGACTTTTTGGAAAGCTGAGGAGAAGACGGGTCGTTTGCTGTTGGTTCCACCTCATTTGGAGTCTCGAGCTGTCCTGTGTGTTTAAAACAGTCCTGCGTGACAGAACTGGGCCATGTTGGCCCATAGTCTGAGTTTGTACGTCTTCTAGCCCACAGCCCGTGTCTGTTCGCCTTCCACAGGTTGCCGCCCTATATATTCTCACGCCAGCCGCCTCTAGGGTTAGGTTTTGCTTTGTTGCATCTACACTGTTGTGTTTAGATCCCGCCTCTTGCACCGGACCGATTGGCTGCTGCATTGGCGTTTGTGAAACCTCACCTTATCTTCGTTTGTCTGTGATTTGGCATTCGATTTGTATCCTTCCTGTTCTTGCTCGTGTTCTTGGGTTCGCTTGCAGGAATTTGCCTTCGTGGCAAGGTCAATCGCGTTCTGCGTGGTTGATAACCAACGGAGACAGTGGTGTAACGATTGCAAGGTTTTGATCCGTCGGACCGGAGCCTTGGATCGCCAACGTCGAGATTCTCCACCAACCCAAGCTATCCTTTACCTAACGGAAGATCGGGACAACTCCCCCATCACCGTACACTCTCCATGTTGCTGCGAACAATGATTAAGAAGAACTTGAAGGAATGGGAGGACTGCCTTCCACATGTTGAATTTGCATACAATAGAGCTGATGAGGACATCACTTCACATGATACACACATGGAGCCTCCACCTACAATTCAATTACTAGGACCAATCACACGCGCCCGTGCCCGTCGCTTGAACCATGAGGTTAATTCTTTCCTTAGCAACTATGTTAATATTTGTTTGGACGGGATGCTACTGAAAACTAGTGATATTTTGTTGCTTAGGAACAGGGGAGATGGAATAGAAGAGTTGGAGTTGAAGACGGAGTCGCACGGATGTTTTGAAGTCAAGATTTCACTGGTTCGGACTACATCGACCACCATGCACCAAAATAGGCATAACTTCCTCATACGAAGTCCGATTGGCGCGTTCTTGGACTTTTTGGAAAGCTGAGGAGAAGACGGATCGTGTGCTGTTGGTTCCACCTCATTTGGAGTCTCGAGCCGTCCTGTGTGTTTAAAACAGTCCTGCGTGACAGAACTGGGCTGTGTTGGCCATAATCTGAGTCTGTACGTCTTCTAGCCCACAGCCCGTATCTGTTCGCCTTCTACAGGCTGCCACAACCTATATATTCACTCCAGCCGCCTTTAGGGTTAGGTTTTGCTTTGTTTGCATCTACACTTGTGTGTTTAGATCCCGCCTCTTGCACCAGACCGATTGGCTGCTGCATTGCCGTTTGTGAAACCTCACCTTATCATCGTTTGTCTGTTATTTGGCATTCGACTTGTATCCTTCCTGTTCTTGCTTATGTTCTTGGGTTCGCTTGCAGGAATTAGCCTTCGTGGCAAGGTCAATCACGTTCTGCGTGGTTGATAACCAACGGAGACAGTGGTGTAACGATTGCAAGGTTTTGATCCGCCGGACCGGAGCCTTGGATCGCCAACGTCGAGATTCTCCACCAACTCAAGTTATCCTTTACCTAGCGGAAGATTGGGACCAATCCCCCATCAGTTGGTATCAGATCTCAGATTTCCCGTTAGGTAATCTCGATTTGCTTTTGTTTTTACCTAGAGTCCAGAAAACCGCACCAAAAAAAAAATCCCCACCGAGAACCCCTTTGTGCCTTGCGATTTTAATTTCAGTTTTAACTTTGTTGAGTTCGTGTTCTTGGTCGAGTCTTGTTGCTGGTTTAGTAATCCCTTTGTGTCATTTGAGTAGTATTTGGTCTTGTGTCTCAAAAAATTCCCCACCGAAAAACCCCCCTTCCGCAACCCTATTCGTTTTCCACATCGAGTCTTTGTGACCCCCCTTCAGTAAAACAGGCATAACTTTTCGCTCGTTTGGCAGAAAAATCTGAAATTTTTTGAGCATGTTCCTGACCCAATTTGGGTGGGTACCCTAACTCGCTTCGTCTGTTAGCCCTCACCAAAATCGCTAAAAAAATCAGGAAGATAAAGAAAAAAATTGGTCAAAGTTTTCTCTCGCCGGTCAGCGAACTTGTTGAATTTTTGTGAACCACATCCCACCTCAGTTGTAGGTGCCAATTTTTGTGGTTGCATCTCTGGTCATCCTTGTTAAAAAATAGAGTGAAAAAAAAGAAGAAAAAAAATCAAAAAAAGAGAAGAAGCGGTAGTAACAGAGTTATCAGCGGCAGTAACTAGGGGTGAAAGTGGTTCGGATAGTTTCCGACCGTATCCGGAAAAACGGATTCGGATTCGGATTTTTTTGATTCGGATACGGATTTTTCGGATACGGATTCGGATTCGGATATTTTTTTTCGGATACGGAAACGGATATGATATGCCTGATATCCGTCGGATTCGGATACGGATTCGGATAATCCGGATAGTTCTTATTCGGATATCCGGCCCATTAATAATATAGGCCCACTGGCCACACTGCAGGCCCACATCACATAAATAGGCCTTCATATTGGGCTGGCAGGCCCACTGCCATGGCGCCATGGCCCAACCGCCCAAGGAGTTTGAAATAAAAAATCTTCTTTATTTTTTTTTAAAAAACATTTTTTTAAAAAAATAAAGAATATTTTTTTAAAAAATATATATATTTTTAAAAATGGGATAAATTTCTATAAATTTAAACAGATAAAATTTTATAATAAATAAAAAATATTTTTTTAGTTCTTTCAATTTAAATTTTAGAAACACAATGAATTAATGAAAAATAGCAAACTTTTTCAAAATAATTTTAAATTTTTATCACAGCATCTATGTATCGTATGATGATACCATGAGACGTATCGTATTTTTCAGACTTAATTTGAATTTTGTAGAATTAAAATTTCATTAAGCTCTACGTTGTCCATCGAGTGTCGTAACATTTTTTAAAAAAAATATCTTTCAATTTAGTGGATACTGACTTAAAATAGACTCACATGCATGAATATGATTTTTCTAGAATTTTTAGTTCATTATTTCATGCACTTGTAGTTCAAATTTGATAAATTTCAATATAAATCAAAGAAACATACATAATGAATTAAAAATAGCAAACTTATGTATAAAAATGTGAATTTTTTTATAAGATTAGATATGTTGTATTTTAATCATAGAAAAAAAATCAAGTTTAAACAAAGATTTAACTATTGATTTGCTTTTAAACCTATCACATTCTTCTTAACATTCTAACTCATTACTCTCAAATCTCCATCTTTCTTAACATCGTAGATGCAAACTTTGTCAAAATAATTTTAAATTTTTATCACAGCATCTTTGTATCGTATGATGATACCATGAGACGTATCATATTTTTCTGACTTGATTTGAATTTTTTAGAATTAAAATTTCATTAAGCTCTACGTTGTCCATCGAGTGTCGTAACATTATTTTAAAAAACTATCTTTCAATTTAGTGAATACTGACTTAAAATAGACTCACATGCATGAATATGATTTTTCTAGAATTTTTAGTTCATTATTTCATGCACTTGGAGTTCAAATTTGATAAATTTCAATATAAATCAAAGAAACATACATAATGAATTAAAAATAGCAAACTTATGTATAAAAATGTGAATTTTTTTTATAAGATTAGATATGACATATTTTGATCATAGAAAAAAAATCAAGTTTAAATGAAGATTTAACTATTGATTTGCTTTTAAACCTAACACATTTCTTCTTAACATTCTAATTCATTACTCTCAAATCTCCATCTTTCTTAACATCGTACATGAAAACTTTGTCAAAATAATTTTAAATTTTTATCACAGCATCTATCTATCGTATGATGATACCATGAGACGTCTCGTATTTTTCAGAATTTATTTGAATTTTTTAGAATTAAAATTTCATTAAGCTCTATGTTGTTCATCGAGTGCCGTAACAATTTTTTTAAAAACTATCTTTCAATTTAGTGGATACTGACTTAAAATAGACTCAAATTCATGAATATGATTTTTTTACAATTTTTGGTTCATTATTTCATGCACTTGTAGTTCAAATTTGACAAATTTCAATATAAATCAAAGAAACATACATAATGAATTAAAAATAGCAAACTTATGCATAAAAATGTGAAATTTTTTTATGATATTATATATGTTGTATTTTGATATTAGAAAAAATTCAACTTTAAACGATCATTTATATTTCAAATTTACAATTTTAAACTTTATCTCTCTCACTTCAAAAATAAGTAAATAGTCAACTTTGACTAAAACTCTATCAACCCTAATTTTTCTTTCTCTCTCCCGGTCTCTGCTACTCCTGTCACCTCTCTCTCCCCGTTCGTGATGATTTATATGATGTTAACTATTATTTGTCATTTGTCTATTGTGATCGTGAATAAATAAATACATTATTGATATTCGGTAAGTATTCGTAACCGTATTCGTATTCGATTCGTATCCGCTCCGTATTCGTATTCGATGATATCCGACTCCGTATCCGTATCCGGATTATCCGAATCCGAATTCGAATCCGAAAAAATATATGAAAAAGGATATGATATTAGTGATATCCGTCCGTATCCGATCCGTTTTCACCCCTAGCAGTAACAGCTTCTCAGCGGCAGTAACAGATTCTGCTTGTCCGATCTCTTGTCCGAACTCTTGTCCGATCAGCGTTAGTAACAGAGTTAGCAGTGGCAGTAACAGTTTCTGCTTGTCCGATCTCTTGTCCGAACTCTTGTCCGATCAGCGGCAGTAACAGAATTATCAGCGGCAGTAACAGATTTTGCTTGTCCGATCCCTTGTCTGATCCCTTGTCCGATCTGCAGAGAGCTGATTTTGGCCTGTTATTGCTTCCATTTGAGTTTTGGGCACATAGTTTCCCTCTATTGCTTGAACTTTCACATTGGGAGCACTAAGGCCAGCAACTTTGACAAGTATTAGGGAACACTTATTGAACTTGGTTTAACTGTTATTACTATTGCTAATCCTTGCTACTCACTTTGCCTTCCAAGCTACACCTTTCTCTTGGTCAGGACAGGTTCATTTCTTGCAATTGCACACCACCCTCCACTTGGTTCATCACCTGTAGGCCGGTGACCTCACTGCGGCGTGGTAAGAACACTTGCAAGCGTGAGTAAGGCGCTTGACGGATTGCTTCCACCACACACCCACCACCCCACCTAGCTGTTTTACATAAGGATTATTCTTTGTTGCTTTGTCTTTTCACTAACATGGCAGCACTTATTGTACAACGTGATTTGATCACTCACATGGACCAGGACGACCAGGCACAACGGAACAATATATTTCAGACCTTCTTCCTCGTCAATAACCATCGTGTGCGTGTCATCATCGACAGCGGTAGTTGCAACAATTTGGTGAGTGTTGGCGTAAAAGATTACGCTAACAGGTTTCTGTAGAAGAGAAACTAACAAACGAAGTGTTTGCGAAGAGAACTGTTCTAAGCCTCCGAGAGGATAATAACTTAGAATAGTTCGAATGTGTGTATTGAATAACTTGTATTCGGTCCCTATTACAGGGTGAAATGGGGGGTATTTATAGGCCCAAACATTAAGGAAAAGACCTATTTACCCCTCTATTACAACCGACATAGTGGAAACTATTCGGTTCCCTTAATAGGGCTAAAATGGTAAAAGACTAATCTAATGAGAAAGAAGATAAGTCTTCCATCTTAGCTGGCAGAAAAGATCTTGAAAAGCCTTAGTTCGAAGATGTACTCCGAACCAATGCCTATCTTCGTACTTCGAACTTGGTTCCGGGTATCTTCGAAGATGATCGTCTAAGAACCTTCGAATCCACTGTCTGCCTTTATGTTGCTTCGGCAATAACCCCGAAGATGAGATATTTTCCCCCAACAGTAGCCTCTCGAATACGCTTCTCCGTTTGACCTGTAACGTTAGGAGAGCAGTATACGGAAGGGAAAGATAACCAAACATAGGGGTTATTAGTTTTTAGTTCATCTCCGAAATGCATGAAGATATAAACTCCGAATCAGTTTTAAGGTAATTGCTTTTCGAACTATCTTAGAACCGACTCAAGAAGTTCGAAAGTCTTTTAGACTTAGAGAAAATAGCCGTTAAGTTTCTGTTTCCAACGGAAACTATAGTAAGCATTAATCTCGGGGAAAAGTAACGGCAAGAATGCGAAACGACATAGACTAACGGTAAAAAAGTAAGATCTAGGCTATAAATAGAAGGCCTAGAACTTACCCGGTTACCTTTTCACCGTCTTCTCGCAACCAAAAACCTTTCGAGCCCTTTGAGTTCTTGAGCCCTAGCCTCCATTTTCCCCAAAGCAATCCATCAACCGCAATGGTGAAGACTAAGGGATCTGCACCTCCGTTGGCCTTGGCCCGACAGTAGGCGGCTGCAGCAGCAGCGGCGGCAACGTTGGCGGCGGCACCTTCGATACCGGCGGTGACATCCATGGCGGCAGGAGGGAGAAATCCCCAAATCGTCGATGACCAAGGTCTGTGCCCGCCATCAACAAAATATTTGGATCAATCTTTCCAGTTGGGACCTTCTACCTGCAAAAGAGAGTCACTGGCAATCGCAGCGGGAGGGAAAATCAGTAATGGAGTTATGATTCGGAAGCCAGGCAAAGAAATGATTCCATCGCCAAGACCCGGAGAAGTAGTTGTACTCGAAGCCTTCTTCGAAGCTGGCTTGGGCCTTCCTGCAGTAGACTTCCTGGCGGAGGTACTTGATTTGTTCCATGTAACCCTCCCCCAATTATCTCCGAATGCGGTAGCTAGACTGGCTATCTTCGAATGGGCCTTGAGAGCCGAAGGGTGCGAAGGAAGGGCAGAGATCTTCGCTGCATTACATAGGGCTACATGCCATCCAAAGACCTTCGTAGGCCCCGGAGGTGAAAAAGTACTGATATCCTTCGGCAGTATCAACTTTAGGCTTCGAGATGAGTATGCCCTTCAGTTTCCTGCCAAGGCCATCAATGCAAGATGGTATACTGATTGGATTCTGAGATGGTTCTATGCCGAAGTTGGGGCAAGCAGTCCTCTGGCCGGGCCCCTTAAAGAAATTCAATTCCGGAAGGAAGCTTTAGTGCAGCCCAACGAAGGTCAACTCGAAGCCCGTCTTAACCTGCTTCAAAATATTAGCTGAAGGTTAAGTATGCGAGACTTGGCCAAAGAATTCCTCGGCCTACAAATTTCTCCGCTGAAGAAAGACTAACTTCGAAACCAACATGTATTATACATATTTACTTCGAAGAAAGACTAACTTGAATTATTTATTTTTTAGCTTCTTCAGCCCCTATTACTTCAGAGCAAATTATAAGGGCTTCGGAGAAGATTTTGGGTGCCCCAACTCCGACTGAAAAAGAATGGAGAGTTAAATTGGTCGGGAGTTGGGAGAGGTTTAACAGAGTATGTGGAATGTTGGAGATGACTCCGCCCCCTCTGATGGATTGGGTGCCTTCGGAGAAAGGGCCCAAGAAGAGGATAGCCGAAGCCGGAGCTTCGAGCTCCGCCAAGACTCCAGTGAAGAAGGTGGCTCGGAAGCCTAGAAAACCTGCATCTCCGAGCCCAAGAACCTCAACCTCCGATTCTAAAGAAGATGAAGGTAAACTATTAGTGAGGTTGATTTATGAAGATGCAGCTCAGAAAGATATTCACATTGAAGATACTGCAGGTATGCCGGAGTCTCAGGCTAACATTGAAGAAGTGAGAGCTCCGAATGCTCAAGAAGAAGAGCAAATTGAAGCCCCTGTGGGCGAAGATGAAATTGAAGTTACTACAACTTCAGTTGTGGATGAAGGGAGGACTGCTCACGGAGATACTCCGGCAGTTGAAGTTTTAACTATGGATTCAGACGAAGACCTCACATTTGATCCTCCGAGTAGTCCGGTGCTCGATCGCCCCCACAATGTTGAAGGTAAACTTCGCATAATTCTCTTATTATTTTCTGCAAAATTATACAATGTATAATACCTTTGCTTTTGCAGAGCCCCCTTCTGTAGAGGTACATCGCGAAGATCCCATTACAGGGCCTTCGACAACTTCGGAGCCGCACCCGGAGGTCACTCAACAGGGGCCTTGAAGGGGTAAAAGACATATAGAGCCTCTCCCTACTCAAGGATCAACTTCGTCTGAATCAACAGATGAAAGTGAATCAACTGAGGGGGGGCCATCTACCGAAATTCCAAGGACCTCAGGAGAACGCTCCGGAGCTTCGCCAAGCAGGGATGACCAAGAGGCTTCGGCAATGCTCCCTCTTTTAACTCCTTTTTTGGAGCAAAGAACCGGGCTTCGGACTCTGCTCAAACCTTTAGGTCGAGTGAGTCGCGAAGTCGGGGAGACAGAGCTGGTAGCAATTTTAAGCAGGGCGAAGAGTTCGGAGCTTAACGTTGCTATGGAACGAGCAGCCTACCAGGTACGGAGCACCTTCGAACCAATAGCAAATTATACATGAATAATTTCTTACTTCAGTTTTTTCTTTTCTTAGCAAGCGGTCTTGGCCCGCGCTGCAACATTATCGAGTGAAAATGAAATTGCTCAGCTTCGGGAAGAAAATGAAGCTCTTAAACGCAACTTGTCTTTCTCCGAAGCTAGAGTGGTTCAAATGGATAATGTGATTTCAACGGAACGTAGGGCCAGACAGGGCTTGGAGGCTGCTAATAAAGAGCTCGAAGCAGAAAGAATCGTGCTTCGGGCAGAAATCGAAAGGGTGCGGTTGGAGCATGCTAATGCTGGGTCCGAACTTGTGAGGCTCCAAGAGGAAGCTAGCCAACTCCTAAATTAGAAGAATATTTTAACTACGGAGAATGCTAGGATTTCCGGAGTTCTAGCAGAAACAACTTCGAGCAAGGATGCATTAATCGAAGAGAAGCTTAAGTCTGAGAAGGTAGCTACGGAGGTCATAGAACAGATGCTAGGTGTTCTGGAGTACTTCGGTACTACTGGATCACTTCCTTAAGATGACAACGTCACTCTGCTGCGCCGGTTAAAAAGGATCCAAGGAGCAGCGAAGCAAATGAAGACGGCAGGCATTCGTTACGGAGAACTCTCCGGACAAGTGTCTGCCCTCGGACTACTTCGTTACTACGAGGATTTGGGCCGAACAATCACTCCGAGCGCAGAGGGTTCTATTACCTTCGACGACGAGCGGCTTTTAAATCCTTCCGAAGGCGTGACTGCTGCCTGGCGAGCCTTTCAAACCTCATGGAGAGCCGAAGGTCGTTCCGCGATCAAGGCTTGGATCGATGAAGGCCAACGCCAGAAGCAAGTTCGGAACCAAGCTTCGAGCAGTCAGCCTCCTCCGAACCCGCAGGTTTAGGAATCATTTAGGATTTTTGACTATGTAAAGCTTCGTGCTTGTAAACATTTATCAATGAAAATCTTGTTTGTCATATTTTTAGGCTTTGCCTCTTATGGAAGACATCGAAGTGTTAGAGCTTAACGACGAACTTCGCTCATTATGGAATACCTTCGAACTTCTAAAGACTTACAAGCGTCCTCGATTTCTAATTCCTCGAGATGACTCCGGCGTAATTCCGCCCGAAGTAATCAAAGATGTAATGTCTTATATTAAAGAGGAAGAGAAAGAGGTTAACGTAAATACCTCGTCTTCTGAAGACACTAATTGGTCTGAAGACGAAAGTGAAGCTCGAAATAAAAGATCTGAAGATCTTAGAAGCTGGGAAAGAAGCCCTGAACGGCTTCGAACTTGGGCCGAACTTCAACAAGAGCAGAAGGATTTTAGAGCTTTGAGGGGGAAGAAGAGAGTTAAACGTAAAGTTATTAGAACTTCCGATGTTGGAACTAGTCGTTCCACCCCTAGCTCTAGGGACCGAAGAGGTCTCCGATTCCTTCTTGGTATAGATACCAATTTTTCATAGTGTAATCTGTAAACAAATTTATTTCAATAATGAATGCCGATTTAAAATTGTCTCCATATTTACCAGCCCCTCTTTGGGTATAAGCAACTTCGAAATGTATTCAAAGATAGTTATGCGCAAAGAAAAAACTTCGGAGTACAATTTTTTGGGGGTTCGGAGCCCCTCTGTCATTTAAAGATCTTTTAAAATCTTATGAAATGTCTTCGACTTTTTGCAGTCGGAAGAATGGCAACTTAGTACCTTTGTTTTATGAAAGAAATCACTTGAGATAACTTCCAGGACAGTTTAGTGCCTTAAAAAATTTGTCACTTCGGACTATGTTGACAGACATTCGAAGCTCATGGCTCAAATTCTGTTTTGCTTTAGCCACCTTCAGCTTGTTTTTGCGATCTCTATCGAACCAATGGTTCGGAGTTTGCAATGGTCTCTTTGGACTCTTTTTACGGATGTCTACCAGCCAATGGCTTGGACTCCGTATATTTTGGCCACCTTCGGCTCTTTTTGCAGAAGTCTACCAGCCAATGGCTTGGACTTCACAGGTTTTGGCCACCTTCGGCTCTTTTTACGGAAGTCTACCAGCCAATGGCTTGGACTCCGCAGATTTTGGCCACCTTCGGCTCTTTTTACGGAAGTCTACCAGCCAATGGCTTGGACTCCGTAGAATATGGTTTTGGGCTCTTTTACGGATGCCTACAAGTCGGTGGCCTGAGCTCCGGATTATGCCTGCCCCCACGTCGGAAGCTTCGAACTTTATGGGTTCGAAGTCCGAAAATACAACCCAGCTTCATGACACTTCCCTCTCGGTCGACCCCGCGGTTCCAGTGCGTCCACTTGGAAGCTGGAAGTCTATGAGGGGAAGGCACTATCAGGATCATATGCTTTATTGATTTAGAAGATGATTACAAGCGAATTACAAGGAGCCCTTATGCGAAGTATCTCTTTAGGTGCTCCGCATGCCAAGTATGTGCTAACTCTTCACCTTCTAAATTAGCTAATTTAAATGAACCAGGGCGCCCTGAGCGGACAATTAGGTATGGACCTTCCCATTTATTGCCTAACTTCCCTGGAGCTATAATGCTTCGTACAACAAGATGACCCGGTCTTAGTTCATTGAGCTTAACATTCGGGTCAAACCAAGCCTTCGTCTGCTGATGATACTTTGATAAATTAGCTACAGCTCGAAGCCTTGTTTCTTCTGATAAATCTAACGAAGCTTGTCTTTCTTCTTTAATGTCCAGTTCGGTGCTGCGAAATGATCCTCCTTTGAGCTCCGTTGGAGTCATAGCTTCATCTCTGAATAGTAGTCTGAACGGAGTAAAACCTGTGGACCTTATTTGCGTAGTCCGAATGGACCACAGAATCTTCGGAAGCTCTTCGGTCCACAGTCCCTTTGCTAATCCTACTATTCTTCGATTTAGCCCTGATAAAATATTTCCATTGGCTCGCTCTACGGTTCCATTAGACTGAGGATGCCTCACTGCAGCAAAACATAGCTGAATGCCTAGATCTTCGCAAAACTTCCTGAAGGGTTCTGCGTCGAACTGTGTTCCATTATCAACTGTGAGGTATCTAGGCACTCCGAACCGGCAAATGATGTTCTTCCAGAAGAATTTCTGTACATTGTTCGAAGTGATAGCTGTTAAGGGTTCTGCTTCCACCCACTTAGAAAAATATTCAATAGCTACCACTGCGAACTTTAGATTTCCCTTTGCTACCGGAAAGGGGCCAATTAAATCCATACCCCATCTGGCCATAGGCCATACCAGAGCAATGACTTGAAGAGCTGTTGGTGGGCGATGACTCCGTCGACCCATCCACTGGCATCCTTGACAAGTGCGGACTAAGCTCTCCGCATCAGCTGTGATTGTAGGCAAATAAAGCCCCTGGCGAAGTGCTTTTCCTGCCAAAGCTCTAGGGGCTAAATGGCTGCCACAAAGGCCTTCATGAATTTCTCGAAGAATTTCTTGGCCTTCGGCTTGGGATATACATCGGAGTAGAGGGTAACATACTCCGGCCTTGTATAATATACCGTTGATTATTTGATAGTTTTTGGCTCTGAGCTTTAATCTTGACAGCTGGGGCTCTTCGGGCAAATTTGTTCCTCCCTGTAAAAGTTCCATGATTGAATTTTTCCAATCTGCACTAGGAATGCAAAGAATCTCCGCAGAGGGAATTTGTGGCACCGAAGGTATATTGAGTTCTTCGTAGAAAGCTTCTTCGGGCACATCTACAGCTCCGGCTGCAGCCTTCGCTAAGATGTCCGCTTGCACGTTTTCCGCTCTTGGTATACTCCGAATGGAAATACCTTTGAAGTGTGCTTCGATTTTACGGATTTCTTCTAAATACTTTGCAAGCTGTGGATGCCGAACTTGGAAACTTTTGTCTACGTGCCCTGCTACTATCTGAGAATCTGTCTTTATAATTATTCTTGTAGCCCCTAGAGCACGTGCTTTCCGGAGTCCCAAAAAATCCCTTCATACTCTGCTATATTATTGGTAGACTTAAAGTTGAGTCTTGCGGAGTACATTGCTCTTTGCCCTGACGGTGAAATCAACACTGCCCCAATGCCTGCTCCGGATTCTTGGAAAGCCCCATCGGAGTAAACAGTCCAAACTCCGTCACTTGACTTCTCCGGAGCCAAATTCGCAGGTGGAGTCCACTCTGCTACGAAGTCTGCTAGGACTTGGGATTTGATAGCTTTCCTTGCCAAGAAAGATATGCCGAAGGGTGCTAGCTCGACTGCCCACTTTCCAATCCTTCTAGTGGAATCTTTGCTACGGAGCATATCTCCTAAAGGATACGAAGTTGGTACAATTACATTGTGAGCCAAATAATAATGTCTTAGCTTCCTCGAAGCCATTATCAGAGCATAAACAAACTTCTCAAGTTCGGAGTATCTTGTCTTCGCTCCTGATAATGCTTCGGATACAAAATAAACAGGATTTTGGACCAACTTCCCATTGAAATCCACTTCTCTGACAAGGACTGCGCTGACAGCAGAACCTGTAGCTGCAAGGTACAGGAGTAGGGTTTCGTCCGCAGTAGGCACCGTGAGTGTAGCAAGATTACTGAGATACTCTTTAATATCTTCGAAGCTTTTCTGACACTCCGGTGTCCATGCAAAATCTTCGGACCCTTTCAATGCTTTAAATATAGGCAAGCTCCTCTCTGCAGACCTTGATAAAAACCTGCTAAGTGCTGCCAGACGCCCAGTCAGCTTCTGCACTTGCTTTAAATTTTCCAGAGGACCCATCTTCTGCAGCGCAGTTATTTGAGTAGGGCTAGCTTCAATTCCCCTGCTTGAAACTAAATACCCTAAAAATTTCCAGCCTTAGCTCCGAATATACATTTTTCGAGGTTAAGACGGATCCCACATGCCCGAAGGCTATTGAATGTTTCTGCTAAGTCTAGGCTATGTTGGTGCTTTAAAGCACTCTTTATTACAATATCATCCATATAGGCCTCCACATTGCGACCTAGTTGATGACCTAGAGCCTTAGCAACTAATCTCGAAAAAGTAGCCCCGGCATTTCTTAGGCCGAAGGGCATTCTTACATAACAGAAGACTCCCGAAGGAGTTACGAAGCTTGTCTTGATTTCATCTTCACGCTTCAACCATATTTGATGATAACCAGAATACGCGTCAAGGAAGCTTAATAACTCTGAACCTGCGGTGGAGTCAACCAGCTGATAAATTCGGGGCATGGGGTAGGGGTCACGTGGGCATGCTTTATTCAAGGATGTGAAATCGATGCACATGCGCCACTTCCCGGAAGACTTCTTTCTGACGAAGACTGGGTTGGCTAACCATTCTGTGTGAGCCACTTCTCTGATAATCCCAGCCTTCAACAATTTTTCAACTTCGTCCTTAGCTAGAGCAGCTCTTTCTGCGGACATCTTCCGGAGACCTTGTCGAACAGGCCGGGCCTTCGGGTTTACAAGTAAACTGTGTTCAATGATATCCCGATCGACTCCGGTGATATCTTCGTCAGACCAAGCGAAGACATCCAAATTTTCTTCCAGCACCTTTTCTAAGGAGGTTGCAACTTCAGGAGGTAAATCTTTACCAAATTGAAAAGTGTACTCTTTACCATCTTTAACAATGACCTTCGTTGCAATCTCTCCTTCGGGACTTGGTCTCGGAAAGGACTTCTTCGAAGCTTAGGAGGAGGCTGAAAAAATTTCTTCATTATCCTGCACACTGTTTACTTGCCTTGGATCAAGAGGGGGACCATGACCATATTCCGCCCTCCGAGCAATGGCTTGATCTCCGAAGATTGTAAGGACTCCTGCTTGTGTGGGCATCTTCATGCACAAATAATTGTGATGCACCATAGCTCCGAACTGGTTTAGCATGCCCCTCCCGAAGATGACGTTGTAAGCATACGGGGCATCTATCACATCGAAGATTACTTCTTCAGTCCGGGCCAATAAACCTTCTCCGAAGGTAACTTCCAGGCCTATCTGGCCAAGTGCATCAAGCGGGGGTCCTGCGAAGCCTTGCAGAGGACGAGCCGCTGGAAGGAGATGCTTCCTGGAAATGCACAACTGATCGAAGGCTTGAACAAAAATGATATCTGCCGAACTACCTCCGTCCATCAGCACCCTTCGGACTTCAGTGCCCGCAATATCAGCAGTGATAACCAATGGATCTGCATGCGGGAACTTAATACTAGCTGCATCCTCCGCAGAAAAGGATATCGGAACGTGAGACCACTCCGGCATTGCAGCTGCAGACGACGAAGTCCCAATATGACCTACTTCCCGAACGTACTCTCTTCGTTGTCTCTTGGACATGCTTCCGAGGGTACCTCCTTCGGAGATAGGGAGAACTACTCTTTTTCCTCTATCTTGCCCTTCCTCTTGCTTCGGAGGTGGCATAACATTGGCCACCGGAGGGTGTCTTGCAGCATCAAAATTTTCTATCCGCGCCACAGCCTAGACCGGCTCTGGGCGCGTTGCCGCTGGACTTCGGTCGGTACTGCCTCGACCCGAAGTTCTCTCTAAGTACTCTCTCCTTAGGGTAAGTATAGCCTTGCAAGTATCAGTTGCATGGCTTCGACTTTCTCCGTGAATGCAGCAGAAAAGGGTCTGGCCCTTGCCAGCCATTTTCCCTGGCGGCCTCCAGCCGCTGGCCTTGTTCCCCGCAGACTGTGGAGCTCTTGGTGCAAACTTCTGTGGGGGTGCAATATTCATGACTTCAGAACGAGGGTGCTTTTGCCCTCTTCTCCGATCATGTTGCACTTCGAAGACTGGTTCCTGCGGCTGTGCCGAAGTTTTCACTTCTACTTTGACTTCCTGCAATATGGACAAAGTAGCAGCAGTCCTCCGAAGCCAACCCTCTTCTGACCTTGCATACTCCTCGAAGTATGACATCAACTGAGAGACCGAGGAGATGCTTTTCTGATGAAGCTTATCCAGAAGGCCTTGATGACTGACGCCTTCCCGAGCTGCATCAACTACTGAAGCTGCGGACAGCTCCCGAATTTGCGACTTCGTATGAGCGAAGCGCTTAAAGTACTGCCTCAATGTTTCTCCGGGGAGCTGTTTCACCTGGAAAAGGCTTCCTGTTGACATAGGAGGCACGAAGGTGCCTTGAAAGTTTCTTATAAACTTCTTCTTCAGCTGCGACCATGAATTGATTGATCCTGGCTTCAAGGACCAGAACCATCTCAATGCCACTCCTTGAAGAGCTAAAGGGAAGCACTTCGCCATGGTGTCTCGAACTCCTCCGCTAGCCTCAATTTCTAGGGCATAAGAACGAACGAACTCTCCGGGATCTTCATCTCCGGCATACTTACAGAGCTTCGAAGTTTTAAACTTTGGATCAAAGCGAACCTTCTGCAGCTCAGGATGCAGCGGAGATTCATTATCGAAGGAGGCGTTCTCCGGGGCTTTGGGATAATCGAGATCATCGTCTTCGGGCACTTCTGGGATGGTTGGGGTGGCTTGAGAGCGAAGCCTGCTCGCAGCTTCCTGTCGCCACCTTGCCACTTCAGCTTGAAGGTTGGCCATTTGAGTGGCCATATCTCCAAGATTATTTTCATTTCCTTCGGAAGGATCTTCCGGGTCTTGAGAACTGGTAGGATCAGTTCGAATTAGGATGGAGGGTGGAGAAGGGACTCCGGGCGGTCGGAGTATGGAAGGGGTTGGCGGAGAAGCTTCGTATGTTCGAGGGATAGAAGATCCTTCCGGAGTTTGCGGAGGGAATGTCGAAGGCCCTCCGACTACAACTGTGTCGAAGGGTATCTCTCCGGAGATCCGAGAGGACCTCCGAGTGGGATTGCGGGGTGCGCTCCGCTTAGGAGGCATGATGCAAGAAGTTGGTAGAGAACGAAGTTTTTCGGACTAGGTTCCCCACGGACGGCGCCAACTGTTGGCGTAAAAGATTACGCTAACATGTTTCTGTAGAAGAGAAACTAACAAACGAAGTGTTTGCGAAGAGAACTGTTCTAAGCCTCCGAAAGGATAATAACTTAGAATAGTTCGAATGTGTGTATTGAATAACTTGTATTCGGTCCCTATTACAGGGTGAAATGGGGGGTATTTATAGGCCCAAACATTAAGTAAAAGACCTATTTACCCCTCTATTACAACCGACATAGTGGAAACTATTCGGTTCCCTTAATAGGGCTAAAATGGTAAAAGACTAATCTAATGAGAAAGAAGATAAGTCTTCCATCTTAGCTGGCAGAAAAGATCTTGAAAAGCCTTAGTTCGAAGATGTACTCCGAACCAATGCCTATCTTCGTACTTCGAACTTGGTTCCGGGTATCTTCGAAGATGATCGTCTAGGAACCTTCGAATCCGCTGTCTGCCTTTATGTTGCTTCGGCAATAACCCCGAAGATGAGATATTTTCCCCCAACAGTGAGCCTCGACATGGTAACTAAGCTTCAACTTCCCACACGTGCACATCCACACCCTTACCATGTTCAATGGTTCAACGATAGCGGTAAGGTCAAGGTAACACAAACTGCTCACATCGAATTTTCCATTGGTACATACTTCGGAGTTGCTGATTTTGATGTAGTACCAATGCAAGCATGTTCTCTATTAATTGGTAGACCTTGGGTATATGATACTGATGCTACAGACCATGGTAGGAGCAATAAGTACACATTTAGGTATAAAGGAAAGAAAGTTACATTGCTTCCTATGACTCCTGCTGAAATTGTGAAATTTGAACAAGAAAAACGTGCTAGGGACGCACAAAAGAGCAAACAACTTTCTGAAAATCAACAAGTAGCTAAAACGCTTTCGAGGCAACAAAAGGATAAAGTTGTTTCTCCTTCCTCATCACAAGTTATTAATCTGAAAGGACGTGTCATGCATGCAACTAAAACTAACCTTGCAGTACGTAGTTTTCTTGGTCTTGCAGTGTTCTACCGGCGTTTTGTGAAAGATTTTGGTACCATAGCCGGTCCTTTACCTGAGTTGACCAAGAAGGGAGATACTTTTACTTGGGAGCCAGCACAAGAACAAGTTTTTGCCACACGCAAGGATCGCCTTACACGTGCACCTCTACTTTAGCTACCCGACTTCAGTAAGCCTTTTGAGTTAGAATGTGATGCTAGTGGTTTTGGATTAGGAGGTGTGCTGCTACAAGGAGGTAAACCCGTGGCCTATTTTAGTGATAAATTGCATGGTCCACAGTTGAATTATTCTACCTATGATAAGGAATTATATGCCTTAGTGCGTGTGCTTGAAACTTGGCAACATTACCTTTTGCCTAAGGAGTTTATTATACATTCTGATCATGAAGCACTAAAATATTTGAGAGGGATCGCTAAACTGAACCGTAGACATGTTAAATGGGTTGAATTTATTGAACCTTTCCCATACATTGTGAAATACAAGAATGGCAAAGAAAATGTGGTTGCTGATGCATTGTCTCATAGGATTGTTCTTTTATCTCAACTTGATATCAACGTTCCAGATTTGGAAAGTTTGAAAGATTTGTATGTTGTAGATAAAGAATTTGCTGAACCATTCACTAAATGTAATGATGGGAAAGGTTGGAAAAGATTTCATGTTTATGACGGGTTCTTGTTCCATGCTAACAAGCTATGTGTTCCAGATTCGTCCGTACGTTTGCTGTTGTTGCAGGAATCACATGGCGGTGGATTAATGGAACAGTTTGGGAGAGAAAAGACTTTGGCCCTGCTGTCCAATAATTTTTATTGGCTAAAGATGCGGAGAGATGTTGAACGATTTGTGCAGCGTTGTGCCACATACCATAAAGATAAGTCCAAACTTAACCCATATGGTTTGTATACTCCACTTCCTGTTTCTAGTGCACCTTGGGAAGATATTAGCATAGACTTTATTGTGGGATTGCCTAGGACAAAGAGGGGGAGAGACTCCATATTTGTAAGAGTGGATAGGTTTTCTAAAATGGCACACTTTATTCCCTGTCACAAGACCAACGATGCTTCACATATTGCTGATTTGTTTTTCAGGGAAATTGTGAGACTGCACGAGATGCCTAGAACCATTGTTTCAGATCGTGATGTGAAGTTTATGAGTTACTTTTGGGAGACAATGTGGGCCAAGCTTGGCACAAAATTGCTATTTTCAACAACTTGTCACCCGCAAACTGATGGTCCAACAGAGGTGGTAAATCGTACACTCTCCATGTTGCTGCGAACAATGATTAAGAAGAACTTGATGGAATGGGAGGACTGCCTTCCACATGTTGAATTTGCATACAATAGAGCTGTTCACTCGACAACACAATTGTGCCCGTCTGAAGTGATGTATGGTTTTAAGCCAATCACACCACTTGATTTGCTGCCACTTCCTTTTCAAGAGAGAGCAAACATGGAGGCAACTAAGCGTGCAGAGTTTGTGAAAGCTATGCATCTGAAGACCAAGGAAGTTATAGACAAGAAGGCATGCTATTTTTCTCAAAAGACAAATAAAGGAAGAAAGAAGATGTTTTTCAAACCAGGAGATCTTGTTTGGTTGTACTTGCACAAGGATCGTTTTCCTGATTTGAGAAAGTTTAAATTGATGCCCCGTGCTGATGATTTAAAACCCTATTTGGGAGCTGACGATGAGCTTGAGTCGAGGACGACTCCAATTCAAGAGGGGGAGGATGATGAGGACATCACTTCACATGATACACACATGGAGCCTCCACCTACAATTCAATTACTAGGACCAATCACACGCGCCCGTGCCCGTCGCTTGAACCATGAGGTTAATTCTTTCCTTAGCAACTATGTTAATATTTGTTTGGACGGGATGCTACTGAATACTAGTGATATTTTGTTGCTTAGGAACAGGGGAGATGGCATAGAAGAGTTGGAGTTGAAGACGGAGTCGCACGGATGTTTTGAAGTCAAGATTTCGCTGGTTCGGACTACATCGACCACCATGCACCAAAATGGGCATAACTTCCTTATACGAAGTCCGATTGGCGCGTTCTTGGACTTTTTGGAAAGCTGAGGAGATGACGGATCGTTTGCTGTTGGTTCCACCTCATTTGGAGTCTTGAGACGTCCTGTGTGTTTAAAACAGTCCTGCATGACAGAACTGGGCCGTGTTGGCCATAATCTGAGTCTGTACGTCTTCTAGCCCATAGCCCGTGTCTGTTCGCCTTCTACAGGCTGCCACGCCCTATATATTCACTCCAGCGGCCTTTAGGGTTAGGTTTTGCTTTGTTTGCATCTACACTTGTGTGTTTAGATCCCGCCTCTTGCACCGGACCGATTGGCTACTGCATTGGCGTTTGTGAAACCTCACCTTATCATCGTTTGTCTGTGATTTGGCATTCGACTTGTATCCTTCCTGTTCTTGCTTGTGTTCTTGGGTTCGCTTGCAGGAATTAGCCTTCGTGGCGAGGTCAATCGCGTTCTGCGTGGTTGATAACCAACGGAGACAGTGGTGTAACGATTGCAAGGTTTTGATCCGCCGGACCGGAGCCTTGGATCGCCAACGTCGAGATTCTCCACCAACCCAAGTTATCCTTTACCTAGCGGAAGATCGGGACCAATCCCCCATCAAGAGCTGTTCACTCGACAACACAATTGTGCCCGTCTGAAGTGGTGTATGGTTTTAAGCCAATCACACCACTTGATTTGCTGCCACTTCCTTTTCAAGAGAGAGCAAACATGGAGGCAACTAAGCGTGCAGAGTTTGTGAAAGCTATGCATCTGAAGACCAAGGAAGTTATAGACAATAAGGCACGCTATTTTTCTCAAAAGACAAATAAAGGAAGAAAGAAGATGTTTTTTAAACCAGGAGATCTTGTTTGGTTGTACTTGCACAAGGATCGTTTTCCTGATTTGAGAAAGTTTAAATTGATGCCCCGTGCTGATGATTTAAAACCCTATTTGGGAGCTGACGATGAGATTGAGTCGAGGACGACTCCAATTCAAGAGGGGGAGGATGATGAGGACATCACTTCACATGATACACACATGGAGCCTCCACCTACAATTCAATTACTAGGACCAATCACACGCGCCCATGCCCGTCGCTTGAACCGTGAGGTTAATTCTTTCCTTAGCAACTATGTTAATATTTGTTTGGACGGGATGCTACTGAAAACTAGTGATATTTTGTTGCTTAGGAACAGGGGAGATGGAATAGAAGAGTTGGAGTTGAAGACGGAGTCGCACGGATGTTTTGGAGTCAAGATTTCGCTGGTTCGGACTACATCGACCACCATGCACCAAAATGGGCATAACTTCCTCATACGAAGTCTGATTGGCGCGTTCTTGGACTTTTTGGAAAGCTGAGGAGATGACGGATCGTTTGCTGTTGGTTCCACCTCATTTGGAGTCTTGAGCTGTCCTGTGTGTTTAAAACAGTCCTGCATGACAGAACTGGGCCGTGTTGGCCATAATCTGAGTCTGTACGTCTTCTAGCCCACAGCCCGTGTCTGTTCGCCTTCTACAGGCTGCCACGCCCTATATATTCACTCCAGCGGCCTTTAGGGTTAGGTTTTGCTTTGTTTGCATCTACACTTGTGTGTTTAGATCCCGCCTCTTGCACCGGACCGATTGGCTACTGCATTGGCGTTTGTGAAACCTCACCTTATCATCGTTTGTCTGTGATTTGGCATTCGACTTGTATCCTTCCTGTTCTTGCTTGTGTTCTTGGGTTTGCTTGCAGGAATTAGCCTTCGTGGCGAGGTCAATCGCGTTCTGCGTGGTTGATAACCAACGGAGACAGTGGTGTAACGATTGCAAGGTTTTGATCCGCCGGACCAGAGCCTTGGATCGCCAACGTCGAGATTCTCCACCAACCCAAGTTATCCTTTACCTAGCGGAAGATCGGGACCAATCCCCCATCAAGAGCTGTTCACTCGACAACACAATTGTGCCCGTCTGAAGTGGTGTATGGTTTTAAGCCAATCACACCACTTGATTTGCTGCCACTTCCTTTTCAAGAGAGAGCAAACATGGAGGCAACTAAGCATGCAGAGTTTGTGAAAGCTATGCATCTGAAGACCAAGGAAGTTATATAAAAGAAGGCACGCTATTTTGCTCAAAAGACAAATAAAGGAAGAAAGAAGATGTTTTTCAAACCAGGAGATCTTGTTTGGTTGTACTTGCGCAAGGATCATTTTCCTGATTTGAGAAAGTTTAAATTGATGACCCGTGCTGATGATTTAAAACCCTATTTGGGAGCTGACGATGAGCTTGAGTCGAGGATGACTCCAATTCAAGAGGGGGAGGATGATGAGGACATCACTTCACATGATACACACATGGAGCCTCCACCTACAATTCAACTACAAGGACCAATCACCCTCGCCCGTGCCCGTCGCTTGAACCATGAGGTTAATTCTTTCCTTAGCAACTATGTTAATATTTGTTTGGACGGGATGCTACTGAATACTAGTGATATTTTGTTGCTTAGGAACATGGGAGATGGAATAGAAGAGTTGGAGTTGAAGACGGAGCCGCACGGATGATTTGAAGTCAAGAATTCGCTGGTTCGGACTACATCGACCACCATTCACCAAAATGGGCATAACTTCGTCATACGAAGTCCGATTGTCGTGTTCTTGGACTTTTGGGAAAGCTGAGGAGAAGAAGGATCGTTTGCCGTTGGTTTCGTCTCTTTTGGAGTCTCGAGTCGACCTGTGTGTTTAAAACAGTCCTGCGTGACAGAACTGGGCCGTGTTGGCCCATAGTCCAAGTCTGTTCGCCTTCTAGCCCACAGTCTGAGTCTGTTCACCTTCCACAGGCTGCCTACGACCTATATATTCACTCCAGCCACCTTTAGGGTCAGGTTTTGCTTTGTTTGCATCTACACTTTTGTGTTTAGATCCCGCCTCTTGCACCGGACCGATTGGCTGCTGCATTGCCGTTTGTGAAACCTCACGTTATCATCGTTTGTCTGTGATTTGGCATTCGACTTGTATCCTTCCTGTTCTTGCTTGTGTTCTTGGTTTCGCTTGCAGGAATTAGCCTTCGTGGCGAGGTCAATCGCGTCCTGCGTGGTTGATAACCAACGGAGACAGTGGTGTAACGATTGCAAGGTTTTGATCCGCTAGACCAGAGCCTTGGATCGCCAACGTCGAGATTCTCCACCAACCCAAGTTTATCCTTTACCTAACGGAAGATCGCGACCAGTTCCCCATCAGGTTCTATGCCTCCGTCGGCGCGAACTCTCCCCTTCGGAGTACCAATGCCCTTATCTCATATCGGCGCAAAGGGGTGGTGAAGACCAGCCCGGACACCATTCGCTCGAGGATGTCGCTTCTTCGGAGGGTTGCCGCGAAGATGAGCATGAGGGACCTTGCGGAGAAGTTCATCACCCTCCGGCTCAGCCCCCTGCGCGCTCTTGGCCGGAGGGACTCTTCCAAGCTTCGGGTCGAGGCAGCCTAAACGAGTTGGCCTTCGAACGCCTCTGTAAGACTTCGAAATATTTCCACTTTCATACTTTGCCAAAAACTTCATTCTGACTTGAACTTTTGTGAAGCCCATCTCGAGGTGAGGACTCCGGAGGAGGCCATCGTGGCGGCGGAGCGTGTTGTTGGGGCTCCGACACCGGAAGAGCAAGACCAGCGGCTTGCTTCGGTGGGGTCCTGGAGCACTGGAATAGAGTGTGGACCTTGCTTGGCTACGAAGAGGTCCCTGCCCTGCCGGACTTCTCCCAGCTCGTAGCTTCGACGGCCAGCGCCAAGTGGAAGAGAGGGGACGACGATGAGCCTGAAACCTCGAGGGCTCGGCCGGAGGTCCCCGTGACCGAGGCCTCTACTCCGGAGAAGGCAGCGGCCTCGGACCCTCCAAAATCGGCGGAGCCCACAAGTGCTCCGGCTACCAAGAAGGTAGCGAAGGTCTCGATGGTGACGACTTCGAGCGCGAAGGTTGACGCGTCAGCTTCGAATCAAAAGGATTGGGGGGCACACATTGACCGCTCCGCCTTCGAAGAAATCTTTGACGAAGGTAAACACTTCAAACATACTTCTCTTCAATACGCGGATTTTGACTTAGACTTTTTTGCAGAGGAGGATGCCAGTGCGAGGCCTACAGCGGTGAAGCCTGCAGGGGATGATGCCTGTGAGAGGTCCACCACGGCAAAGCCAGCAGAGTCCTCTAGCAGCAGCAGTGGCAGTAGTGGCAGCAGCAGTAGTAGCTCGGAGTCCGACAGCTCCTCGTTTGAAGAAGACAGAGGCAGCGACCGCGGCGAAGGGGACCCTCAAAGTGACGAAGACATCGAGGTGGTGGATCTAAGCCCGGCCATGCCGAAGCCTGCGCAGGCAGTTGCGGCGGAGGAGATTGTCCAGCCTCTTCAGCCGAAGGGGGCCGTGATGGAGGTGGCCTTCAACAACTTCCGCGAGGATGTGCAGCTGCGGAGGCAGGGGGCTTGGTGGCTCAACTCAGCCGCTCGAACCCCATGGAACTCTTTATCAACGCGAACGAAACAATTATGCAGGTGAGCAGAGTCCTACACAGCCTTCGAGTTATATTTTAGTATTCGATCAATACTTATGATTTCTTGAATTCTTTTAGGCCTTCGCACTGAATGCAGCAGCTTCGACTTCTGCGGACAGGCGGATGATGCGCTTGGCGGAGAAGGAGGCCCTCCGACGCGAAGTGTTGGTGGAAGCCGAGAAGCGAAGGCGGGCTGAGGCTTCAGCCGATGCGGTGAGGGGCGAGGCTGAGACGGCGAGAGCTGAGGTGGAGGTGGCGAGGGCCAAGGCTGGCAAGGCTAAGGAATCCTTGGCCTCGGAGATCGATAGGCTCCGCACGATACTTAAAGCTGTGAAGGACGCCGAAGCCTGGCAGGTGAAGGAGAACTCCGAACTCCACCAACGGGCTCAGTCACTCGAGAACTTTGTTGTTGACAACATCGGTGAAGCCACTTAGAGCCTGACTGAAGTCCTTCAACAGATAGGGACTGAATGCCGGGCTCCGGACTTCGGCGACCAGGATCCGATTGGGGACCGCGTCACGTTCTTGAAGGTGGTGGCTTCGACGGCGGAGCAGTCTCTGAAGGGCTTCACCCTGATGGCTGGCCGAGTGGCGGGACAAGGGGTGTTGCAATTGTTTCATGACGCAGGGTGCAACCACCTCGAAGCAGCAACCTCTATGACCCCGGTGGCCTTCGAAGGCCAGCACTTGGTGACGCCTCCGGCCAGCGTCCACGGAGCTTGGTGGCAACTTCAGGAGCCTTGGAAGGACCAAGGTTGTGGAGCGGTCCTCGACCTTCAGAAGGCCCTCCGCCTTTGACGAGCCAAAGCGCTTGCTTCGCCTAATCAGCCTCCGACATCGACGCCCCCGCCTCTGAAGGTGTAGATCTCCTTAGGCTCCTTGTAATTCGTAGCTGTAGGCTTTGTGAAAACTTATCAGATTATTAATATGAATGCGGGGGTGGTTTATACCTGCCAAGGCTCAATCTCTGTATGTTGACTTCGAAGCCCAACACTGTCAAAGCCTGTATCTTCCCAAAGAAGCTGTTTCCAAGCCTCAAGGTTCATGTCGAAGCCCTCTGGAGCGAAGCCCCTCAGAGCCCTCCAGAGCGAAGCCCTCAAGATTCCTTAAAGACTGCCAGAAGCTGTCTTAGGCTAAACTTCGAAGCCTGCCTCCGGGCCTTGTTCGGAGTTAGTCTTCGAGCCTTGCTCGGAGTTAACCTTCGGGCTCTGTTCGGAGTTAGCCTTCGAGCCCCTTCGGAGCTCCTCAGAGCTAGTCTCCAGACCCTGTCCGGAAAGTTCAAAGCCAAGTGTCCGAGACCCCGGTTCGGAGCGCAGTTCGGAGCCCAGTTCGGAGTATGCTTCGAAGCCCCTTTAGAGTGTACTTCGAAGCCTCCTTCGCGGCCTCCACCAGAAGAACTCCGGCCTCTACTCTGAACCCATAAAATATTTACGCCTTGCTACAGTGTAGAGGCCATACCAGGGGTCCCTCTGCCCCTGGTATGGTGCTTAGCTGGTAAAAGTGTGACGTTGTCTGACACGTCTGTAAAGCTGTAAAGCACTTTTGTACAGTAGCTTGCTCCTTTTTTCCCTTTTTACCCCTATGAGCCTAGGGCTTATAGAGGGCTCTTTGGTCTTTTCCTTAAGGCCTGCGTGCCTATAAAAGCAGGGCCAAGCCCTTGTAATAGGGGATCTTCTCCAGGGCCATGAAACCCTGGAACTTATTACTCCATACCGAGGCATACCATGCCAAATCCACCACAAACTAGACGTAGGGCTATTATCCCCTAGGGGAGGCCCGAACTAGTATAAATCTTTTCTCCTTCTGAGAGAACCCTTCGAGGTTCATTTTACACTTCGTATAAACATATATTAAACCTGTGTTGTAGCTAACAAAATTGTGACAACAAGAGTAGAACTAACAAAGGGGGTTGATTCATCAAAAGTCACATCACATGACTCGATGACAGTGTTAGTCTCCAAATTATAAACACGATAAGAATGACCATCTGTAGTGTAACCCAAAAAGATCCCGTCAGAAGAACGCAACTCAAATTTGTCCAAATTTCCACGTTTTAGGATAAAGCAAAAGTTAATAAAGAGACTATTCTTGAACTCAGTGCCATTATAACTTCGAATGAATTTCAATGCACCAGGGAGTTCAGTGAAAAGTCTCAAAGCCAAGCTCCGAAAGTATGAAAACACTTCATCCTTCCTGGCAAGAAAGAAGACCCAAGAGTAGAGAGAGAAATCGTCGACAATAACTAGCACATACCACTTGCCGCCTAAAGAACTAACCCGAGAAGGACCTACAGTGTCCATGTGGAGAAGTTCTCCGGGTTGTTCAGTCATCACCGTGGTGACTGGTGAATGTGAAGCGGCAATCATTTTTCCATGTCGACATGGAGCGCAAACTAAATTCTTCTCAAACTTGAGCTTGGGCAATCCTCGGATCAGACCTAGGGCACTCAGACGAGCAAGCAACTCAAAGCTCATATGTCCTAGTCGCCTATGCCACTTCCAAAGCTCAGAAGTAGAATGTGCAACAAGACAATGAGAAGAACTAGATGACTCAGAAAAATCAGCATTGAGTACTTGCAAAGTATCGCGATGGAATCGCACCTCAAAGCCCTCATCAAGCAATTGAGATATAGAAAGCAAATTGTATCCCAAGTTTTCAACCAAAGAAACATATTTGAGAGTGAAATTCGAGTTGATTCTTACCACACCATTACCTTTCACTCTACTCCTTCGATTTTTCCCGAAGGTGATGTGTTCCCTTTGCTTAGTTGTGGTGAGGCTGGAGAACCATGCTGCATCTCCGGTCATGTGGCGTGAACAACCGGAGTCCATGATCCACGTGCCCTCCAAGCCTCGGTCTGGTGCCTACACATGATAAGAAAATCTCGATCGCTCATTGCTGGGGTGCGTGAAAATATGACGAGGCATCCAGCACTGAGTGATACGAGTAGTAGGCACAGTAAAAGTAGACTATCTATGCACAGGATAATCAGAATGATGCAAAGTGTGAGGTCTACCTACATGTTGTGATCTAAAAGCATGATGAGGTCTCCTACTCTAACGAGGTACAAAGCTACTCGCACGGGGTCTACCACCATATGGGACATGGTGAAGACCTCGAGGAGCAAAACCTCTATGAGAAGTACGAGGAGCCTCGAAAACAGGACGAGAGTAAAACTCAGACTCATGCATACCTAAAGATGGGTAGTACATGTTCTGGAACCTCATCGCATGAGAGCGTCACTCATCCTTGATGCGACGAAAACAGAACCCAATCAGATGACCCACCCACTGACAGTAGGAACAATGAAAAACTCTCCTCGGGGCACTCTCATGGGTCATAGGAGCAACTCTCACAGGCTCCTTGGGCTTCTGCTGAGTGGTTTTCTTGGGAGGAATTTTCTTGATAGGAGGAGTTGTTTTCTTTGGAGTTCGGGTAGGCTTTTTGGTTGATGGAGTGTCTAACAGGGCTCTTTCTTTCTCTAAGGTAGTGGGTGAGGTAAAAACAATTTTGTTCTCACTGTGTGAGGGAGTCCTCTCAAAACCCAATCCTAGAGCTAACCCTGCCCTGTTAGCACACATCTTGGTCTTGGCCAAGAGCAAATCCATCCTACCCTTTCCCTCAGTGCATTTGTTAACCACAAAAAGAAGGTATTCATTTTCAGTCATGAGGTTCTCAGCTCGCTCTCTAATAGTGCCTAGCTGGTCCTTAAGGGTTATGCAAGTGTCACACACAGGTTGCACATCCTTAGAACTACCGGCCCTCTCCAATCTTGCCTCTAAATCATGAACATGCTTATCACGTAAATCAATGCTCTCATGTAATAAAGAACAGTTCATGCATTCATTTATATCATGAGAACTAGAATCAACCATCAAAAGCTACTTCTGTGCAGTCTCAAGCTTAGAAAGAGTTTGAGCATGCACAGAGCGTGACTGAGCAAGCTCACTCATGACAACAGTGCAAGATTCACATTCAGCATCATTAACCCTAGACTTAAGCATGGCATAATGGGTAGAAACATATTCTAGCCTAAGTCTAAGGTCTTTTCTATCTCTGGCGGCTTGCACGAGTAATCTATCCTCACCAAGAACTACTTCATTCAGTTCATCTGATTTAATTGCAAGCTGGTCATAGGATAGAGGTACCTCAGATGAGTCAAGCTCATCGCCGCTGTGATCGCTGTCGGCCATGAAGCATAGGCCGGTGAAATCTCGTCCCTTCTTGTCCTTCTTCTCCTCCTTTCTTGGTGACTCCTCCTCCTCATCAGAGCTCGAATCCTCAGTTGAGGAAGTGTGGATGTCGCTGAGAGCAGCAACAAATGCTCTAGAAGCGGCTTTTCCTACCCTCTTAGCCACTTTGCCGCGCTTGGACTTCACAAAGGGTTTCTTGTCCTTCTTGTGGTATCTAGGGCGCTCACTCTCATCTCTCTACTTGAGTTTTGGGCAATTGGCATTGATGTGAGAAGTGTCGCCACACTCAAAACAACCACTAAAACCATCTCTCCTCTGATCCCGTCTCTCATAGTGAAAATGGGTGAACCTTTTGGCAATGAGAGCAAGCTCATCATCATCCAGAGTATCCACCTGCTCCTTAGTGACGGTGACCAGGGAGGACAAAGCAAAACCATCTGCAAGAACACAAGTGCCAGATGTGCTTGGTTCTGCAGTGGTGCCATGGCTAGTGCTAGAAACCAATGCCAATGGTTGTGGCAAAGAGTTTTTGTGCACTGCAAGAGATGCCTTGGCAATCTCTGTGGACTTCAGCTTGCTGAAGAGCTCATCACAGGTCAATGTGTCATAACCTGTAGACTCCTCAATGCTGGATATCTTCACTTCCCATATGCTACGATCAAGAGCATAGAGAAGCTTGATAGCCCTATCATGATCATTGTAAGAAAGCGTCCCGTTGGACCACAAGTTACTCACTATCGCATCAAAGCGAGAAAACATGGCATCTATAGATTGTATGTACTTTGGCGCCTGGCCTTAATCTGTGTAGAGCCCTCATGAAAAATAGTGAGTGTAGTGCAAATTTCCCTAGCTGTCCTAAGGTGCTGCACCCTATCAAACTCACTTCTACTCGAACAGTATATTTCTTGCCTTAGAGTTGGCATTATACGGATCCTTCTTAGTTTGAGAGGTGCGAGTTTCAGGCATGGAGTATTGTGAGTCCACAATCTCCCAAATTGCATTTCCTTGGCTTAGCAATTAAGCCTCCATGCGCACCTTCCAGTATGCAAAGTCCGTCCCATCAAACAGAGGTATTTTACTAACTCTGTCCATGTCGCCAACAGATCACAAAACCGGTTAAGGTCAACTGGTGATCTTAACCTTCTATGATACCAATTGTTGGACCGAAAATGGCGACCAGAGGGGAGGGTGAATGGGAGCTTTTTAAAATTTCAGACTAAAAAAGCCTTCTGTTTTACTTCTGTCTTCTGCGGAATAGGCTTCGAACATACCCTACGAAGTTCTGGTTCGGAGGTATTTCACAGCTCCGAAATCAGGCATCGCAAGGAGCAAAAGTTCGAAACAAAGAAGACTTCGCTCCACCCACAACCCCGAAAATTCATCTCTACTAAGTCAGTGCAGGCTCCGCATACAGGGTGCCTTCGAGCAGGCTTCACACTTCACCCTTCGCAAGAGCGGACTTCCATCTGAGGACTTTGATCAGCTCTGCTAAGTCAGTGCAGGCTCAACACACTGCCTTCGAGCAGGCCTCGCACTTCACCCTTCGCAAGAGCAGACTTCCCTATGAGGACTTCGACAAAATACTTAGCGATAGCAACTGGTGCTAGGCTTCGTACTTCGAAGGTATAAACACACACTGAACAGACTTCGTCGAGGACTTCGACACGAAAAGAAAACGGGCTTCGATCTAAGCCAAGAATAGTGCTTCGCTAGTAATCAGAGAGGTCTAGCCTCCAGTTTACACAGAGCGAACAGACACTGAAAAACATAGACTTCACTCGATCAGGCTTCTCACACACTTCTCTAGAAAAGAATCAGTGCACACACTCAACTCAAAAGAAGTGAGGCACAGAGAGATCAAAGCATGCAGTGAAGTACGCATACAAGTTCAAGTAAATGAAAATAGAATCAAAGCTTCATTGCTTGAACAGGGAACACAAAATAAACTCACAGACCGAATACAACGTGTGTGGCGGCTAGCACAGGAGCTCAAAATTGACTGCTCAAAGTGGTTATGTGACCTAGCTAGCCTCCACTATTTATAGGCACTATTTAGCCCTGTGAATAGACTACTTCACCCCTAGGGTTTACACTAGTTTTGTCTCATCAGAATAATGGAGTACAGCTGGTAGTCTACTTTATTTGGAGGCTTCTTTTGTGAGCTTCGCAGAGGAGACAGCATCAGCTTTTGCAGTCTTGGATTCTTCTGAAGCCCCCCTTCGCACGCGAGGGGTGCGGTAGCTTCGGTGAGAAGCCTTGAGCCTGACGGCCTTTGCTTCACCGAAGTCAGCCTTCGATACAGAGACGGTTTTGAGCCGAAGCCGTCAAAGACCTTGGGCCTTCACACCAACACCTTCGGAGTGGACCAGGCTTTGCATCTTCTCCTAGCTCGAACTCCATCAGTCCGTGTACTGAAGCCATGCATGGCCGAAGTACCTCAAGTCAGCCTCACTCCGGAGTCAGCTTCGCTTCGAAGCCAACCTCACTCTGAAGCCCCACCTTAGGAGTACCACCCTTCGAAGTCCTTGCTTCGTCCAAGGCCTCCGCATGAAGCATTCCATGAGCACTTCATCGCAGTGTCTCTCTCCGAGCACACTCCTCGACGATCCTCGTCTCAGAGTACCTTCACCAGGAGCCACACTCCGCACTTACTGCCTTCTCCTGGTGCACCTCGACCCGAGGTCTGACCTCGACCCCTTCGCAGCCTTCGTGATGGAGCTCCCTGCTCCCCTGGCATCAAGCCTCCCGCTTGACCCAGGTTCACTTGCTACGAACCGTCCGTCGCCTCTGAGGTCACCTGCGCACCATAGACAAACATCCAAGTGTATCTAGTACCCCAGAGACCTATCCCGGTAAACAACCTTCGGCACACCCTCCGGTGTACCGCCCAAAGTACCGAACCCTTCGGTACAGCCAAGTCATTGTGTACTGTCAGTCCCCTCCGATAGGCACACTCCGCTACAACAGCCGCAGCAACCAAAACCCACCGAACCCTTCGGTGAAGCAACCTCCGAACCCCTTCGGAGGGACCCCTTCGAATCAGAGGATAAAATATGTCAATCACTCATCACAGACTCCGAAACCAACCCTTGGTTTCTCAGATGTGTCCTAGGGTTAGACCATGTTCTTTAGCCTATATAAATAGTAGTGGCCACTGTCTTATGAGGGTTTTGCTTAGATTGTTCTATAAAGAACAGCTTCGTCATCATATCGGTTTGTAGAACCCCAACTTGTGAGTTTAATCATTCGTCTTCAATTCGGTTGCATTCTTCTTGGTTCTTGCTTGTGTTCTTCGATTCGCGGGGAAGGATTAGCACCGTTCGGTCGATAACCAGAGGAGACATTGTGCTATGATTGCGGGCTCAAGTCGTGCCATCCAGAAGCCGGATCGATTTGTGTAGCGACTCCACCAAATCGAGAGTGATCAGAACCTTTCGGAAGATTGGGAACCATAGTATACATCAAGTGGTATCAAAAGATAGGTTTACCGTCAGGTTCGCCTTCCCTTTGTTCGAGTCAATTTCGCCTTAATTCTAGAGTCCATAGAAAAGCCAAAAAAAATTATCCCCGTCCCAGACATTGTTACCCTTTTGCACAATTCTTTTTCAAAGTTCGTATTGTTGAGTTTGTGTCCAAATTTGTGTCTTTGTTGCTGGTTAATTCATGTTTTAGATCGGTTTGTGTCCTTTTCCACTTCACAATTTTCCAACACCCACCGATTCACATCCTCTTCCGATTCCACCACCAACAGACCCGATTTCCGAGAGTCTTCATTGAAACAGGCATAACTTTTCTCTCAGAACTCCGATTGAGTTGAAATTTTTACCATAGAAAGATCTAGAAAAGTTGATTTTGGTGAAACTGTCTATACTGGTATAGGCGATTTAAAAAAAAATAAAAAAAATTCAGGAACACCTTTGTTTCGGGCTTGATGTTTCAGCACCCGTTTTTCCAAACGATCCAAATTATGTACCGATAACATCATACATCGGTTTGAGCTGATACTTGGTGCTAATCTTAATCTTGGTTCATAGTGTTGCTGATACTTGGTACTTGGTTGCAAAAAATAGACAACACAAGAGGCTTTGCACTTCTTGTTTCATAGTGTTGCTGGTATCGGGCTGACATTGTCCTTGCTATTCATCCTGTCCATCCTTGTTTCTTTATTGTTGACACTACTGTTCTTAGGACATGAGTAGATTAGCAATTAAGACTAATAGTTTGAACATTTATTCAGCATTACTATCTGTTATTGAATTGTGTACCACTCACACATTTATCCTTCCTATAGCTTCACATACACCTTCTAGACAGCAGGTTTTTGATTCTTGCAATCGCAGAGCACGCCTCCCATGTATACTTTTTCTTGCTGGTAAGAACCTCATAAGATCTTGGTAAGGTGTTTCCTTTTGCGGTGTTGATTGAGAGAGAGGCACCACCAGTCCTGTGTAGTATCTTATTAGGGATAACCTTCACTGTTTATTCCTGTTTTGGTGTCTACAATGGCAGGTGATGAGGGAGGTGCCACCCCGAAGGACTTCGACGAGTGTGTGAGCTAGGGTCAATTACGTGAGGCACTTGAGCAGGGGTGGAAGGCGATGACAGAAGCTCTCACCCACACAATCACCACTTCCAACAAGGACCTCAGACTCCAATATTCCCTTGAGAGCTTGGATAAACGGATATCCACTCTAACCAACAGGGTAGTTGCATTGGAAACTCATCCCCCACCCGATAAAGATGAGGACGTGGATGGACATAGCCACCAGAGGTGCGTGACTTTGACATCGTCTATGCACCAACACCGTAGGTATGGGTGGTAATCTTAATCGTGCTCACGATGACCCTTATGCCAAAATTAAATTCAATATACTTTCATTTTCTGGACACTATGATGCTGAGGGATATATTGATTGGGAGATGACTGTCAAGCAGAAATTTAGTGCCCATCTTGTACTTGACCAACATAGAGTTAGACAAGCCACTAGCGAATTTAAGGATTTGCTATTGTTGGCATAAAAGATTACGCTAACAGGTTTCTGAAGATTAAAAACTAACAAACGAAGTATTTGCGAAGTGAACTGTTCTAAGCCTCCGAAAGGATAATAACTTAGAATAGTTCGGATGTGTGTATTGAATAACTTGTATTCGGTCTCTATTACAGGGTAAAGCGGGGGGTATTTATAGGCCCAAACATTAAGGAAAAGACCTTCTTACCCCTCTATTACAACCGACATAGTGGAAACTATTCGGTACCCTTAATAGGGCTAAAATGGTAAAAGACTAATCTAATGAGAAAGAAGATAAATCTTCCATCTTAGCTGGCAAAGAAACTCCCGGAAGAGTCCAAGTTCGCAGATATACTCCGAACTAGAATTCGTCATCATACTTCGAACTTGATTCAATGTATCTCTGAAGTTATATGCTGGAAGTCTTCGGCTTAATCACCAGTCTTTATCTTGTCACTGCAATAACCCTGAAGATGGAATATTTTCCCCCAACAGTAGCCCCTAGAATACGCTTCTCCGCTAAATCTGTAATGTTAGGAGAGCAGTATACACAAGAAAAATAATCATGCGTAGGGGTTAACAGATTTAAACCATCTCCAAACTATGTGGAGATGTAAGCTTCGAATCAGTTTCTAATAAAATTACATTCGAAGTAACTTAGAACTAACTCAAGAAGTCTGAAAGCCTTTTTAGTCTTAGAAGAAATAGTCGTTAGCTTCTTTCTTCTAACGGAAGTTACGGAATGCTTTAATTTCGAAACAAAGTAACGGCTGGGAATGTGAAGCGACACAGACAAACGGTAAAAAATCAGGATTTGGGCTATAAATAGAGGGCCCAAACCTTTCTTGAGTACCTTTTCACTGCTTTCGTGCAAACAAACCATCACCCGAGCCCTAGCTTCCATTTTTCTTCTGAAGCAATTCGTGAGATCTAATGGCGAAGACTAGTTTCAAGGGCCCTGGAGCAGCTTCAACCCTGGCCCGGCAGTAGGCTGCGGCAGCAGCGGCGGCTGCAACCTTGGTGGCAGCGACTCTAAATCCTTCAGTGGCGACAATGGCACCGGTGGGAGGAAATTCCCAGAATGTCGCCCCCCAAGACCTCTTTCCAGCCTCGATGAAGTACACAGATCAGTCTTATCAATTGGGGCCGTCAACTTGCAGAAGGGAATCTCTTGCGGCTGCAGTAGAAGGCAAAATTAGTTCGGGGGTGATGATTCGCAAACCTGGGAAGGAAATCATTCCATCACCGAGACCCGGAGAAGTGGTTGTTTTTGAAGCCTTCTTCGAAGCTGGCTTAGGGCTTCCGGCAGTTGATTTCTTGGCCGAGGTATTGGATTAGTTCCACGTTACTCTCCCCCAACTTTCTCCGAATGCTGTAGCACGTCTCGCCATCTTCGAATGGGCGTTGTGAGCCGAAAGTTGTGAGGGGAGGGCAGAAATCTTCGCAGCATTGCATAGAGCATCATGCCAACCGAAGACCTTTGTAGGCCCCGGAGGTGAAAAAATTGTAGTGGCCTTCGGAAGCATTAACTTCAGGCTTCGGGACGAGTATGCTCTCCGATTTCCTGCCAAAGCTATCAATGCCAGATGGTATACATACTGGATCCTGAAATGGTTTTACGCTGAAGTTGGGGCGAGCAACCGTCTAGCTGGACCTCTGCAAGACATCAACTTCCGAAAGGAAGCCCTTGTGCATCTAGATCTGGGTCAGCTCGAAGCTCGCCTTAGCTTGCTTCAAAAGATCAGTCATCGGTTGAGCATGCGAGACTTAGCCAAAGAATTCCTCGGGCTCCAAATCCCTCTTTTGATTGCTAACTGGCCAATCACTTTCGAAGAGGATTTGGAAGGCGGTCTTCGGAAAATTTCTTCAACTTAGAGTCCTGCAGGTAACTTCGAAAACAACATACTCTATGTATATTTATTCGAAGAATTAGCAAACTTAACTCATTTTTCAGCCTCTTCAGCCCCTATAACTTCGGAGCAAATCGTACGAGCTTCGGAGAAGATTTTGGGCGTCCCAACTCCGACCGAGAAAGAATGGAGAATTAAATTGGTTGGTAGTTGGGAGCGATCCAACCAAGTATGGGGGCTACTCGAAGTGGTTCCGCCCCCTTTGGTGGATTGGGTGCCTTCGGAGAAAGGGCCCAAGAAGAGGAAAGCTGAAGCTGGGACTTCGAGCTCTGCCAACACTCCGGTCAAGAAGGTAGCTCGAAAGCCAAGAAATCCTGCACCTTCGAGCCCAAGAGCTTCAATCTCTGATTCTCAGGAGGATGAAAGCAGGTTGCTTGTGAGGCTGATTGACGAAGATGCAGCCCAAGGAACTGCACAAATTGAAGAACCTGCGAACGTGCTGGAGTCTCAAGAGAATCTTGAGCAAGCGAGGACTCTGGCTGTTCAAGAGGTTTTACCTCAGGACGAAGCTCCTATGGATGAGAGTGGAGTCGAAGTCACTGTGGCTTCGATTCCAGATTAAGCAACAATGATTGTTCAGGAAAATGTTCCGACAATCGAAGATTTGACGCTTGATTCGGACGAAGATCTCGCCTTCGATCCACCAAGCAGCCCAATGCTTACCCGTCACCAAAATGTCGAAGGTAAACTTCAAATAATTCTTTTATCTTTTTTTTTAAAAAAAAATGCGAGATTATACAATGTATAATACCTTTGTTTTTACAAAGTCCACTTCTATGGAAGAGGTATGTCCTGAAGATACAATTCCTGGACCTTCGACAACTTCGGAGCCAACCCCAGAAGCCGCTCAAATGGGGCCTGGAAAAGGCAAAGGAAAAATGAACCCCCTCCCTGCTCCGAGGTCAGGATCAACTCCGTCTGAATCAACAGACGAGAGCCAATCTAGTGAGGGGGGTCAGTCTCCCGAGGCTCCGAAGACCGCAGCTCAACACTCTGAGCCTTCGCCAAATGAAGATGACAAACAATCCTTAAGCATGCTCCCCCTTCTAGCTCCTTTCTTAGAGCGAAGAACTGGGCTTCGGACTTTGCTCGAGCCTTTGGATCGAGCTAGCCGCGAAGTTGGGGAGACGGACTTGGTGGCCATCTTGAGTGAGGCGGAGAGCTCGGAGCTTAATGCTGCCATGGAACGTGGAGCGTACCAGGTACGAAGTATCTGCAAAATAGAATCAAATTTATATACAAATAATTTCTCACCTTAACTTTTTTCTTTTCGTAGCAAATAGTCTTGGCTCGAGCTGCGAATATCTCCAACGAATGTTGGATCATTCTCCTTCGAGAAGAGAATGCAACTCTTCAATGAAATCTGACTATCTCCGAAGGTCGAGTGGCCCACATGGACAATATGGTTTTAACGGAGCACAGGGCCAGACAAAGCTTGGAGGCTGCAAACAAGGAGCTCGAAGCAGAAAAAATTGTGCTTCGAGCAGAAATTGAAAAGATGCGGACAGAGCACGCTACTGCGGGGGCCGAGCTTGTTAGACTCCGAGAAGAAGCTAGCCAGCTACTGAATCACAAGAATTCTTTAACTATGGAAGCGGCTAGGCTCTCTGGAGTAGCAGAAGAGCTAACTTCGGTGAAGGATGCGCTAATTGAAGATAAGCTGAAGTCTGAGAAGGTAGCTACGGAGGTCATGGACCAATTGCTAGGCGTCCTAGAAAACTTCGGTACTACTGGGACGCTTCCTTCGAATGACAACATCTCCCTACTACGCCGATTGAAAAGGATTCAAGGAGTAGCGAAGCAAATGAAGACAACATGCATTCGTTACGGAGAAATCTCCGGACAAGTGGCTGCTGTTGGCCTACTTCGCTATTACGAAGATCTGGGTCGATCGATAGCTCCGAGCGCAGGAGAGGGCCCAATTACCTTCGATGACGATCAGCTTCTCACTCCTTCCGAAGGTGTGGCCGCTGCTTGGCAAGCCTTCCAAACATCATGGAGAGCCGAAGGTCACTCTGCGATCAAGGCCTGGATTGACGAAGGACAACGCCAGAAGCAAGCTCGGACCCAAGCTTCGAGCAGTCAGCCTCCTCCCAACCCGCTGGTTTAGAAATATCTTAGGATCTTTGACTATGTAAAGCATTATGCTTATGTACATTTATGAATGAATATTTGTTTATCATGTTTTTAGGCTTTGCCTCATACTGAAGATGTCGAAGTGTTAGATGTTAACGACGAACTTCGCTTATTATGGGCTACCTTGGATATCTTAAAACTTCACAAGCGTCCTCGATTTCTAATTCCTCGAGACAGTTCCGGAGCAATTACGTCCGAAATAAGTAAAGACATATTATCTTGTATTAAAGAGGAAGAAAAAGAAGTTAACTTGGAAACTTCGTCTTCTGAAGACATTAAATGGTCCGAAGACGAAGATGAAGCTCAAAGTAAAAAGCCTGAAGAACTTGGAAGCTAGGAAAGGAGCCCCGAACGGCTTCGACCTTGGGTCGAGCTTCAACAAGAACAAAAAGACTTTAGAGCTTCCAAGGGAGGCAAAAGAGTTAAACGTAAAGTTTTTAGAACTCCCTGCATTGGAACTAGCCGTTCCAACCCTAGCTCTAGAGATCGAAGAGATCTTCTATTCCTTCTTGGTATAGATACCAATTTTTCATGATGTAATCATATTTGTTTGAATAATAAATATCAATTTAAAATTGTCTCTCTATTTATCAGCCCCTCTTTGGGCATAAGCAACTTCGAATTATATTCAAAGATGGTTAGGCGCAAAGAAAACTTAGGAGTACAATTTTGGAGGTTCGGAGCCCCTCAGTAATTTAGAGATCTTTTAAAATCTTATAAAATGTCTTCGACTATTTGTAGTCTGAAGAATGGCGACTTAGCACCTTATGCTCTTGAAAGAAATCACTTGAGATAACTTTCCGGACACTTTAGTGTCTTAGATAATTTGTCACTTTGGACTTTCTTAACAGACATTCGAAGCTCATGGCTCAAACTCTGTTTTTTTTTGGCATCCTTCGGATATTTTTGCGAATTCTATCAAACCAGTGGTTTGGAGTTCACAGTGGTCTCTTTGGACTCTTTTTACGGATACCTACAAGCCGGTGGCTTGGGCTCCGCATTATTTGGTCTCTTTGGACTCTTTTTACGGATGTCTTCCAGCCGGTGGCTTGGACTCCGTATTTTGTGGTTTTCCGGCTCTTTTACGGATGTCTTCAAGCCAGTGGCTTGGACTCCGGATTTTGTCAGCCCACCACCTCGGAAAATATGATTCAAATTAGTGACACTTCCCTCTCGGTCAACTCCGCGGTTCCAGTGCGTCCACTCGGAAGCTGGAAGTTTATGAGGGGTAGGCACTATCTAAACCATATGCTTTATTGATTCGAAAAGTGATTACACATGATTACACATGATTACAAGGAGCCCTTATGCGAAGTATCGCTTTAGGTGCTCCGCATGCCACGTATGTGCTAACTCTTCACCTTCCAAATTAGCTAATTTAAAAGAGCCAGGACGTCCTGAACGAACAATTAAGTATGGACCTTCCCATTTATTTCCTAATTTTCCTGGCGCTATAATGCTTCGCAAAACGAAATGACCCGGTCTAAGCTCATTGATCTTAACCTTCGGGTCAAACCAAGCCTTCGTCTGCTGGTGATACTTTGATAAATTGGCCACAGCTCGATGTCTTGTCTCCTCTGTTAAATCTAGCGAAGCTTGTCTTTCTTCTTCAATCTCCGGTTCGGTGCTGCGAAGTGATCCTCCTTTGAGCTCCGTTGGAGTCATAGCTTCATCTCCAAATAGCAATCTGAATGGAGTAAAACCTGTGGACCTTGTTTGCGTAGTCCGAATGGACCATAAAATCTTCGGAAGTTCTTCGGTCCACAGTCCTTTTGCTAATCCTACTATCCTTTGATTTAGTCCTGACAAAATATTTCCATTGGCTCTTTCTACAGCTCCATTAGACTGAGGATGCCTCACTGCAGCAAAACATAACTGGATGCCTAGATCTTCGTAGAACTTTCTGAAAGGTTCTGCATCGAACTGTGTTCCATTATCAACTGTAAGTTGTCTAGGCACTCCGAACCGGCAAATGATACTTTTCCAAGAGAATTTCTGTACATTGTTCGAAGTGATAGCTGTTAAGGGCTCTGCTTCTACCCACTTAGAAAAATATTCAATAGCTACCACTGCGAACTTTAAATTTCCCTTAGCTACTGGAAAAGGACCAATCAAATCCATACCCCATCTGGCCATGGGCCATACCGGAGCAATAACTTGAAGAGCTGTTGGTGGGCGATGACTCCGTCGACCCATCCACTGACATCCTTGGCATGTGCGGACTAAATTCTCCGCATCTGCTACTATCGTGGGCCAATAAAGCCCCTGGCGAAGTGTTTTTCCTGCCAAAGCTCGAGGGGCCAGATGGCTACCGCAAAGCCCTTCATGAATATCTCGAAGGATATCTTGGCCTTCGGTTTGGGATATACATCGGAGTAAAGGGGAACATACTCCGGCCTTATATAAAATACCATTAATTATTTGATAATTCCTAGCCCTGAGTTTCAATCTTAAAAACTGTGGCTCTTCAAACGAATTTGCTCCTCTTTGCAAAAGTTCCATGATCGAATTTCTCCAATCTGTAATTGGAATGCAAAGAATCTCTGTGGAGGGAATTTGTGGCACCGAAGGTGTATTGAGCTCCTCATAAAAGCTTCTTCTGGTATATCCATAGCTCCGGCTGCAGCTTTTGCTAAGATGTCCGCTTGCACATTTTCTGTTCTTGGTATACTCCGAATTGAAATACCCTTGAATTGTGCTTCGATCTTACGGATTTCTTCTAAGTACTTTGCAAGCTGTGGATGTCGAACTTGAAAGCTTTTATCTATGTGCCCTGCTACTATTTGAGAATCTGTCTTTATTACAACTCTTGTAGCCCCTAGAGCACGTGCTTTTCGGAGTCCCAGTAAAATCCCTTCATACTCTGCTATATTATTGGTAGACTTAAAGTTGAGTCTTGCGGAGTACATTGCTCTTTGCCCTGAAGGCGAAATTAAAACTGCTCCAATACCTGCTCCGGATGCTTCAAAAGCCCCATCAGAATAAACAGTCCAAATTCCTTCACTTGGCTTCTCCGGAACCCACGTTGCAGGGGCAGTCCATTCTGCTACAAAATCTGCTAAGACTTGCGATTTGATTGCTGTCCTTGCTAGAAAGGATATGCCGAAGGGTGCTAGTTCAACTGCCCACTTTCCAATTCTTCCAGTGGAATCTTTACTTCGGAGCATATCTCCCAAAGGATACGAAGTTGGTACAATTACATTATGAGCTAAAAAATAATGTCTCAACTTCCTCAAAGCCATTATCAGAGCATAAGTGAACTTTTCGAGCTCGGAATAACTTGTCTTCGCTCTTGATAATGCTTCGGATACAAAATAAACTGGATTTTGTACCAACTTCCCATTGAAATCTATTTCTCTGACAAGGACTGCGCTGACAGCAGAGCCTGTAGCTGCAAGGTAAAGGAGTAGGGTTTCGTCCGTAGTAGGCACCGTGAGTGTAGCAAGATTACTGAGATACTCTTTAATATCTTCGAAGCTTTTTTGACACTCCGGTGTCCATGCAAAATCTTCGGACCCTTTCAATGCTTTAAAGATGGGCAAACTTCTCTCCGCAAACCTTGCCAAAAACTTGCTAAGTTCTGCCAGACGACCAGTCAGCTTTTGCACTTGCTTTAAATTTTCCGGAGGAGCCATCTTCTGAAGCGCACTTATTTGAGTAGGGCTACCTTCAATCCCTCTTCTTAAAACTAAATACCCTAACAACTTCCCAGCCTTAGCTCCGAAGATACATTTCTCGGGGTTAAGACGAATCCCACATGCCCGAAGGCTATTAAATGTTTCTGCTAAGTCTAGGCTATGTTGGTGCTTTAAAGCACTCTTTATTACAATATCATCCATATAGGCCTCCACATTGCGACCTAATTGATGACCTAGAGCCTTAGCAACTAACCTCAAAAAAGTAGCTCCGGCATTTCTTAAGCCAAAAGGCATTCTTACATAACAAAAGACTCCTGAAGGAGTTACGAAGCTTGTCTTGATTTCATCTTCGCGCTTCAACCAAATTTGATGGTAGCCGGAATACGCGTCAAGGAAGCTTAATAACTCCGAACCAGCAGTGGAGTCGACCAATTGATCAATTCGGGGCATGGGGTAGGGGTCATGAGGGCATGCTTTATTCAAGGATGTGAAATCAATGCACAAGCGCCATTTCCCAGAAGATTTCTTCTTGACAAAGACTGGTTGGCTAACCATTCTGTATGAGCCACTTCTCTGATAATCCCAGCCTTCAACAATTTTTCAACTTCGTCTTTCGCAAGAACAGCTCTTTCTGCAGACATTTTTCGGAGTCCTTGCCGAACAGGTCGGGCCTTCGGGTTTACAAGTGAACTATGTTCAATAATATCCCGATTTACTCCGGTGATGTCTTCGTCAGACCAAGCAAAGACATCTAAATTCTCCTCCACTACTTTTTCCAGGGAGGTGGCAACTTCTGGAGGTAAGTCTTTACCAAATTGAAATGTATATTCTTTACCATCTTTAACAATAATCTTCGTTGCGATCTCTCCTTCAGGACTTGGTCTTGGGAAGGATTTCTTCGAAGATTCGGAAGGAGAAGAAAAATTTTCTTGATTATCTTGCACGTTATTCACTTTTCTTGGATCAAGAGGGGGGCCTTGACCATATTCCGCTCTTCGGGCGGTAGCTTGATCTCCGAAGATAGTGAGCACTCCCGCTTGTGTGGGCATCTTCATGCACAAGTAATTGTGATGTGCCACAGCTCCGAACTGATTTAACATGCCTCTTCCGAAGATGACGTTGTAGGCCTACGGAGCATCTACAACGTTGAAGATTACTTCCTCTGTCCTAGCTAACAATCCTTCTCTGAAGGTAACTTGCAGGCCAATTTGGCCGAGTGCATCAAGCGGAGGTCCTGCGAAGCATTGCAAAGGACGAGCTACTGGAAGAAGGTGCTTTTTGGAGATGCACAGTTGATCGAAGGCTTGAACAAAAATAATGTGTGCCGAACTCCCCCCGTCAATTAACACTCTTCGAACCTCAGTTCCTGCAATGTCAGCAGTAATGACAAGTGGGTCTACATGTGGAAATTTAATGCCAGCCGCATCCTCTGCAGAAAAAGATATTGGCACATGGGACCATTCAGGCATAACAGCTGCAGATGACGAAGTTCCAATGTGCCCCACTTCTCTGACATACTCTCTTCTCTACCTTTTTGACATGCTTCTGAGAGTACCTCCTCCTGAGATGGGGAGGACTACTCTTTTTCCTCGGTCTTGCCCTTCTTCTTGCTTCAGAGGTGGCATAATATTGACCACCGGAGGGTGTCTTGCGGCTTTGAAGTTTTCCATCCGCGCCACAGCCTGGACAGGCTCCGGGCGCACTTCAGCTGGAACTCGGTCAGTAGTACCTCGACCCGAAGTTCTTTGTAGATACTCTCCTCTCAGAGCAAGTAGAGCCTTGCAAGTATCAGTTGCATGGCTTCTGTTTTCACCATGAATACAGTAGAAGAGGGTTTGGCCTTTGCCAACCGGTTTCCCTGGCGGCCTCCAGCCGCTGGTCTTGGTTCCTGATGGTTGCGGAGCTCTTTGGGAGAACTTCTGCGGGGGTGCAATGTTCAGAACTTCCGAACGAGGATGCTTTTGCCCCCTACGCCTGTCATGCTGAACCTCGAAGCTAGGCTCTTGCTGCTGTGCTGAAGTTTTCACTTCCAATTTCACTTCTTGCAATATCGACGGGGTTGCAGCGGTTCTCCGAAGCCATCCTTCTTCTGACCTCGCATACTATTCGAAATATGACATCAACTGAGAAACAGAAGATATGATTTTCCAGTGAAGTTTATCAAGGAGGCCTGGATGAATGACTCCCTCTCGAGCTGCGTCAACTACTGAAGATGTAGTAAACCCTCAGATCTGCGACTTCGTATGAGCGAAGCGCTTGAAGTATTTCCTCAATGTCTCTACAGGGAGTTGCTTCATCTGGAAAAGACTTCCCGTCGACATTGGAGGCACGAAGGTGCCTTGGAAATTGCTTACGAACTTCTTCTTCAGCTGCCCCCATGAATTAATTGATCCTGGCTTCAAGGAATAGAACCACCGCAATGCCACTCCTTGAAGAGCTAAGGGAAAACATTTTGCCATGGTGTCCCGCACTCCTCCACTAGCTTCAATTGCTAGAGCATAAGAACGGACAAATTCTCCAGGATCCTCATCTCCGGCATACTTGCAAAGCTTCGAAGTCTTAAACTTCGGATCGAAGTGAACTTTTTGCAGTTCAGGTTGTAACGGAGATTCGGTATCAAAGGAGGCGTTCTCTGGGGCTTCAGGATAGATAGATTCGTCGTCTTCAGGCACTTCTGGAACAACTGGGATGGATTGAGAATGAAGCCTATTTGCAGCTTCTTGTCGCCATCTCGCTACTTCAGCTTGGAGACTGGCCATTTGAGTGGCCATATCACCAAGATTGTCTTCATCTCCTCCGGAAGGATCTTCCGGGTCTTGAGAACTGTAAGGATCAGTTCGGAGTGGAACTTGAGGTGGAAGAGGAACTCCGGGTGGTCGAAGTATAGATGGAGTTGGCGGAGGAACTCCATATGCTCGAGCAATGGGAACCCCTTCCGGAGTTTGAGGTGGAGGAAACATCGAAGGTCCTCCGACCTCAACAGTGTCGGGAGATGCCCCTCCGGAGGTCCGAGGGGACCTCCGAACAGGGTTACGAGTTGCGCTCCGCTTAGGAGGCATGATGTAAGAAGTTCATAGAGAACGAAGTTTCTTGGACTAGGTTCCCCACGGATGGCGCCAACTGTTGGCGTAAAAGATTACGCTAACAGGTTTTTGAAGATTAAAAACTAACAAACGAAGTATTTGCGAAGTGAACTGTTCTAAGCCTCCGAAAGGATAATAACTTAGAATAGTTCGGATGTGTGTATTGAATAACTTGTATTCGGTCTCTATTACAGGGTAAAACGGGGGGTATTTATAGGCCCAAACATTAAGGAAAAGACCTTCTTACCCCTCTATTACAACCGACATAGTGGAAACTATTCGGTACCCTTAATAGGGCTAAAATGGTAAAAGACTAATCTAATGAGAAAGAAGATAAGTCTTCCATCTTAGCTGGCAAAGAAACTCCCGGAAGAGTCCAAGTTCGAAGATATACTCCGAACTAGAATTCGTCATCATACTTTGAACTTGATTCAATGTATCTCTGAAGTTATATGCTGGAAGTCTTCAGCTTAATCACCAGTCTTTATCTTGTCACTTCAATAACCCTGAAGATGGAATATTTCCCCCCAACAGCTATCATTTAGTGGACTGGTTTAACTTCCACGGGGCTTGCACCTACTACATGGGACGAACTTAAGGTTCGTATGCGCGATAGATTGAGGAGCCATGTTGAATAGCATGGGCCTCATGGCTCTAGAAGTGATGAGTGATTGTCAACATAAGTCAAAGAGGAAACGAAGAGAAGAGAAGATCTTATGTGTCTAGGCCGCATGTAACTCAGGTACACGGGCAGCAAGCGACTGTCGGGCAGAGGGGCCGCGAAGTCGGGCTGGCCCAATCCAGGTACATGGGCTAGGAGCAGTAGAGGATCCACTGGGATATTGACCGGGATTGACTCAGGTACACGGGCGGCGAGCGATTGCTGGGCTGAGGGAGCTGCGGAATCGGGCCAGCCTAATCCGGGTACCCGGTGCGAAGATGGTGGACGCTTTGTCAGTTTTGGCGCAAAACTGACCGCTGATCTCGGATCTGACCATTCTAAGGCGAAGCTGTAGCTGCTACAAAAGCTCCGCATCAGGACAAGTTACCTTTATTTAGTTTTTTACTATTTTCCCTTTAGGCCCACAGTCTGTCAATTGAGTCTGTAAAAAACACTAAGGGCATTTCGGTCTTTTCCATTTTGTTTCAGCGTCTATTTATACCCTAAGGGTATTTTTTATTTTTTCTAGTATATTGGACTACCTATAAATAGGGCCCCAATCCCTAGGGTTAGGGTTAATTCATTCAATGCTAAACCTGAGTTCATTTTGATTTTGATTTTTCTTGATGTTTTTTTTTGAGATTCTGCCATCTTCATCCTCTATCCATCCCCTCTCTCCTTCCTCTCCTCTCTAGCCGGTTTCCCCATCCCAGGTCACCGGCTTCTGCAACACTATACGTGCTCCTGCCAGGGTGAGGCAACTCCTGCCAGGGCATGGCGGCGGAGCCCCGAAGCGAGCAGTCGGGCCACGCGCTAGGGCTCACGGCAGTGTTCGGTTGACAACTGTTGTCAAGGCCGACCGGTCACAAGGAGCTTCGGCTCTTATCTACTAGAGACTCAACGGTGAGGTTGAATACATGTGCCCCGGTTCTTGGCTGCTGAAGACCCGCCGGACATCAGCCCACTACTCGGCTTAGGCGCGCCACCATCCCAGCGAGCAAGCATGGGCCACACATCTCGGGAGCCAGCAGCACAAGCTCGGACCCCCTGCACGTCGAGATGAAACGAGGGGACTTAAGGCCATTGTCATCGACAACACAGGAAACTCCACATACACAGCAGTGAGCTAGTCGAAATCTCCAAGCAATCTCTCCCTGTGAAATCCTCTAAATACTTGAAGCATAAATTCCTGCACTTTACATGTTTGAAGATATGTCTATGATGGAATTATGATAGTTTTTACACAAATTTTGATAAGATTGGTTGGATGAGATTAATGTATATTCTGTTCAGGAAAGATAGGATGGACAATTAGTGTATGGGTGTAATTTGTCATCAACACTTGCAGTCTAATTAAATTATGAATTGACTATGGCTATGATTTTCAAAGTGCGTATGTTTTGAATGATCTATGAATACGCCTTTGAACACTGTGGACACTGGTCATTTTTAGGCTAGATTATTTTTGGCATCTATGATCTGTTTCATTTATGTTGGTTGTTTTTTTGAGGTGCGTTGGGTGTTGGGAGAAGGCCATTAATTAGCAAGAATTTTTTTTAGGTGCCCATTCACCCCTCCTCTGGTCGCTACTTTTGGTCCTACAAGTGGTATCAAAGCATGGTTAGGGTTTTTCCATACCTTAACCGATTCTAAACCCAGGTAGTGATCATGACAAGTTCTGGAAAGGTCCCGTCCGTAGAAGCTTTTAGCTATACTTATTGGAAGACTCGCATGCGAACCTATCTCATGAGCTAGAGCTCGAACATTTGGGACATTTGTGTTCACGCTACTTTCACCATATTGCCTGTTGTTGAGCGTACATCCCCAAATATAATCGCCCAACATCAAAACAACAACAAAGCGATGAACATTTTGTTTTCTGGTTTAGGTCCCACTGAGTTTGTGCGTGTGAGCCATCTCAGCAATGCTAGAGAGATCTGGGCTACCCTTCAGGAACACCATGAGGGGACATCCCAGGTCAAGGCTCGGCTCTATCAGACCTACCGGCGTGAATATGAAAATTTCACACAGAAGCCGGGTGAATCTATTGAAGCCTTGTTTGGTTGTTTTCAATCGATCATCAACAAGCTACGGGCCAACAAGGCCGAGGGAGTTCAGCTAGTCTCAAATCATGAGCAGGCACTCAAGGTTATCCATACCTTGGACCCTAAGATCTGGGAGATCAAGGTATCCTCTATCATTGAGGGCACCTCTTATGATACCTTGACAATATAAGAGCTGTTCAGCAAGCTCAAGGCCATAGAGGTTGATATCCAATTGAGATAAAATGTCACTGGCTCTGGATCAAAAACCCTAGCCCTTGCTACACCTTCTGCTGACTCCTCGTCTGTGAGCTATGCTGGGTTCTCCTTGATGTCTATCACTGAGGACCAGCTTGAGTCGCTAGGAGATGATGATCTATGTCTATTTAACAATCGGGTGCATCGTGTCTATGATAAGCGAATGTTCAAAAGACACGGCACAAAGTCCGGATGCTTTGAGTGTGGTGATCTAGGTTATTTCATCGCTGACTGCCCCAAGCGCAATGGTCACAAGAAGGGTACCAGTGGTGGCTCCTACGACTCTGCCAAGCACAACAGCTCCTCCTTCACAAAGGGCAAGCCCAAGACAAGATTCTTCTGAAAGGCCCTGAAGGACTACCGGTGTGAGAACAAGAAGCGAGACAAGGCCTTCTTCACTGAAATGGAGAGAAGCTACTCCAAGCGGTCTTCGTCTTCTTCCTCTTCATCAAGCTCAAGCGATGAGGAGATCATGATCAGGAAGGGGAAGGACAATGATGATCTGGCGGGCCTCTGCTTCATGGCCTTCGGGGATAGGCCGAAGAGCCACTCACATCATCGCCGAAGATCCCGCAAGAGCTTCTGCTCAATGGCTCTTGGGGATAAGGAAGAGAAGGGCTCCCCCGACAACTCCGACGACGATGACAATGAAAAGGTATCCTCCTATGAACAAGAAGTCATTGATTTACTTGAAGAGAACTGTCAGGAGTTGAGGTATCGGGAGAAACTGCTTAGAGGGGCTAAGTAGAGGATAGATGAGCTTGAGAGTGAGCTTGCCGTGGCCAACGGGAGGATTGAGAGTCTATCTTCTTCCACTTGCTTGGGTGGTAGCAGTGAGTGCCCAAACTATGAGCTGTTACTATTTGACCTGATGACTTTGAAGTCCAGGTACACAGAGAGGGTAGATGAGAGGGATGCTTTGGCCACTGAGCTTGAGAGCGCTCAGTTGGAGCTAAAAGATGCTCATGCCACTATCGTCGTTCCCTGTGTAGACCGTCCATCCCATCTAGATAGTTTAGCTGAGTTGAAAGCCAAGGGTGATGAGCAGTTGGATGAGTTAGAGAGAGTCAGAGCTAAACTAGAGAAGACTAAGCTAGAGCTTGACACACTATCTGTTGTACCCACTATTTGTGAGAAATGCTTGTCTCTTAGATTGGAGTTGATCAAGCTGAAAGCTGAGAAGTCTGTCCAAGTCGATAGAGAGTGTGAGACCTGCTTGTCTCAGGTGGAGGTTCTAGCTTCCTTGAGAGAGGAGCTAGCTGATGTTTAGAATGAGAACTTTTACCTCCGTTAGATCTTGAGTTGGGTGAGTGCCAGAGAGCCATAGCTCAGCATGATGATCCAGCAGTTCAAGAGGCAGGATGGGTTTGGGGTAGGTTACATCTATACCAAGGCTGATTTTGAGAGTGCCATTAGCCGGGCAGTGGAGTGGAGTAAGATGACTCCTAAATAGAGATATCCCAAGACTCACTCCACTGAGTCTTTCCAAGCTAGTCAGCCCAAGGATGGAGTGTTTCAAGAACATCCTAAAGCTCCCCCAAGAAGCCCATCTGGGACCCAAAGCCCAAACATCTCCACACTTCTATAGACTCTCTACCTGGGCCCTCTCACACCAAAGAGTCTTCACCCAACACCAATAAGCCCAAGAACCCCAAGCCTCAACCACATCGCAAGAATCCCACCTACAATTGTGAGTATTGTCAGAGAGATGGGCATCTTGAGGAGTTTTGCTTCAGGAGGAAGCGGGTTGAGGGAGCAGAGAGAGCTCGTGGTGGGCAGGAGCAGTTCTACCAGCAGGGTGGTAGACTGAGAGTTCCTCGACGCGGGGAGAGGCTAGAGGCTAGGCTGCGTCGTGTAGGTGGTGGTAGAGGAGAGGGCTTTCATGCACATGCTCCGGAGGGTGGTGTTCGCTCCGGCAAAGCTCCAGGTCGTTCTGGATACGGCTTTGGACCTCATGGCCGAGATTTTAGGCAGAACCGAGGACCGCTCTTTGAGCCGCGTTTTGGTCCAGACTCTTATGGTTCTTTCTGCTTTCCTTCTTTTGAGCAGATGGCTCGACACTGGTTTAGCTCTTTTGCTAAACCTGGTGCCCGACCATTTGCTCCCACTTACGACCACTGGTCGTGCAGGATCGAGGACTGGAGGACGTCTGGATCATGGATTTAGGATGCTCTCACCACATGATGGGCCATCACAAATGGTTCTCCAGCCTCACTCCCCTAAGCTCCAAAGAGTATATCACTTTCGGGAATAGTGGTCAAGGGAAGGTACACGACATTGGCTCAATTCGCATCTCTGACCATTTCTCTTTGAAGAAAGTTGCTTTGGTTGGAAACTTGAATTTCAATTTGATTTCTGTTTCGCAAGTGTTGGGGGGAAAATACTTCATCCTCAGAGCCATTGTTGTAACAAGATAGAGGCAGGAGATTTAATCAAAGGCTTTTGATGTCTAACTTCGGGAGCTCTTTGAATATGATTCGAAGCATGAAGGCGAACGCTAGTTCGAAGTATATCTTCGAACGTGAACTCTTCAGAGAGTCTTTTTGCCCGATAGGATGGAAGACTTATCTTCTTTCTCATTAGATTAGTCTTTTACCATTTTAGCCTTATTAGGGGCACCGAATAGTTTCCACTATGTCGGTTGTAATAGTGGGGTAAAAGGGTCTTTTCCTTAATGTTTGGGCCTATAAATACCCCCGTTTTACCCTGTAATGGAGACCGAATACAAGTTATTCAATATACATCTTCGAACTATTTTGAGCTATTATCCTTTCGGAGGCTTAAAATAGTTTATTTCGCAAACACTACGTTTGTTAGTTTCTAACTTTCAGAAACTTGTTAGCGTAATCTTTTACGCCAACAGTTGGCACCGTCCGTGGGGAACCTAGTCCAAAAAACTTCGTTCTCTACCAAATTCTCAAATCATGCCTCCCAAGCGGAGTGCAGGTGGTAGTCCTACTCGGAGGTCCCCTCGGACCTCCGGAGTAAGATCCTCAAACACGGTCGAGGTCGGAGGACCTTCGGTAATTCCTCCACCTCAGACCGCCAAAGGGATTCCCCTTCCTCGAGCATACGGAGTTCCTCCCCCAACTCCATCTATACTTCGGCCAGCCGGAGTCCCTCTTCCACCTCAAGTTCCACTTCGAACTGATGCGTACAGTTCTCAAGACTCGGAAGGTCCTTCCGGAGGAGATGAAGATGGCCTTGGTGATATGGCTGTTCAAATGGGCAGTCTCCAAGCTGAAGTAGCAAGGTGGCAGCAAGAAGCCGCATATAGGATTCGTTCTTAGGCCACCCCAGTCATCCCCGAAGTGCCCGAAGACGACGAAATTCCTTATCCCGAAGCCCCGGAGAACGCTTCCTTCGACACCGAATCTCCGCTGCATCCTGAGTTGCAGATAGTGCGCTTCGACCCTAAGTTCAAAACTTTGAAGCTTTGTAAATATTCTGGAGATGAAGATCCTGGAGAGTTCGCCCGCTCTTATGCATTAGAAATTGAAGCCAGCGGAGGAGTGCGAGACACTATGGCCAAATGTTTCCCCCTAGCTCTCAAAGGAGTGGCACTAAGGTGGTTCTGGTCTCTGAAGCCAGGATCAATTAGATCATGGGGGGAGTTGAGGAAGAAGTTCGTGAGCAACTTTCAGGGTACCTTCGTACCTCCAATGTCAACAGGAAGTCTATTCCATGTGAAGCAGCTCCCTGGAGAGACTTTAAGACAATATTTCAAGCGCTTCGCTCATACGAAGTCGAAAATTCGAGGGTTAACTACGTCTTCTATAGTTGACGCAGCTCGAGAGGGAGTTATTCATGCGGGGCTCCTTCATAAACTTCACAGGAAAAAGATATCTTCTGTTGCTCAGTTGATGTCTTATTTCGAGGAATATGCAAGGTCAGAAGAGGGATGGCTTCGGAGAACTGCCGCAACTCCGTCAATCGTGCAAGAAGTCAAGCTGGAAGTCAAGACTTCAACACAGTCGCAGGGGCCTAGCTTCGAGGCTCAGCATGACAGACGTCGGGGGCAAAAGCATCCTCGTTCAGAAGTCTTGAATATTGCACCCCCGCAGAATTTTGCCCTAGGGGCTCCGTGGCCTTCAGGAAGCAAGACCAGCGGCTGGAGGCCGCCAGGGAAACTGGCTGGCAAAGCCCAGGCCTTTTTCTGCTGTGTCCGTGGTGAGAATCGGAGTCACGCGACTGATGCATGCAAATCTATACTTGCTTTAAGAGGAGAGTACTTGGAAAGAACTTCAGGTCGAGGCACTACTGACCGAGTTCCGACCGAAGTGCGTCCGGAGCCTGTCCAGGCTGTGGCACAAATAGAGAACTTCGACCCTGCAAGACGACATCTAGTGGTCAATGTTATGCCACCTCCGAAGCAGGGAGATGGACAAGATCGAGGGAAAAGAGTAGTCCTCCCCATCTCTGGAGGAGGGACCCTCGGAAGTATGTCGAAGAGGCAGAGAAGAGAATATGTTACAGAAGTGGGCCATATTGGAACTTCTTCGTTTGCAGCTGCTATGCCCGAATGGTCCCATGTGCCGATATCTTTTTCTGCAGATGATGCAGCTGGTATAAAGTTTCCACATGCAGACCCACTCGTCATCACTGCCGACATAGCAGGGACTGAGGTCCGGAGAGTGCTAATCGATGGAGGGAGTTCGGCAGATATTATCTTTGTCCAAGCTTTTGAACAACTCTGCATCTCCAGGAAGCATCTTCTCCCAGCAGCCCGTCCTTTGCAAGGCTTCGCAGGACCCCCTCTCGATGCCCTCGGCCAAATTGGCCTAGAAGTTAATTTTGGAGAGGGGCTACTGGCCAGGACAGAGGAAGTGATTTTCGATGTTGTGGATGCCCCATATGCATACAATATCATCTTCGGAAGGGGCATGCTGAATCAATTCGGAGCTGTGGCGCATCATAATTACTTGTGTATGAAGATGCCCACATAGGCGGGAGTGCTTACTGTTTTCGGAGATCAAGCCACCACGCGAAGAGCAGAGTATGGTCATGGCCTTCCTCTTGACCCGAGACAGGTGAACAACGTGCAAGATAACCCGGAAGATTCTTCTGCTCCTAGCGAATCTTCGAAGAAATACTTCCCAAGGCTATGCCCTGAAGGAGAGATTGCAACGAAGATTATTGTCAAAGATGGCAAGGAATATTTATTTCAATTTGGTAAAGACTTGCCTCCAGAAGTCGCTACTTCGTTAGAGAAAGTAGTTGAGGAGAATTTAGATGTCTTTGCTTGGTCTGATGAAGACATCACTGGAGTCAGTAGGGATATTATTGAACACAGTTTACTTGTGAACCCGAAGGTTCAGCCTGTTCGGCAAGGACTCCGGAAGCTATCTGTAGAGAGAGCTATCCTTGCCAAAGACAAAGTGGAAAAGCTGCTGAAGGCTAGGATTATCATAGAAGTGGCTCATACGGAGTGGTTGGCCAACCCAGTCTTCGTTAGGAAGAAATCTTCCAGGAAGTGGCGCATGTGTATTGATTTTACATCTCTGAATTAAGCATGTCGCCGTGACCCCTACCCCATGCCCCAAATTGATCAATTGGTTGACTCTACTACCGGTTCGGAGTTATTAAGCTTCCTCGACTCGTACTCCGGCTATCATCAAATCTGGCTAAAGCGCGAATATGAAATCAAGACAAGCTTTGTAACTCCTTCAGGAGTCTTCTGTTATGTAAGAATGCCTTTTGGCTACTTTTTCGAGGTTAATTGCTAAGGCCCTAGGTCATCAATTAGGTCGCAACGTAGAGGCCTATATGGGTGATATTGTAATAAAGAGTGCTTTCAAGCACCAACATAGCCTAGACTTAGCAGAAACATTCAATAGCCTTCGGGCATGTGGGATCCGTCTTAACCCCGAAAAATGTATCTTCGGGGCGCAGGCTGGAAAATTGTTAGGGTATCTAGTTTCAAGCAGAGGGATCGAAGCTAGCCCCACTCAGATAACTGTGTTGCAAAGGATGGCTCCCCCGGAGAATTTAAAGCAAGTGCAAAAGTTGACTGGTCGCCTCGCAGCACTTAGCAGGTTTTTGGCAAGGTCTGCGGAGAGAAGTTTGCCCATTTTCAAAGCATTGAAGGGGTCCGAAGATTTTGCATGGACACCGGAGTGTCAAAAGAGCTTCGAAGATATTAAGAATTATCTCAGCAACCTCGCTACGCTCACGGTGCCTATTGCGGACGAAACCCTACTCCTTTACCTTGCAGCTACTGGCTCTGCTGTCAGTGCAGTCCTTGTCAGAGAGGTTGATTTCAACGGGAAGTTGGTTTAGAATCCAGTTTATTTTGTGTCCGAAGCATTGTCCGGAGCAAAAACAAGATATTCCGAGCTTGAGAAATTCACTTTTGCTCTGATAATGGCTTCGAGGACGTTAAGGCATTATTTCTTGGCACATAATGTAATTGTACCAACTTCATATCCTTTGGGAGATATGCTCGGAAGTAAGGATTCTACAGTAAGAATTGGGAAGTGGGCTGTTGAGTTGGCACCCTTCGACATATCCTTTGTGGCAAGAACAGCAATTAAGTCACAAGTGTTGGCGGACTTCGTGGCAGAATGTGATGGGGGAGTGGTCCCGATCTTCCGCTAGGTAAGGGATAAACTTGGGTTGGTGGAGAATCTCGACGTTGGCGATCCAAGGCTCCGGTCCGGCGGATCAAAACCTTGCAATCGTTACACCACTGTCTCCGTTGGTTATCAACCACGCAGAACGCGATTGACCTCGCCACGAAGGCTAATTCCTGCAAGCGAACCCAAGAACACAAGCAAGAACAGGAAGGATACAAATCGAATGCCAAATCACAGACAAACGAAGATAAGGTGAGGTTTCACAAACGCCAATGCAGCAGCCAATCGGTCCGGTGCAAGAGGCGGGATCTAAACACAACAGTGTAGATGCAACAAAGCAAAACCTAACCCTAGAGGTGGCTGGTTCTGAGAATATATAGGGCGGCGGTCTGTGGAAGGCGAACAGAACATGGGCTGTGGGCTAGAAGACGTACAGACTCAGACTATGGGCCAACATGGCCCAGTTCTGTCACGCAGTACTGTTTTAAATACACAGGACGACTCGAGACTCCAAATGAGGTGAAACCAACGGCAAACGATCCGTCTTCTCCTCAGCTTTCCAAAAAGTCAAAGAACGCGCCAATCGGACTTCGTATGAGGAAGTTATGCCCATTTTGGTGAAAGGAGGTTGATGTAGTCCGAACCGGCGAATTCTTGACTTCAAATCATCCGTGCGGCTCCGTCTTCAACTCCAACTCTCCTATTCCATCTCCCATGTTCCTAAGCAACAAAATATCACTAGTATTCAGTAGCATCCCATCCAAACAAATATAATCAAAGTTGCTAAGGAACGAATTAACCTCATGGTTCAAGCGATGGGCACGGGCGCGTGTGATTGGTCCTTGTAGTTGAATTGTAGGTGGAGGCTCCATGTGTGTATCATGTGAAGTGATGTCCTCATCATCCTCCCCTTCTTGAATTGGAGTCGTCCTCGACTCAAGCTCATCATCATCTCCCAAATAGGGCTTTAAATCTGAAATGTTAAATGTGGGACTAACCCCAAAAGCTGCAGGCAACTCAAGCTTATATGCATTGTCATTTATCTTCTCAAGCACACGGAAAGGACCATCAGCACGGGGCATCAATTTAGACTTTCGTAAATCAGGAAAACGATCCTTGCGCAAGTGCAACCAAACAAGATCACCCGGTTCAAATGTTATCTCTTTTCTACCCTTACTACCATAAGCACGATATTTCTCATTCATTTTCTCTATGTTTGCTTTAGTAGTTTCATGCATCTTAAGTAATAATTCAGCACGTGTAGTAGCATCAAAATTCAAGTTTTCAAATGGTGGTAATGGTAGCAAATCAATAGGAGCACGCGGATTAAAGCCATAGACCACTTGAAACGGACTTACCTTAGTAGTGGAGTGTACTGACCTATTATATGCAAACTCAATATGAGGTAGACACTCTTCCCAGAGCTTCAAGTTGGTCTTCAAAACAGCCCTCAACATGGTGGACAATGTGCGGTTGACGACCTCCGTTTGTCCATCCGTTTGGGGGTGACAAGTAGTAGAAAACAGCAGCTTCGTCCCCAACTTATGCCACAACGTCCTCCAAAAATGACTTAAGAATTTGGCATCACGATCTGAAACGATGGTATTGGGAACTCCATGCAAGCGTACGACCTCTCTAAAAAACAAATCAGCAACATTTGTAGCATCGTCGCTCTTGTGACAAGGTATAAAATGTGCCATTTTAGAGAAACGATCTACCACCACAAAAATACTATCTCTCCCCCTCCTAGTTCTAGGTAATCCTAACACAAAATCCATAGAAATATCCTCCCAAGGTATACTAGGAACGGGCAGAGGCATATAAAGACCATGTGGGTTTAGACAGGACTTAGCTTTATTGCAAGTAGTGCATCGTGCCACATAGCGCTCAACATCTCGTCTCATCCTAGGCCAATAGAAATGTGTGGACAGCACATCTTCGGTTTTCTTGGATCCAAAATGACCCATCAAACCACCACCGTGTGCTTCCTGCAATAACAACAAGCGAAGAGAGCTAACCGGAACGCATAACTTGTTAGCACGAAAAAGATATCCATGGTTCAGCACATATTTGTTCCAAGCACGGTCATTTGTACAATTTACAAAAGCTTCTTTGAAGTCCAAATCAGTAGCATACATGTCCTTCAATGTTTCTAAACCAAAGATCTTATAATCAAGTTGAGAAAGCAATGTATATCGTCTAGACAAAGCATCAGCAATCACATTATCTTTCCCTTTCTTATGCTTGATGATATATGGAAATGTCTCAATAAATTCTACCCATTTAGCATGCCGTTTATTCAGATTTGCTTGACTACGTATATGCTTCAATGCTTTATGATCCGAATGAATAATAAACTCCTTAGGCAAAAGGTAATGTTGCCAAGTTTCAAGCACACGCACTAAGGCATATAATTCCTTATCATAGGTAGAATAATTCAACTGTGTACCATGTAATTTTTCACTAAAATAGGCCACGGGTTTACCTCCTTGCAGCAGCACACCTCCTAATCCAAAACCACTAGCATCACATTCTAACTCAAAAGGCTTACCGAAGTCGGGTAACTGAAGTAGAGGTGCATGTGTAAGGCGATCCTTGAGTGTGGCAAAAGCTTGTTCTTGTGCTGGTTCCCAAGTAAAAGTAACTCCCTTCTTGGTCAACGGATGTAAAGGACCGGCTATGGTGCTGAAATCTTTCACAAAACGCCGGTAGAAACCTGCAAGACCAAGAAAACTACGTACCTGTGTGATAGTTTGGGGTTGCGGCCAGCTGTTGATTGCTTCTACCTTTGCCGCGTCAACCTCAATACCCTGTGAAGTGACAACATATCCAAGAAACACAACTCGATCCGTGCAAAATGTACACTTCTCAATGTTACCAAACATTCTAGCTTCACGGAGGACAGAAAAAACAGCACGTAGGTGTTCAACATGTTCAGTGAGAGACTTGCTATAAACCAAGATATCATCAAAGTATACAACCACAAAGCGTCCTATAAAGTGCCGTAGGACTTCATTCATTAAGCGCATGAAGGTACTAGGTGCATTAGTAAGTCCAAAAGGCATGACAAGCCACTCATATAATCCAAACTTTGTTTTAAAAGCAGTTTTCCATTCATCACCTAGTTTCATGCGAATTTGGTGGTAGCCACTACGGAGATCGATCTTAGTAAAGATAATGGCACCACTAAGCTCATCAAGCATGTCATCCAATCTAGGAATAGGGTGTCGATATCGAATGGTGATATTATTAATAGCACGACAATCAACACACATGCGCCAACTACCATCTTTCTTAGGTACCAAAAGAACGGGTACTGCACAAGGACTAAGGCTCTCACGGACGTACCCACGATCAAGAAGGTCCTGTACTTGGCGCTCAATTTCTTTTGTCTCCTCCGGATTGGTGCGGTACGCTGCACGATTAGGAAGAGACGCCCCCGGGACAAAATCAATTTGGTGCTCGATGCCACGTATCGGTGGCAGCCCGGGTGGTATCTCAGCAGGAAAAACATCCTTAAACTCCTGCAAAAGGTCAGTGACTGCAACAGGAACAGAGCTAGGAATGTTCGCAAGTGAAAACAACACGTTTGTGTAAATCAAGCCGTATAGCAAGGGAGTATCATCACAAATTTCAGCAAGGTCAGTTTTAGTTGCAAGCATGACATGTCCTTTCAGATTAATAACATGTGATGAAGAAGGAGAAGCAATTTTATCTTTCTGTTGCCTCAAAAGCGTCTTAGCTACTTGCTGATTTTCAGAAGGTTGTTTGCTCTTTTGTGCATCCCTAGCATGTTTTCTTGTTCAAATTTTATAATTTCAGCAGGAGTCATAGGAAGCAATGTAACTTTCTTTCCTTTGTTCATAAACGTATACTTATTGCTCCTACCATGGTGTGTAGCATCAGTATCATACTCCCAAGGTCTACCAAGTAACAGAGAACATGCTTGCATTGGCACTACATCAAAATCAGCAACTCCTAAGTATGTACCAATGGCAAATTTGATGTGAGCAGTTTGTGTTACCTTGACCTTACCGCTATTGTTGAACCACTGCACATGGTAAGGGTGTGGATGCGCACGTGTGGGAAGTTGAAGCTTCGTTACCATGTCGAGGCTCACCAAATTGTTGCAACTACCACTGTCGATGATGACACGTACACGGCGGTCATTGACGAGGTACTGAAAATTTTACCTTAGAGTAGGGATCATTGTTCCTGTGGTTGTCATTGTTACCTCGTGGAGGGCGGTTGCGGTGGCCGCCCATACCTTGACGGTTGAACTGAAAGCGATGACGTGCAGCCTCGTCAGGGTCAATGGCATTGTTTCCTGCATAGGATAGGTCGTCTTCCTCTTCAATATGGTCGTCTTCCTCTTCAACATGGTCATTGTTGGCTCGTGCAGCAAGCAAGCGTGTTTCCAAGGCAGTCATCCGGTCTACTAGGTCAGCCACAGTACGTGCGAGACGTTCGATGGAATGTTGGGTCTGCCGCTGAGACTCTAGTAGAGCACGTCGTGAGACACATTCATTAAAATCAGATGGAGGGGTGCCGCTGTTATCTGCCATGTTAGTGAAAGACAAAACAACAAAGAATAATCCTGATGGAAAACAACTCGGTGGGGTGTTGGGTGTGTGGTGGAAGCAATCCGTCAAGCACCTTACCCACGCTTGCAAGTGTTCTTACCACGCCGCAGTGAGGTCACCGGCCTACAGGTGATGAACCAAGTGGAGGGTGGTGTACAATTGCAAGAAATGATCCTGTCCTGACCAAGAGAAAGGTGTAGCTTGGAAGGCAAAGTGAGTAGCAAGGATTAGCGATAATAATAACAGTTAAACCAAGTTCAATAAGTATTCCCTAGTACTCGTCCAAGTTGTTGGCCTTAGTGCTCCCAAAGGTGAAAATTCAAGCAATAGAGGGAAACTATGTGCCCAAAACTCAAATGGAAGCAACACGGGCCAAATTCAGCTCTCTACAGATCGGACAAGGGATCGGACAAGGGATCGGACAAGGGTATGTGCACAATTTTTTTTTCTGCCGCTGATCGGACAAGGGATCGGACAAGAGTTCGGACAAGAGATCGGACAAGCAACAAACAGCCAATGCCTTCCTCAGATCGGACAAGTGTTCGGACAGGAGTTCGGACAAGAGTTCGGACAAGCAACAAACAGGACCGCTTCTCCTTTTTTTATATATTTTTTTTCTTCTTTTTTTTCACTCTATTTTTTTTGAACAAGGATGACCAGAAATGCAACCACAAAAATTGGCACCTACAACTGAGGTGGGATGTGGCTCACAAAAATTCAACAAGTTCGCTGTCCGGCGAGCAAAAACTTTGTCCAATTTTCTTCTTTATCTTCCTGATTTTTTTGGCGATTTTGGTGAGGGCTAACCGGTGAAACCGGATAGGGTACCCCCAAAATTGGGTCAGGAACACGCTCAAAAAATTTCAGATTTTTCTGCCAAACGAGCGAAAAGTTATGCCTGTTTTACTGAAGGGGGGTCACAAAGAGTCGATGTGGAAAACAAGGTAGGGTTGCGGAAGGGGGGGGGGGTTGGTGGGGAAATTTTTTCTGAGACACAAGAACAACTACTACTCAAACGACACAAGGGATGACTAAACCAGCAACAAGACTCGACCAAGAACACGAACTCAACAAAGTTAAAACTGAAACTAAAATCGCAAGGCACAAAGGGGTTCTCGGTGGGGAATTTTTTTTTGGTGCGGTTTTCTGGACTCTGGGTAAGACAAAAGCAGATCGAGATTACCTAACGGGAAAACTGAGCTCTGATACCAACTGATGGGGGAGTGGTCCCGATCTTCCGCTAGGTAAGGGATAAACTTGGGTTGGTGGAGAATCTCGACGTTGGCGATCCAAGGCTCCGGTCCGGCGGATCAAAACCTTGCAATCGTTACACCACTGTCTCCATTGGTTATCAACCACGCAGAACGCGATTGACCTCGCCACGAAGGCTAATTCCTGCAAGCGAACCCAAGAACACAAGCAAGAACAGGAAGGATACAAATCGAATGCCAAATCACAGACAAACGAAGATAAGGTGAGGTTTCACAAACGCCAATGCAGCAGCCAATCGGTCCGGTGCAAGAGGCGGGATCTAAACACAACAGTGTAGATGCAACAAAGCAAAACCTAACCCTAGAGGTGGCTGGTTGTGAGAATATATAGGGCGGCGGTCTGTGGAAGGCGAACAGAACATGGGCTGTGGGCTAGAAGACGTACAGACTCAGACTATGGGCCAACATGGCCCAGTTCTGTCAAGCAGTACTGTTTTAAATACACAGGACGACTCGAGACTCCAAATGAGGTGAAACCAGCGGCAAACGATCCGTCTTCTCCTCAGCTTTCCAAAAAGTCAAAGAACGCGCCAATCGGACTTCGTATGAGGAAGTTATGCCCATTTTGGTGAAAGGAGGTTGATGTAGTCCGAACCAGCGAATTCTTGACTTCAAATCATCCGTGCGGCTCCGTCTTCAACTCCAACTCTCCTATTCCATCTCCCATGTTCCTAAGCAACAAAATATCACTAGTATTCAGTAGCATCCCATCCAAACAAATATAATCAAAGTTGCTAAGGAACGAATTAACCTCATGGTTCAAGTGACGGGCACGGGCGCGTGTGATTGGTCCTTGTAGTTGAATTGTAGGTGGAGGCTCCATGTGTGTATCATGTGAAGTGATGTCCTCATCAGAATGGACTCCCCCTGCAGCATGGGCTCCGGAGAAGCCAAGTTAAGGGATTTGGACTATTTACTCCGAAGGAGCTTTCCAAGCATCTGGCGCAGGTGTCGGAGCAGTGATAATCTCGCCTTCAGGGCAAAAGGCAATGTACTCCACAAGACTCAACTTTAAGTCTACTAATAATACGGCGCAGTATGAAGGAATTTTGCTAGGACTTCGGAAGGCACGTGCTTTAGGAGCTACGAGGGTTGTTATTAAAACAGATTCTCAAATTGTAGCAGGGCACGTAGACAAGAGCTTTTATGTTCGGCATCCACACCTTGCAAAATACTTGGAAGAAATCTGTAAGAGTGAAGCAGCATTTAAAGGGATTTTCATTCAGAGTATACCTAGAGCAGAAAATGTGCAAGCCGACATCTTAGCAAAAGCTGTAGCCGGAGCTATGGACATACCAGAAGAGGCTTTTTATGATGAACTTAGTACACCTTCGGTGCCACAAATCCCTGCTGCGGAAGTCCTTTGCATTCCAAGTACAGATTGGCGAAGTTCAATTATGGAATTGTTGCAAGGAGAAACAAGTATGTCTGAAGGGCCACAGCTTTCGAGGTTGAAACTCAGAATTCAGAGTTATCATATAATCAACGGTTTTTTGTACAAGGCCGGAGTATGTTCCCCTTTGCTCTGATGTATATCTCAAGCCTAAGGTCAAGAAATTCTTCGAGAAATTCATGAAGGACTCTGCGGTAGCCATTTGGCCCCTCGAGCTTTGGCAGGAAAGACACTTCGCCAGGGGCTTTATTGGCCTACAATAGTAGCTGATGTGGAGAGCTTAGTCCGCACTTGCCAAGGATGTCAGTGCATGGGACGAAGAAGTCGTCATCGCCCACCAACAACTCTTCAAGTCATTGCTCCAGTATGGCCCATGGCCAGATGAGGCATGGATCTTATTGGCCCCTTCCCAGTAGCAAAAGCAAATTTGAAGTTCGCAGTGGTAGCAATCGAGTATTTCTCAAAGTTGGTCGAAGCAGAGCCTCTAACAGCTATCACTTCAAATAATGTACAAAAATTTTTCTGGAAAAATATCATATGCCGGTTCTGAGTGCCTCAGCAGCTGACAGTTGATAATGGAACACAATTCGATGCAGAACCCTTCAGGAAATTCTGTGATGACCTAGGCATCCTCAGTCCAACGAAGCTGTTGAAAGAGCCAATGGTAATATCTTATCAGGGCTGAATCGAAGAATAGTAGGATTGGCAAAAGGACTGTGGACCGAAGAGCTCCCGAAAATTTTGTGGTCCATTCGGACAACTCAGACAAGGTCTCCTAGTTTCACTCCTTTCAGACTATTATTCGGAGATGAAGCTATGACACCAACAGAGCTTAAAGGAGGATCCCTTCGCAGCACCGAACCGGAAATAGAAGCAGAAAGGCAAACTTCGCTTGATTTAACAGAAGAGACAAGACTTCGAGTTGTTGCCAATTTGTCAAAGTATTAGCAGCAGACGAAGACTTGGTTCAACTCGAAGGTCAAGATTAACGAACTTAGGCCGAGTCATCTCGTTTTGCGAAGTATCATAGCGCCAGGCAAATTAGGAAATAAGTGGGAAGGTCCATACATAATTGTCTGCTCAGGGCGTCCTGGTTCTTTTAAGTTAGCTAATTTGGAAGGTGAAGAGTTAGCGCATACATGGCATGTGGAGCACCTAAAGCGATATTTCACAGAGGGGCTCCTTGTAATCATTTGTAAACACCTTCTGAATCAATAAATCTTATGGTTCAGATAATGCCTACCCCCCATATACTTCCCACTTCTAGTGGACGCGCTGGAATAGCGAAGTTGACTGGAGGGAAGTGTCATTAATTTGAATCATATTTTTCGGACTTCGGACCACTGGTTCGAAGCTTCCGACGAGGTGGGAAAGTCACTGAGAAAATGGATTCCAAGCCACCGGCTTGAAAGCATCCGTAAAAAGAGTCGAAGGAGACCAAATAATGCGGATTCCAAGTTTCGGCTTGAAAGCATCCGTAAAAAGAGTCCAAAGATACCACTGCGAATTCCAAACCATCGGTTTGATAGCATTCGCAAAAAGAGCCGAAGGAGGCCAAAACAAAACAGAGTTTGAGCTCATGAGCTTCGAATATCTGTGAAAAAAGTCCAAAGTGACCAATCGTTTGGGACACTAAAGTGTCCAGAAAGTTGTCTGAAGTGATTTCTTTCAAAGCAAAAGGTACTAAGTTACTAGTTTTCAGACTTCAAGTAGTCGAAAACACTTTATAAGATTTTAATCAATCTTTAAATTGCTGAGGGGCTACGAGCCTCCAAAATTGTACTCCCAAGTTTTCCTTTGCGCCTAACCATCTTTGAGTAAGTTCGAAGTTGCTTACGCCCAAAGAGGGGCTGGGAAGTAGGGAGACAATTTTAAAAAAATCAATATTTGTTATCCGAACAAATTATGATTACATCATAAAAAATCGGTGTCTCTACCGAGAAGGAATCGAAGACCCCTTCGGTCTCTAGAGCTAAGGTTGGAACGACTAGTTCTAGAGCCGGGAGTTCTAACAACTTTACGTTTAACTCTTCTACCTCCCTTCGAAGCTCTAAAGTATTTCTGTTCTTGTTGAAGCTCGGCCCAAGTTCGGAGTCGTTCGGGGCTCCTTTCCCAACTGCCAAGTTCTTCAGGTTTTTTCCCCTGAGCTTCACCTTCATCTTCGGACCATGCAATCTCTTCGGAAGATGAAGCTTCCAAGTTAACTTCTTTTTCTTCCTCTTTAATATGAGATAGTATATCTTTGCTTACTTCGGGCGCAATTGCACCGGAGCTATCTCGAGGAACTAAAAAACGGGGTCGCTTGTGAAGTTTTAAAATATCGAAGGTAGCCATAGCAGGTGGAGCTCTTCGTTAATGTTTAACACTTCGACATCAGCGACGGCGGCGTGCGCTCGGGGATGGGGATGGCAGCGACGGCTCCGAGGCGGCGGTGAGGGGTCTGGGGACACCGACGCGGGCTCTGGTGACGGGCTTTGGGGACGACTACGATGACTTCGAGGCGGTGGCGAGGGGTCCGGGGACACCAATGGCACCGAGACGGCAGCGACGGGCTTCGGGAACGACAGCGATGGGCTCCGAGGGTGGCGGCGCGGGCTCCGGGAGCGCAGCAACTGGTGGGAGGAGTTTAGGGTTTAGAAATGAAAAGTATTTTTCAGACGGCGGGAGCAAAAAAATTATATAGGCGGATTAGCAGTGGCGGGCATGTTGATGTCATGCTGCCTGCCACTGCTATTTTCTCTTAGTACTGGCGGGCCGCTGACGTCACTGACCGCCACTACTAAAAGGAATAGCAGTGGCGGGCTAGTGATGTCAGCATGCTCGCCATTGATTACACCCAACCGCCACTACTAAGAGAGGTAGGGATTATCAAATATATGTTGTGCTTACATTTTGAGAAACACTTTGTAGCGCGGTGGTGCGGGGGTTGCTTTGGTGCCATGCGGTTCGAGATTTGAACCTTACTGCCGGCAGGCGGTTTGAGGTTTGAACCTTGCTACTAGCATCCAAACATTTTTTTTTAATTTCTTTTCTAATTTTCATCACTTTTTTATTGATGTTTAAATTCTAGTTTGAACTTGATTTTTTTTAACAATAAAAATACATTATAACTTATCAAATTTAAAAAATTGGTATTTTTCTGCCTCACTTTACTTTTTTTATTTCATTAAGAAACCTGAGATTCTTCGGGGATGAATTAGGGTTTAGAGATGAAATGACTGAGGTTTGAAAGCAAAACATAAAGTTGATTCTTCCTTCGAACTTGAAACTTTTTGTATAATAAAAATACAACACCAATATTCTAATTGCAAAAAAAGCGTCCTTTGAAATTTTTTCATATTTCTTCCTCTTCTTTCTGAAAACAACTTTGATATTCTTTACCATTTCGAATAGAAATTTACCATCTCGATGTCATGGGGGCTGTCCAAGCTCGATTGTACCGTCGAAATGGTTCCTATTTTTTCGATATTTGTGGTTTTTTGGTAAAAATCTGCGGTGTCGCATATATATCGTCTTAACGAATGATGGAAGATGCATAGATTCTGTTTGGTCCACACACACTACACATGATGTCTTTCCTTTAACCTGTCCTGTTAAGGACATACGCCCTGGGTTGTCAGCTATGGTGCAAAATATCATGGCTCTTAGATTGAAGTTCTCTTTCTTGTGCTCATCCCACACATAGACATCATGTTCCCATAGACGTTTCATATCCTCCATCAAAGGTTCTAGAAAGATATCAATGTCATTGCCAGGTTGTTTTGGACCGAAAATTAGAGTAGTGAGCATAAGGTATTTTCTTTTATGGCACAACCATGATGGAATGTTGAACAAGCATAGAAAGACAGGCCACATACTGTGTGGGTTCCTCATCTCACTGAAGGGATTCATTCCATCCGTGCTAAGTCCCATCCTAATATTTCTGCGATCGTCCGAGAAATTTGGATGGGCCAGGTCAAATGATTTCCACTGCCTAGCATCCGTAGGGTGCCGAGTTTTCCGTCCTTCTTTTGCCCAGCGAAATGCCAGATTAATAGTTCAGCATCTCTGGGATTAGAGAACATACGTTTCAAGCGATCAATCACCGGTAGGTACCACATTAGTAATGCTGGAACATTCCTCTCCGTCCTTTTTCCATGATGGTCTTCAATAACATTTTTATTCCTCTTCTGCAACCTCTTATTCTTCTTCTGGTGGTCATTGTAGTCCTCCACACAGTTATTTGGATGTTTGTATCGACTTGCGTTGCACTGCCGACATCTCTCTAACAATCCATACTCTTTTCGATATAGGATACAGTGGTTCGGGCATGCATCAATCTTCTGAACGCCCAAAGTCAACGGACAAATCATCTTCTTTGCTTGGTACGTATCAGATGGTAGACCATTGGGTTTTGGCAAAACCTTTTTTAGGAGTTGTAAAAGATCTGAAAAACTAGGGTCAGACCATCCATTGCTGGCATTCAATTTCATAAGCTCAAGAATTGTGTACAACATAGTATGCTGCTTATCGCATCCGTGGCGTTCCTCGTAAAGAATGTTTTTTGATGCTTTGTTAAGTGCTTCAAAGTTATTGTATCATTTGGTTGTAGTTCTCTGCAACAGCACCTCAGGCGCAACATTTCGCATCAGTTCCTCCACATCAAAGGCGCCATCATCATATTGATCAACATCATCATGTGTTATGTCGGATGTATGATCACAACCTCTTCTATGTTGATGAGCATCTTGTGGCACATCAGAATCTTCAGGAGGGTTTTGGCCCATCTCACCGTGTTTCGTCCATATATAATAGTTCTTCATGAAACCAATTTTCAACAAGTGAAATCGTATGGTTTCACGATCTGAACACGGATACATCGCTTTGTTTTTACAAACTTTACAAGGACAATATATTGCCTCTTCACTCTGACGGAAAGCATATTGTGCGGCAACTTCAGTAAATTCAGTTACTCTGTTAAAATATACCACCACATCTCCGTCGTTGGACGAGTACATCCAGGACCTGTGCTCCATCTAAAACATATATTGTTTGAAAAAAATTAATAAATTCATTATTGTTAATTTTAGTAATTTACAAATTGAAAATATATTGATTTATTATCACTCATAACAACATTAATTAAAAATGCTTTAATTCAAACTATGTATTAAGCAGAAAAAAATTATTAAATAAATTAACTACATTGGTTTCTCTCTCTCCAAACAACATAACTCTAGATCTATAAACATAAATCAAATTAAAAAAGTGATTAAATGACGTAAATCAATATACAAGTGATGAATAATTGTGAGGAGGGTCATATTTGTTCATTGGGGAGAAGGAAACACTGTAAATGAAAGATTATTTGAAAATTTCTATTCACAAACCATAAATTAGTAAAACTCTAATAACTCATTATATACATGATTAAATACAAAATAAATGTGAGATTCGGCATGGATTTACCTCCAAGAATGAAATCCTTCAAACTAAACGAAAACAAAGCCTCCCCCTCTTTATGTAGATTTTTGTCGCCATTGTACGGACAAAATTAAATGCGAACTCCGATAGAGCTCGGGGTGGAAGAAGGTGCGCATTTATAGCCAAAATAGGAGTGGCGGTCACAAATGATGTCATCAATACTTTAGTGGCGGACAGCGTAGCAGCGGCGGGCAGCACCAGCGCCCGCCACTGCTATAGGTAAAATAGTGGCGGTCCGGGATGACATCCGCACCGACCGCCACTACTTTACCAATAGTAGTGGCGGGCGCTGGTGCTTCCGTCAGCACCAGCAACTATAGTGGTGGGCATCTAATGGACCGCCACTATAGTGTTTTTGCCCAACGCCACTACAATGACGGTTTGTAGTAGTGGTACTTGCCAGTTTCTTGGTTCTTCTCTTATCTCTTGGTCTTCTCAAAAGTAGTCTAGAGTTACACTTTCTACCACAGTGGCTGAGTATGTAGCTGCTGCTCACAGTTGGTTTGGATGATTTCGACTTTGCGAGATTTTTGGTTGTTCTTTCCTACTTGAGTTCCCCTGTTCTGTGATACCACTAGCGCGATTAATATAGGGAAAAACCCTTGTCTCCATTCAAAAACCAAACACATTGATGTGCACTTTCATTTTCTGAGGGATCAATATGAGAAAGGTGTCATTGACCTTGTTCATGTTGATACCCATCATCAGTTGGCTGACATTTTCACCAAACCCCTAGATCAGTCTTCTTTTGAGCGTTTGTGAGGGGATTTGGGAGTTGTGTATGCTTTTTAGGATATTTTGAGTCAGTTTTCTTTCTTTTTTACTCTTTTCTTGAGTCTTTTTGTGTGTGTTCATATCATGCATATTCATATATCACACTTTGAGCTTGCTTCTGTTATATGATTGATCTGCTTTACTTACTCTAGCTAGTATATGCTTTTGATTACTTGTCGATGATCATGCTTTGCTTCAGTTCACATGATATGTCTGATATCTGTCATATGCATGGCTTTTATGCTTTAAAATTGAAAAATGATCACCACTGCTTCTGGTAACTAGCATGTGTAGACTGAGTGTTTTTGCTATCTTTTACATGCCTGGTAGCTAGTTCCTCACTTAGAGGCAGATATGCAACTTGGACATTTTTATGCTTTAACATGGAAATGTGCTATAAAAATGATAAAAATCAGAAACAATGAAAAATCCATGCCTTTTTGTGCATAATTTGAAAAGATCCGGGTGGGTTTGCTTTGTCGCATTGCATTGTTCTGGACTGCTTACCATATCACTTTGGTATGAACTAGGACAGTGTAATGTATGCCATGACCAATGTCTTAAGCTTCTGATGGTCCAGTTCTGGTCTAGGCTTGACTTGGTCACTTAGCATAAGGTTTGACAAGCAAATAACCCCTAGCAAAAAGGAAAAAGTAAAAAGAAAAGGCGTGGTGATGCTTGTCAACTAGAAAATGTGGTGATGCTTCTATTTGTAGAAATTGAAAAATGCATGCTAATGACTTTCTTTAGATATCATCTGTTGCACTTATCATGCCATGTGTGTTAGACAATATGTTTTTTGCTATACCTGTTAGATGTTGTAATTGCAGTCAATCATATCTGAGAAGCATGCTTTCTACACTCCACCTGCACCCTAGTTGCATTCATTACATATTTTGAGGGGGAGCTGCATTTCAGGGGGGAGTTCGAGTATGTGTCTCTTTAGAGTGTATTTTACTCTCGCTTGATGAGTCAAATTGTCAACAAGGGGGAAAAATTTTGGGTTACTCGATCTTTTAGAAGAGTTTATGGGGAGTTTTGGCTCTCTCTGGGATTTGTTTCAGGGGGAGTTTTAGTCTCTTTTGCCTTTACTCTTTGGATATCCTTGTTGATAATTCTGAGATTGCACTCGTTTTGAGTCTGTATTTTTGGTTAACCATAATGACCACTTTCTTGTTTTTGTTCGGCTTTTGGTCATTAGGGTTAAACTTTTATTTTATTTTCTTCTTTCTCTTTTCTTGTGTTTTATTTTTGTGTTTCCACATGTGCGTGCAGGTACTGGAAAGCTGATGAAGAGAAGTGTTGACAATGCACTCATCAAGGGGGAGATTGAGGAGCCATGTTGAATAGCATCGGCCTCATGGTTCCAGAAGTGATGAGTGATTGTCAACGGAAGTCATAGAGGACACGAAGAGAAGAGAAGACCTGATGTGTCTGGGCCGCATGTGACTCAGGTACACGGGCAGCAAGTGATTGTTGGGTAGAGGGGCCGTGAAGTCGGGCTGACCCAATCCGGGTACATGGCCTAGGAGCAGCAGAGGATCCACTGGACTATTGACCGGGATTGACTCAGGTACACGGGCGACGAGCGATTGCCGGGCTAAGGGAGCTGCAAAATCAGGCCGACCCAATCCGGGTACCCGGTGCGAAGACGGTAGACACTTTGTCAATTTCGGCGAAAAACTGAGGTGAAGTCGTAGCTGCTACGAAAGCTTTGCATCAGGACAAGTTACCTTTATTTAGTTTTTTACTATTTTGCCTTTAGCCCGCAGTCTTTCAGTTGAGTCTGTAAAAAACCCTAAGGGCATTTCGGTCTTTTCCATTTTGTTTCCGCGTCTGTTTATACCCTTAGGGTATTTTTGATTTTTTCTAGTATTTTGGGCTGCCTATAAATAGGGCCCCAATCCCTAGGGTTAGGGTTAACTCATTCAATGCTAAACCTGAGTTCATTTTGATTTTGATTTTTCTTGAGGTTTTTTTTGAGATTCTACAATCTTCAACCTCTAGCCATCCCCTCTCTCCTTCCTCTCTTCTCTGGACAGTTTCCACATCCCAGGTCACCGGCTTCTTCAGCACTAGATGTGCTCCTACCAGGGCGAGGCAACTACTGCGAAGGCGTGGCAGCGGAGCCCCGAAGCAAGTGGCTGGGCCACGTGCTAGGGCTCACAACGGCGTTCGGGTGACAACCATTGGCAAGGCCGACCGGTCGCAAGGAGCTTCGGCTCTTGGCTGCTGGAGACTCAATGGCGAGGTCGACTACATGTGCCCCATTTCTTGGCTGCTAAAGCCCCGTCGGACAGCAGCCCACTGCTCGGCTTAGGCGCGCTGTCATCCCAGCGAGCAAGCACGAGCCGCACATCTCAGGAGCCAACAGCACATGCTCGGACCCCTGCACGATGAGATGAAATGAGGAGACCCAAGGCCATCGTCATCGACAACACAGGAAACTCCACATACACAGCAGAGAGCAAGTCGAAATATCCAAGCAATCTCTCCCTATGAAATCATCTAAATACTTGAAGCATAAATTCCTGCACTTTACATGTTTGAAGATATGTCTATGATGGAGTTATGATAGTTTTTACACAGATTTCATAAGCTTGGTTGGATGAGATTAATGTATATTCTGTTCATGAAAGATAGGATGGACAATTAGTGTATGGGTGTGTAATTTGTCATCAACACTTTCTGTCTAATACACCTTTGAACATTATGGTGGTGTCTCTTCATCTCACACACTGGTCGTTTTTAGGCTAGATTATTTTTGGCATCTGTGATCTGTTTCGTTTCTGTTGGTTGTTTGTTTGAGCTGTGTTGGGTGTTGGGAGAAGGCCATTAATTCACAAGAATTTTTTTTGGCGCCATTCACCTCCCTCTGGTCGCTACTTTCTGTCATACATAGATTTGTTCCCCCTTCTTATAATAGAGATCTACATAATCGCTTGATGCGCTTAGAACAGGCCGATAACTCTGTGCGGACTTATTATGGTGAGCTTCAAAAGGGTTTGATGCGTTGTGGCATAGTAGAGGGACTCGAGGATTCTATTTGTCGTTTTTACTCGGGTTTGCGGCGTGAAATTTAGCAGAGTGCATTATAAGGAGTTTAACACTGTCAACCAGTTGTTTCAGTTGTCTATGTTTGCAGAAAAAGAGTTGCAGGGACGTGCTTTGCAGGACAAGAGCAAGGTCGGCACCACATACATGCAGCGTTCGACGACATCTTCTGGCCTGACCATGCCCTCCTTCTTTCGGGTGCCCCCTCCATCGAGCAAACGACCAACAGATGCCGGAGTGGCTGCAGCACCTAAACCTTTAGATTTATGTAAAAAGTCCTTCCAGGTCCCATCAGCTAGTGCCTCCTCCGTGTCTTCTATAGGACGCACACCTGGCATTCAGTGCCATTGCTACCTCGGGTTTGGCCACATGCAGAAGCATTGCCCAAGTCAGCAGACATATATCGCTATGGACGACAGGTACATCAGCACCTCTGACATCGAAGATGATGCGACAGAAGATGCTTCAGCGGACGACGGCAATGTCCTTGATAGCACGAACACGACAGCTTTTCGGAACATCATCGTGCACCGCATGATCAGCACATAGTTGCAACAACCAGAGAAGCTTCAATGCCACAACCTATTCCAGACCTTCTTCGTCATCCACAATCGATAAGCTCGTATCATCATTGATGCAGGTAGCTGCAATAATTTGGTGAGTTCATATTTGGTAAAGAAAAATGACTTTCCCACCCATCACCACCCCCATCCATACCATATTATTTGGTTTAATGATGTTGGAAAAGCTAAGGTAACACATACTTGCAGAGTTTCTTTTTCCATTGGTTCTTATGCTAGTCATGTTGATTGTGATGTGGTACCTATGGAAGCTTGTTCACTTTTATTGGATCGTCCTTGGGAATTTGATAATAATGCTACACACCATGGTATAAGTAATACATACACTTTTATGCATAAAGGAAAGAAAATTACTTTGGTAGCTTTGACCCCTGTTGAAATTGTACAAGCTAATAAAGACCGTGTTGCTAGTTTGAATGGTGCTAATTCTGAAAATCAACAAGGTGCTAAGTCTCTTTACCCACTGAAAAAGATAAACAACTTAAATTGAAGGGTGTTGTCATGCTTGCTAGAAAATCTGACCTCACTGACATTTCTGATGATGATGTTTGCTATGCTTTGGTTTGCATGTAGACCTTGTTTTCACTTGATAATATTGCTAGTTCGATACCTCCTGTTGCCACTAACTTTTTGAAGGAATACGAGGACATTTTTCCATCCGAGATACCACCGGGGCTACCACCTATCAGAGGAATAGAGCATCAAATTGATTTGATTCTGGGTGCAACATTGCCAAACCGTGCTGCTTATACAACCAACCCCGAGGAGACTAAGGAAATTCATTGACAAGTCCAAGACCTTTTGGACCGCGGGTATATACGTGAAAGCCTTAGCCCTTGTGTTGTTCCTGTACTTTTGGTTCCTAAGAAAGATGGTACTTGGCGTATGTGTGTTGATTGTAGAGATATCAATAATATTACTATTCGGTATCGTCATCTTATTCGTAGACTTGATGACATGCTTGATGAATTATGTGGCTCTATAATTTTCACAAAAATTGTCTTTCATAGTGGTTAACACCAAATTCGAATGAAACTTGGAGATTAGTAGAAAATAGCTTTTAAAACCAAATTCGGGTTGTATAAGTGGTTAGTAACGCCTTTCGGTTTAACTAATGCACCTAGTACTTTCATGCGCTTAATGAACGAGGTTTTGAGGGCTTTTATTGGTCGATATGTGGTGGTTTACTTTGATGATAGCTTGATTTATAGCAAGTCTTTGGATGAACAAATGGATCACTTACGTGCTATTTTTAATGTTTTACGCGATGCACGTTTATTCGCTAACCTTGATAAGTGCAAATTTTGCATAGATCGAGTATCTTTTCTTGGATATGTTGTAACTCCCCGGGAATTGAGGTTGAGACAAAAATTGAAGTCATAAAGAGCCGGCCGACACCCAAATCCATCATACAGGTGAGGAGTTTTCTTGGTATTGCAGGTTTCTATCACCGCTTTGTTCTTGATTTCAGCACCATCGCTGCGCCGCTGCATGAGTTGACAAAGAAGGGTGTGTTGTTTCATTGGGGACAAGCACATGAGGAGGCCTTTACCACTTTGAAGGACAAGCTAACACACGCGCCACTGCTGCAACTTCCAAATTTTGGTAAGACTTTTGAGCTTGAATGTGATGCTAGTGGAATTGGCATTGGTTGTGTGTTGATGCAAGAAGGTAAGACTATTGCATACTTTAGGAAAAAATTACATGGTCTTGTTCTAAACTACTCTATGTATAATAAGGAATTGTATGCTCTTGTACATTCTTTAGAGACGTGGCATCATTATTTGTGGCCTAAGGAATTTATTATATATTCTGATCATGAATCTCTTAAGTATCTTCGCTCTCAAACAAATCTGAACTGTGGACATGCTAAATGAGTTGAATTTATTGAGTCCTTTCCTTACGTCATCAAGCATAAGAAAGGGAAGGATAATGTCATTGCCGATGCTTTGTCTAGGCGCTATACTTTGTTGTCCCGACTTGATTGTTGGATTTTTGGACTTGAATCAATAAAAGAACAATATGCAAATGATCCTGATTTTAAAGATGTCATGCTGAATTGTAAAGAGAGGGACATACATGGAACAAAGTCGTGATCAATGACGGGTTTGTGTTTAGTGATAACCGCTTGTGCATTCCAGTTCGTTCCATTCACCTTTTGTTGATGCAGGAAGCAAATGGGGGAGGCTTGATGGGGCACTTTGGTGCTAAGAAGACAGAAGATGTTTTGGCCTCACATTTCTGTTGGCCAAGAATGAGGCGAGACGTAGAGCGGTTCGTCGGTTGCTGCAATACATGTCAAACAATAAGTCTTGATTGAATCCACACGGTTTATATATACCCGTCCCTGTTCCTTCTATTCCATGGGCAGATATTTCTATGGATTTTGTGTTGGGATTGCCTTGGACAAAGACGGGGAGGGATAGCATTTTTGTTGTTGTGGATCGATTTTCTAAGATGGCACATTTTATACCATGTCATAAAAGTGATGATGTTCTCCATATTGCTGACCTCTTTTTCAAAGAGATTGTACGTTTGCATGGTATGCCTTCTACTATTGTTTCAGACCGTGATGCAAAATTTTTGAGTCACTTTTGGCGTACTTTGTGGAACAAGTTGGGTACCAAATTACTATTTTCTACCACTTGTCACTATTTTAGAGTATTTTAGTGAAAATGATAGAGATACAATGAATGTAATGATGATGACTAGGTTGTATGTTTCTGAATTTTTGTTGGATTTCTTTAGATGTTAGATCAGTTCATTAATAAAACAGAATTTACAGATCATTTTTGTTCACATTTGGAAAATATTACATTTTGAGTATGATCAGTTCAAAGCAGTTTAGCACTGAATTTTAAAATGATTTAATGATTCAGAACCATGAAATAGCAGGAAGTTGCCTCTGCCTCATGTCAACATTCTGATCTCTCATATGTACTCTTCCTCAGAGCTAACATCTGTAAAAATATTCAGAAACAGAGCATAATTTTGTCATGTTTATTTGCTTCAACTCAGATTCACTCATCCACATATCACATATCCACATATTACATATCCACAAGCCAGCAACCAGCATGTACAATGACAAAGCCATACACAATCACAGATCATAGATCACACCATAGCAAGGGAAGAAGACGTACACAATCACAAAGCCATACACATAAATATTTTTAAGTCATAGCCATACATAGGCATCCATCCATTGTTTTTAGGTCTTAGCCATACATAATTATTTTCAAGTCAGAGCCATAAATCAATTTTAAAGAACTTCACAAAATATTTCTGCCCAAATGTTGCTTCACAAAATGTCCAAAATATAGCTGTCCAAAATGTCCAAAAGCTACCTAACTATCATGCTGCATGCAATCACTTCTTCAAGAGCTTCTGAATCACTCCTAGGACTGCATCGATTTTCTTCTCGAGGACATGCAACCTATCTTTCATGACATCAAGCACTTCTTGAGAATGAGTCTGTACCGCTTGGTGCCACTTGGTGTCGGTTGGTGTCGGTTGCCGCCGCTACCTTGGTGGCAGAGCCACTAGTTTGGTGCTTACCCGTGCTTGGTGTCGGCCTATGAGACACCACAAGCATGCTGTCATCCGAGTCCACCTCGTCGATGACGATCTTCACCCGCCTCACGGACTCACAGTGGTGGCCGAGTAGAATAGGGCCATGACAGTTTGGGCATGCCTCCATCACGCATATGCTTGCCGAAGAGGTGCCATCGCCGCTACACCAAGAGCTGTATCACTCGGTGTTTTTCCACTCAAATATCTCCTCTCGCGTAAGAGGACGAAACATCCCTTAAACGTCTCGCTTGAGGGACCACGCATCCGCTCGCTTTCGGCTACCCATAATCATCTAGAGGGGGATTGGGGGCGATGGCGGTGGGGGTAGCGGTGGGGGATTAGGGGCTGCAGTGGGGGATTGGGGTGGTGTGCGGAAGGAAGAGGTTGCCGAAGGGGTGCGGGGTGTTTCTAGTATTTAAATGGATGTGCTGGTAGTGGTGCGGATTATGTTGGGTACACTACCTAGTATGTTGAGAAAGACCTTGTAGCGTAGTGTTGCGGGGGGGCTCGCTTTGTGCCATGCGGTTCGATGTTCGAACCTTGCTGCCGGCAGGCGGTATGAGGTTTAAACCTTGCTACTAGCCCCTAAACATTTTTTTTATTTTGTTGTTACGCACTTTTTTAATTTTTCAGCACTTTTTTATTGATGTTTAAATCCTCGTTTGAACTTGAATTTTTTTAACAATCAAAATACATCATAACTTATCAAATTTTAAAAATTGGTATTTTGTTGGGTCAGTTTACTGTTTTTATTTCATTAAGAGTGTTTCTATGATCAAAGTCACAATAAGTTAAATTTGAACTACAAACACATGAAATAATTAACCAAAATTTATAGAAAAACCATATTCATGTTTTTGACTCTATTATTAGTTATTAGCCAATAAATTTTAAGCCATCATCACAAATCTAGGTTGCAACACTCGATCGACAACATGTATCTTTATAGTTTTTTAATTCTCAAAAAATCAAATAAAGTCTAAAAAAGACGATACTTGTCATGTTGTTACGATATGATCCATAGATGCTATCATAAAAAATTAAAATTGTTTTGAGAAAATAATCATGTAGGGCGTTAAGAAACCCGATATTCTCTCGGAATGAATTAGGGTTTAGAGATTAAATGACTCAATTTTGAAAGCAAAATCGATGGTTGAATCTTCCTTTGACCTTGAAACTTTTTGTACAATCAAAATACAACACAACTATTCTAATTGCCAAAATTGGCATTTTTCTGCCTCAGTTTACTGTTTTTATTTCATTAAGTGTGTTTCTAGGATTTAAATGCAAATAAGTGAGACGCGGTTGGGATTGTATAGCATAAACTGCATAGCATGTTGAGAAAGACCTTGGAGCGTAGTGGTGCAGCGGGCTCTCTTTGGGCCATGCGGTTCGTGGTTCGAACCTTATTGCCTGCAGGCGGTTTGAGGTTCTAACCTTGCTGCTGGCCCCAAATTTTTTTTTTATTTTTGTTGTTATGTACTTTTTTATTTTTTCATCACATTTTATTAATGTTTAAATCCTCGTTTGAACTTGAATTTTTTTAACAATCAAAATACATCTAAAAAAATTCCTTCCCACCTCCCGCCTGTCATTGCCGCACTTCCCCCGCCCAAATTTTGGAACCTGCGAAAGCCCTATACTGCCCTCCAGCATATGTAATTCTCAATCACATTACTAGGGACAAAATAGGTATCTTAGAATCCTATTTTTCCCTCTACCCCATTGCCCTCCACCCCACTCAACCAAAACCTACCGCCGCCCTCCAGCCCCTCGCCCTCCACCCTGCCCGCCCTCACCCCGTCGCCCTCCGTCCCGGCCGCCGTCCACCGCGTCGCCCTCCACCCCTCCCGCCCTCCACCCCGCCGCCCTCCACACACTTGATCCACTCGGTGCCTTGTTTGTGAGCTGCAACCACTCCGTCAAGCATGGTTCAAACTCACCGGAGACATAATGGATGTGCCTCAAGGCTTCAACCTAGCCTCCCCAGGTTCTACCGAGTGCCCGTGATTTATCATTTCAGTTCTACATATTTTGTTGCATCTTTTAATAGGGCTATGTGTTCTTGGAGCACATAATTTATTTTTATTTTTGTTAGGGCACACAAATTCAAACACATGAATGACATACCACTTCTTGTTTACAATAAAGAAGGGAAACAAGTCATTTTGTAATACTTATGGTCTCTGAAATTATGCTAATTTTAATACCTACATTCTCTACAACATGTAATTTTTTAAAACCTAGGGTCTCTTACTCTTACATGTTCTTGTCTAGTGTTAACACATTTACTAGTTTTCTATTTTGTTCTTGCACAAAATGACACACTTGAATTGTTGTACTACACAACCCACTACATAGGTAATAGTAATACTAAATTTGGTTCCACAAATAGGATACTATGAAAAGTTGCTAGCCTTACAAATTGAGGAGAACAACAGAAAGATGGAGAGATTGGGACTCAATTCCTTGGCCACTTCTTTTAATAATATCCTGGAAAATTCAAAAGGCAAACAAGCAAACAAAAAAGAAAAATACAAATCAGGGTCAGATTCATCTGAATATCTTCTTGGAGCTAAAGAGGGCTAGGAAGATCAAGATGAATGTGTTAATACTAGCTTATAAAAGGTCTCTTCTTAATCTTGATTGGGGTCAATTCATTGTGTGATATAGATAGTTAGACTTATTTTCATGCAAGTACTAATAACATATTTGACCTTTGTGTATTAGGAAACTGACAATAGCGAGAAGCGGGGTCAAGTATCCAATAAGAAGAAGACCAAGAAGCCTCCAAGTGGAACAAAAAGATTGAGGGCAACTCCACGAAGCGAGACAGCTCCTGGACTTTTAACAAGGTCTGGAAAAAAATACAACACCAACTTGGAAAAATATAGGACTGAGGAACAGTTAGATCCACAACGTAAGAACATCAGTGTCGACACTGTGGTAGTACAAGGCGAAGAAGAACATGATCCATAACATGTTTTGGACTGGTCTATTTCTGATGACCTGAGCAATACTCATGAAGATGAGGTCCCAGAATAGTTAGAGGTTACTCATGAAGGCAAGTAAATGATCATGTTTTCTCACATTCTTTTATTTACATGGAATAATCTAATTATCTTAGTGACACATTTGTAGGTCAACAACATGCTCCAAGAAAACCAAGACCACAAACAAAGGGTACATTGCTGGACAATATGACAAAAGATTTGGGAAGAATGTTGCTGATTCAAGTGGCCGTCGGGAACAAAAGACCAGAGAAGCATGTACAAGCTGCTAAGCTAGCTTCAGAGACTAGAATTATCATTAGATCGAACATAACTATCCTACCTCGCTAGAAAAATTACAAGAATGATGGAACCCATATGAAAGAATTCATGGGCAAGTTATCAGTAAGTCAATTTATACCTTCCATATCTATCTACTAACTTTCATAAGTCATTGTATTAAATGCTAAAAGATAAATTCTAAGAGGGTACATGGTTGTTTGACTTCTCTAGACTAGGCTGTCAGTTGATGAAAAGGATAATCCAACAATAGAGGCATGCACCAATATACTCCAAACTAGGGTATGTCAGAGCAGATATTTGTTGAAGAAGAACTACTTCATCGGTGTACCGGCTAATGAAGTGAGGACAACTTCTCCTGTTTCAAGTCTGACTGATGAGCAGTGGCTTGAACTCATGGAGAAGTGGTCTAGTGCAAAAGGGAAGGTATCATGTGTCAAAAGACAACAACTTTTCTGTTCTATTTATTTTATCTTCAACTTACATGTTTGCCTTATAGGAAGTTTCTGAGAAGAACAAATGTAATCGTGGTAAGGTAAGGCACCATCAATCAACGGGATCTCGCAGCTACATCTCCCACTTGTACGCATATGTAAGTGCTAGCAATCTAGTACAATACCTTGTTTTCTCCTATCATGTTTGAATCCATTTGCATCTTGTACCTTATGCACACTCAAATTAATTACAGAGGGAGAAAAACAAGGACTAAGAAGTGGATGCAGTGGAGATGTTCAAGGAATGCCATACCAGCAAGAAGAAGGATATGACCGATGAGGTCCAGCAGACTGTTGTAAGTGCCTACATATGATTCCTGGATGGGCTAATGTTTTATTACTACAATTTTAGTTTACTCTATCATTAATTAATTAGTTATGCTGAATTGCAGATAATATATTCAACTTCATAGTTAACTTAAGTCTCTATCACTTGACATTACCATCATGAAGCCATGCACTGTATGCACCCATATGTCCTACCACATTAGATTCATTTGTTTGGCAAAACTTTTTGTGTCACATATCAACATTAACATTTTTTCTGAAGAATCCAACAAATATTCTATCCTACAATGGTAAATAAATAAAATAGTATAGTGACTATTCTTGGTAGATGTCTATTTTAATCTCCTCATTTAAATATTTTAGGATGTACTTCAAAGGAATGACCAATGTTGACTTTGATGTTTGCATTTCATAGGATGTTCATCTTTTTAATGTGGCATGGAAACTTAATGTAAATTCTATTCATGTGCTTACACAAATATGCACCTATATGTTTTATATTGATGTTCATATCTTTACTTCAAATGTGGATTTTGTGTAATTATGTTATACATTGTACACCTTTATGGTGTAGAGTATGATGGAAAATATGTTGGTCCAACCTATTGAAGGTTTAGACACAACAATATCTAGTACTGAAATTGTTTCCAAGGTTCTCTCACAAACCAGTGTTGCCTCTACATTCCTCAAGAATGCTGGTCTTGAAACACCCGGAACAAAATCTACTGCATCTTCTGAAAGAGAAGCACAACTTCGGGAAAAACTTCAGGCCGAGAAGCAACGGGTTGATCTACTTCAACAAGAACTCAATACCCTGTAGAAGAATCAATGGCTAAGACTCAAGAAGATGTGCTCAAGACCAAACAACAAATGGAGGAGTTCAAGAAGAGACAAGAAGTGAGTGATTTGATCCTTCAGCGCATCTTGAGCCTAAACTCAAGTAATAGACAAAACTCAAGTAATAGACAAACTTATTTTGTTTGTTCCTGTACTGACCAATTAATGTTTTTGTGATCTGTGGTCTGGTATGAACTTTTGGTCTGTAATGTTAACTTATTGGATCTGTCAACTGAGGTATGGATGTGAACTTGTGATTTATGATGTGAACTTGTGTTTGGAGATAATGGGTGCATGAACAAGAAATTTGTCTTGTATCAACATTAATTTTGAAGTATGTATGAGCAATTAGTCTGTTTAGAATTGATGTCTGAAGATTTTTTAATGTCTAAAAATTTTGGAATGGAGGAATGGGACAGCAACATATCTGAATTAGCATATCTGAATTCATCAATTTATGTGATGAAAAACAAACGTCATTACCAAATAGTGGCACGTCATCACGCATGCGATGCTAGATCATCGGACATGTGGTGCCACGTAATAGCACACGTGTCACCACGTAATTGGCCACATAGCGCCACATCATCAGACACGTGTCGACACGTCATCATACATGTGGCGCCACGACATCGTCCACGTGCTGCCACGTCATCGGGCTTGTGGCGCCACCCCATCGGGCACACGACGCCACATCATCAGGCACGTGATGCCATGCCATCGCACCAGTGGCACCACGTCATTGCGCTAGTGGCACCCCATCATCGGACGTGTGACGCTACATTATGGACATGTGGCACCACATCTACACCCACATGACGCCATGTCAATGACAATGTGGCACCACGTGTCCACACAGTATAAACTAGTCTAGTGACAATGGTCAAATTGTTATGGTTGTAAACTTATGTGTGACAAAATAAGATAAATTGTCACGGTGCAACATTTGTGACGCACCATAGATGACGACCATGATTTCGTAATAAGTACATCATAGATATGTGTCAGTGACGATATTGGTTTTTACTATGAAAAAGTGATTCGTCTTGGATGTGGCTTTTTCTTGTAGTGAAATGGTCCGACACTAGGTTTAGCAAAAGAGTTAAACTAGTGTCGAGCCATCTGCTCAAAAGTAGAAAAGTATAAAGAAGAGTAATCGACTAGACCAAAGTGTGGCTCAAAGCATGGTCCTCCTTTCTGCCTAAAGTCATGGCCACAAGGTCCAAAGACATATCCAAAATGAACTAGAACTCTACGAGAGCAAAAAAACCCTCCAGTGCATGGGCACGAAAGTTGTCTACTCTACCACCACCTACACAACGCACTCTGTCATCTAGCATCTCTTTGCATCGAGGAACTCTCTATCTACCACCCTGCTGGTAGAACTGCTCCTGCCCACCCTGAGCACTCTCAGCTCTCTCAACATGGTTCATCCTGAAGCAAAACTCCACAAGATGCCCTACTCTCTAACAGAACTCGTAGTGATAGGTAGGCTTCTTGGCATGTGGTTGAGTCTTGGTATTCTTGGGGTCGGTGGTGTTGGGTGTTGGCTCTTTGGTGTTAGAGCATCCAAGTAGAGAGTCTAGAGTGGTGAGAAGGCTCTTGGGCTTGGGGATCTAGATAGGTTTCTTAGGTGGAGCTTTGGGTTGTTCTTGGATTACTCCATCCTTGGTCTAACTCGCCTGAAAGGACTCAATGGATTGAGTCTTAGTATATACCTGCTCTAGAGTCATCTTACTCCACTCCACTGCATGACTCAGGGCACTCTCAAAGCCTGCCTTGGTGTAGGTGTAACCTATTCCAAACCCATCATGTCTCTTGAACTGCTAGATCATCATGCCAAGATCAGACTCTCTAGCACTTACCCAACTCAGGATTTGACAGAGGTAAGAGTTCTCATTCTGAGCATCAGCTAACTCCTCTCTCAAGAAAGCTAGCATCTCCACTCGAGATAAGAAGATCTCACACTCTCTATCAACTTGAATATACTTTTGAAGATTATGGACCTCAGCTTTCATCTTGATCAGCTTCATCATCAAAGACAAGTAGTTCACACAGATAGTGGGTGGAACTGACAAGGTCTCAAGCTCAAGCTTGGTCTGCTCTAACTTTGCTCTAAGATGCTCATGCTCGCCCGACTTCTCATCACCCTTCGCTATCATCTCAGCTAGTCAGCTAAATGGGAGGGGTGGTCTCTACAAGGCAATACAATTGAGGCATGATAATCTTTCAGTTGTAGATGAGCACTTTCAAGATCTATGGACAAAGTGTCTCTCTTATCCACCCTCTCGATGTACCTAGACTTTAGAGAAGTTAGGTCACTCAGAAACACCTCATAGTTGGGGCACTTACAACTCTCACCCAAGCAAGGTGAGAAATCAAGTTTAGATTTCCCTTGGTTTTAAGTCTGTGATGAGTGATTGACAAGTTTTTCCTTCAGGGAGAAGGGGTCCCTTCGAAGGGGTCCCTTCGAAGGGGTTATGAGGTGTTTTACCGAAGGGTTCCATGTTTGCTGGCTGAAACTGTTGCAGCGGAGTATGTCTATCGGAGGGGTCCTATAGAATACCGAAGGGCTCGGTACTTTGGGTATTACACCAGAGTGTGTACCAGAGGTTGTTTACCCGGAGAGGTCTTCGGGGTACTAGAAATGCTTGTCTGTTTGTCGGTGGTGTGCACGTGACTTCGGAGGCGACGAGACGGTTCACAGTAGGTGAACTTGGGTCAAGCGGGAGGCTTGATGCCAGGCGAGCGGGAAGCTTGGCCATACAGGCTGCGTGAAGTCGAGGTCAGTCCTTCGGTCAAGGTGTGCCACACAAAGGAAAAATGTACGGAGGGTGGCTCTAGCTGAAGGTACCCCGAGGCCAAGTCCTCGGAGGCGAGGCACTTCGAAGGGTGACTCCAAAGGAGTGACTTCGAAGGATGGCAGATGAAGTCCTGAGGAATGAGGCAAGGCTTCCGAGTGTGCTCCAGACTGAGACACTTGGAGTGAGGCATGGTGTGTCGAAGGCACGGTCTGGGTGAGGCTCTTCGGGAGTGTGCTCTGGGCGAAGACACTACGAAGGAGTGTGTTGATAGCAAAAAATGGTATTAAATGGTCAAGATTGTCAAAATATCAATTTTGGTAATTTGGGCCAAAAATACATATGTCCTGAATCGGGCCAAAGCCCTACAAGGCCGAAGGCCCATTGAGCTTTTGGCTTTGGAAGCCTTCCAGTGGCTAGCTACCTTTGGCCCAAAGGCCTTCGGAGGCCTGCCTCACCGAAAATTCGGCCCGAGGAGTAGGCTTTGATAGGCCCTGCCGAAAGCCCACTTCAGGCTGATTTCCAGAGATAGAGTTTGAGTCTGATTCTGGCTATTTTTATCAATAAGTTTGATTAGGTCAAATCCCACCAGATTAATCTAGGAGATAAGAAGACTAGCCACTATAAATATAGGGGTGAGGCCGGTTCATTAACCCCCCCAACACAAATCAATCACAAAGACCTAGCTACTTCACCTGTGAAGTACCCGTTAATCTACGTAATAGATTGCTATCGCCTTGCTACTTCGCTTGTGAAGTATCTGTTAATCTATGTAACAGATTGCTACCTTCATTCCCTTACTGCAACACTTAGCAGATTCGGTCCCTAGGATGAATTGGCAATTGATCTTTGTTATGTTGTAGGTTTTAACGCTCGGAGCCCCTTCGCTGGAGGTGTCCGGAGCTAGGAAGCTAGTTTCGGAGGTCGTCAAAACACCCCTTGGCGGAATCCTAGTTTCGACTACTCGTGCCGGACCGTCGCGCTGTTGTCGGATTGACCAAGTCCCACACGCCAATAGTCTCTGCAGCAGGCTTCGTCACGTCAGGCTTCACCATGCCCATACTTCACTCTATACAAAGTTGTGCCAGCACATTGCGCTGGAGTGTTTGCATCTTGTCAAAGACAATGCGCCAAACCCTGCCATTCGGAGGTGATCTCACGTCGAGATCTGTTCAGAGCCTACCTTCGGCCAGATCGACCCGAACGCCGAAGACCATCTTCGGCGAGATCCTTCATACTAGACGCCAAAGGTACCATTCGGCGAGACCTTCGCACTATACCCTTCAAATCAGTAAGGCTCCGGTCAGCCTACTAGTTTATTTTATTTAATATATTTCTTTTCGGCAAATTAGATTATCTGTTTTGATCTAATTACCTGGCGACTCCACCCCCTTGCCACTATTAAGGGTAGTCAGAACGTGACGTCAGTGTTATGTTATGCTTAGGCTTTTCACTAAATATCCGCACACTTTTGGATCATCGAACTGACCCAAGTGCGGGGGCACGTTTTCGTTTCAACACACTTTTTGGTGACTCTGCTGGGGAAGGCTACGCCAACATGACGGGTATATCTACATTGGCCGCAAGCATGTATGCAATGAATACTACGTCTACGATGCCGATGGATCCCATGGGAGGTGCAGATATCCACAACCGCAACATCATGACGCCTACCCTTGAAGATATTCCCGTAGAAGACCGAGTAGACATTGAGGAAAAGATGAACGCACTCCAAGACCTCAAGCTTGGGAGCTACGTCAAGACACGCGTAGGCTTCATCAAGCGCGATGTCAACATCCCCGACCTCGCTCGGGCCCAGATAACACTAGTATCGCCTCGTTTATCTTCTTTAGAGATTGAGCAAAAATAGCCGCATCGGTAGACCAAACGTCTAGATTCGACAGTTAGCTCTCAGGTGGAGGCGACACTTAGAAGGTTTGGCAGTTAGCTCTGATTGCAAGCATACCCCCGATAAGTCACGTTTACAGCAGGACTAACAGTAGTACCGGCAAAACCATTACGTCTCTGGCCTCAATATCTATGGCCGAGACTAGTCACCATGCTTACGGCCAGACTAGCACTGCCTACCATGCGCCACTTCGACCCACGTCTGTGCTAGTTTTTCCCACGCTACCAGCACCACATGCACAGGCACATAGGCCCAAAAACATCATAAATCCCGAGCTAGCGGATGAGGAGGAACCCCACGGCCAACACGCCGACATACCGCCACGTGTCGCGCCCCCGCATGAGAGACATGCGCACGCAGTAGGCCAGGATGACATTGAGGAGTCGATCCGCACACTGTTTAGGGAGTGCACCGGCTTCGTACCTAGGGGTCGAGCTGGGGTTTACCAGAAGCCGTACCCCGACCATTTTGACATGATACCTTACCCTTGCGGCTATAGAGTCACTGAATTCACCAAGTTCGACGGGGAGGGTAACAAAACCACACTAGAGCATGTCGGTCAGTTTTTAGCACCGTGTGGAGAAGCTAGTGGGTTGGACGCTCTGAAAATTAGATTGTTTTCCCTCTCGCTATCCGGCACCGCTTTCACTTGGTTATTGGTACTCCCGCCAAACTCTATCCAAACATGGGCTGAATTAGAACAAAAATTCCACGACTACCTTTATACGGGTGAGACAGAACTTAGGCTTTCACACTTGACATCGGTTAGACAAAAATCTTGTGACAGTGTATCTGAATACATCAAGCACTTTAGAGATACCAGAAACCGGTGTTTCAGTCTTAATATTTCGGAAAGGGATTTGGCGGATCTAGCTTTCTGTGGGTTGTGCTCTGAATTTAAAGAAAGACTAGACAACCAACACTTCTTAGAAGTTAGCCAAGTCCTACAGCAGGCTCTAGTTCAGGAAGGCCGGGCCAAGGATAAAAATTTTATTAAGACATTTAACAAACCTAGGGCTGAAGTCCACGTCGTGGAACACTCTGACGAAGAAGAATCAAAGGAAGAGGAGGATTCGGCTGACATGTACGCAGCTGAATTGGTTTGGAACTCTAAGAGCAAACCTGTTACTTGCTCTAAGTTATGGCCGTCTCCAACCAAGAATCAGCCTAGCGAAGTTAAATACTCATTTGATATAACTAAGTGTGATAAAATATTTGATTTCCTTTTGAAGAACCAGCTTCTCAGGTTGCCTAAAGGCCAACTCATTCCATCTGCCGACGAGCTAAAGAAACGCCCCTACTGTAAGTGACATGATTCGCATTCGCATTATACTAATGACTGCAATGTTTTTCGTCGACAGGTCCAATCGGCCACAGAGGATGGACGAATGAAAATAGACCATAGTCCAAAGATGAAGCTGGACAAAGACCCCTTTCCAATGAACACCGTCGACCTCGACGAGAAGAGTGTGCTGATTCGGCCAGAGCAGGCCAAGTAAACTAAAGAGGAAGCAATCATTATTGGAGAATCGGGCACATGCACACTCGTACCAAAGAGCCCTGAAGTAGGAGTGTGGAAACGGAATGTCAGCACATCTCCTTCATTTAAGGTTCACAAGAAACCGAAGGTGATATATTAGATGCTATTGAACAAACAACAGAAAAAAGGTAAGGAAATAGGACCCCGTGCAAAAAGGCTAAGACAGCCGAAAGGGTCAAGACAGGCGAAGGATGGCTTCAGACCACAGTGGCCAAACCCTCCGTATGGTGGCTTCGGACCGTAGTGGTCGGACCCTCCGCATAGCGAGTTTGGACCTCGGTGGTCGAACCCTTCGTACAACGAGTTCGGACCCCAATGGCTGAACTCAGCTCCACTCTGGATGAACCCTCTGGTAGGAGGCTTCGGCCAGCAACGGCCAAACATACCTCCGGTGTGGCAAGAACCTTCGTTGATATGGTACGAAATACCGTAGACCTGGCCAAACCCCCCTCCAGGCAATAGGTTCGGCTCACAGTGGGCGAAGGTACTGGAACCACCGATGCCTCTGCCATACAATTGGGCAGGGACCCCGTGGGCTCCGTACACATCACAACCACAATACTCTTCGCGACATCACGATGTCCCTTGTTTTCCTTCAGATTATTATAACTGGTAGGGACAAACAGACGCGGTGAAGGGAGACATCATCCATAGGATATCCGTAGTACCTCCGAATCGACTCACACAGGACAGAGCCAAGGGAGATGAACGTGAAGAGGCGAAGGATAGGGAGTCCAAAGCCATCACAGTCAAAGTAGGTTCTTAGAAAGTCCCAATCCCGAGACCCTCCTCGCCGAGGCCCAACGGAGGTAAGTCCCCTACTCCAGCCTAGGCCAGTGCTGGAGCCCGGTCCGATCGGCCAAATGAGGCCGGTCCAATTGGCAAGGTCCACAGCGAAGGGTCCTCCGATTATGAAACACGTGAGGCCTACCTGGGTAGTACCCCTTCGGCTGAAAATCACATAAACAGAATGGTGGCGCCTGGTACCAAACCACAACCATCATAAGCACATCTAGGCATGTCCAAATCACAAAAAAGGCATCTACAATGCCTACAGGCACATGAGATGCATGAGAAAAAGGCTGAGGATGAAAGAGATGCTATCTTTGAGGAGATCCGCCCTCGGCCAGCTGCAAGACAGGTGTGGAGGATCAAGCCGGTTGAGATAACCAACCCAGCTCCCAGTCCGAGCGATGACGATGACGACATACTCAACGATGACTATACGCCCATTTTTGAGGGGCCCGCACCTTTGGCGATGGACATCAACATCATCATGCTGCCCGCCGAGTTCGCCATACCACCGGACGAGGCCGAGGTCGCTTAGTTGAACCTCGGCCCACGCAATGCCATTTTTTAGAAGCGCGAGGATACGGCTTGCCACCTGAGGCCTCTCTACGTCAGAGGTCAAATTGATAGGAAGCTGATCTCTAGAATTCTTGTCGACGGCGGCGCCACTGATAACCTAATGCCTTACTCTCTATTGAAGAAACTTGGTAGGGATGAGGAGGACTTAAAGAAAACTAACCTAATGTCAACGGCTTCAATGGCGAGAGTTCCGAGGCCATTCATCATTGCCAACATCATCATTCATCGTTGACGTGCAAGGTAACTACAGTGTATTTCTCGGGCGTGACTGGATTCACGCAAATTGTTGTATTCCTTCTACTTTGCACTAATGCCTAATACAGTGGGACGGTGATGACGTAGAAGTCATACCAGCTGACACTTTGGCCCAGGTCGCATTGGCCGATGTGTCCGCCGACGCCATCCCCAACAAAGTAGAATGTCTATCAGGTAGAGACCTTTCGTATTACAACTTTGTTAGCGTGTCCGGAGGATGTTTCATACCCATGTCTGTAAAGCCAGCTGGTGTAGCTCGACTATTTATAAATTAGTAAGTCATGTCTAGTAAAATTAATCTTGATTGGCTAAAGTCTCGTGTAGAGCAATATCGGTCTTCTAAAGATATTATTATCGAAGCCATCGAAGACTTCAATGAAGTAGATAAGTTAGGACAAGGTTTTGCGTTGGCCGATCCTTTGGAAGAAGTCGACATAGGCGATGGTAGCATCCCAAAGCCTACTTTTGTAAACCAACATTTACAGGCTAATGAGAAGGCCGAAGTAATAAAGTTTCTTCAGTCGTACGTCGATGGTTTCATGTGGGAGTATAGCGAGATGCCCTGATTAAGCCACGAACTCGTGGAGCATCGACTACCTATTAAAACTGGGTTTAGGCCTTATAAACAGCCTCCTCGTCGCTTTAATTTGGCCTTCTATGACCAAGTTAAAGAGGAGATAGAACGATTACTCAAGGCTGAGTTTATTAGGCCATGCAGGTATGTTGAATGGGTCGCTAACATTGTGCCTGTAGAGAACAAATGGAGCAGCAAAATATGAGTTTTTATTGATTTCAGGGATCTAAACAAGGCCACTCCAAAAGACGAGTATCCCATGCCAATAGCTGACATGCTAATCAACGATGCTTCAAGACACAAGGTACTAAGTTTTCTTGATGGCAACGCTGGTTATAATCAGATTTTTATGGCCGAAGAGGACGTCTACAAGACAACCTTTCGAAACCATGGTTTTGTCGACTTGTTTGAGTGGGTTGTTATGACTTTTGGTTTAAAGAATGTTGGTGCTACATATCAACATGCTATGAACTTGATCTTTCATGACTTGTTAGGAGTTATGTTGGAAGTATACATAGATGATGTTGTGGTCAAATCAAACGCTATGGATAATCACTTAGCCGATTTGAAAGTTCCTTTTGATAGGATGCGACAATATGGCTTGAAAATAAACCATAATCCTAAGAGGCTTGAAAAGATTAGAAACTTTGCAATGCCGACATGCAAGAAGGATGTCCAGAAGTTGCTAGGCAAGATGAATTATTTGCATCGGTTTATATCTAACTTGTCTGGCAAAATTGATGCCTTTGTCCCCATACTTCAGCTAAAGAATGAAGTCGAGTTCACTTGGGGTGCAAGTTAGCAAAACATCTTTGAAAAGATTAAAGAGTGCTTGTCATCACTGCCTGTGGTAAGAGCACCAAAGACTGGAATCCCCTTTTGGTTGTACATCGCTGCAAAAGATAGTGTGATAGGAGCCGTGCTAACTTAGGAGGTGGAGGGGAAAGAGTACATCATCACATTCTTGAGCCACCGCTTACTGGACGTCGAAACCAGGTACGTATTTTTGGAACGTTTATGTTTATCACTTTATTACGCATGTACCAAATTACGTCACTATCTTCTCCCCACTACATGTATTGTTGCTGGCCAAACTGATGTCATAAAATACATGTTGCAAAAGTCGATTCTAAGTGGAAGAATCGGAAAGTGGGCTTACGCTTTGATTGAGTACGATTTGGCTTATGAACCTCTAAGAGCTATGAAAGGCCAAATTGTCGCTAATTTTATAGTTGATCACCACATATATGTCAATTGGGGTAACAATATTTCTCTAATTGAGGTAGTTCCATGGAAACTTTATTTTGATGGTTCAACTTGCAAGAATGGCCAAGGTATCGGAGTAGTTTTCTTATCACCTAGAGGCTTGCGCTTCGAAACATCGCCCCATTTAGAATTTCCTTCTACTAATAACCAAGCTTATTATGAAGCTTTATTGCTAGGACTTGAACTACTAGAATCCATAGGTGTCAAACATGTTGTTGACATAAAAACGTGCCCCTGCACATGGGTCAGTTCGACGATCCAAAAGTGTGCGGATACTTAGGGACAAGCCTAAACGTAACACAACACAGACGTCACGTTCCGACTACCCTTAACCGTGGTAAGAAGGGTGGAGTCACTAGGTAATCAGATCACACATAAATAATCCAATTAGCAGAAAGAAATTTATTAAACAGAACAAATCAGCAAGCCGAGCAGAGCCTGACTGATTGAAAGTGTTATAGTGCGAAGGGTATCGCTGAAGGATACCTTCGGCGTCTGATGCGAAGTGTCCCGCCGAAGGATACCTTCGGCGTTTGGACTGGTTTGGCCGAAGATGGACTTCAAACCGATCTGGACGCGACAATCACCTTCGAACACCAGGGTTCGACGCGAAGTCGCTAGTACAGTAAAATAACTTAGACGCAACATGCAGGCGTGACTTCGGCTGATGTGGGATACAAGAATGGCGAATCCTGTCGTGGTTAAGCTTGTTGCGAAGCGTGTCGGTGTGCAGGACTCGGCAAAACCGACAACAACATGATGGTCCAGCACGGGTAGTCGAAGTAGTAGTTCCACCGAGGGGTGTTCTAGCAGCCTCCGAAACCAATATCTTGGCTCCGGACACCTCCGGCGAAGTGGCTCCGAATGTGGAAACCTGCAACAGAGTAGATATCAAGTACCAATTCGGCGTGAGGACCGAATTTTGCTATGTGTTGTATTGTGGCAAAGGTAGCAATATGTTACGCAGATTAGCGGATACTTCACAAGCGAAGTAACACGGTGATAGTAATCTATTGCGTAGATTAACGGATACTTCACAAGCGAAGTAACAAGGATTACCACTATTCCAAAGTGGCCATCAGAGGGCTTCCAGGCAAACCCACAAAGATTGCAGAAAGTAAAGGTAGAATAAAATACTATTCAAAGCTAGGGCTTTGTGTTGATTGTGTTTTTTGGGGGGTTCTCAACCGGCCTCTCCCCTATATTTATAGGGCCTAGACTTCTAATCTCTAAGCCTAATCTGAAAGGATTCGGCTTAACCAAGCTTGGAGATGAAACTTAGCCAGAATCGGACTCAACTTTATCTCTACCCGAAGTGGGCCTTCTGCCAGGCCCGCCGAAGCTTACTCATCGGGCCGAAGCTTCGGCGGGGTGGGCCTCCGAAGGCCTTTGGGCCGAAGGCTGTAGGCTTGCTGGAAGCTTCCGAAGCCCATAGCCTGGTGGGCCTTCGGCCCTGTAGGGCTTCGGCCCAACCCGGGACATGTGTATTTTCGGCCCAAATTACCAAAATTGATATTTTGACAATCTTAACCATTAATGCCATTTTTTGCTATCAACACATGCCCCCCTACCTTTTAGTGAACTAAGTGAACTAAAAGCATAATGAGCTAAGGACGACACCTTTCATATCGGCCTCTCGACACTTTTTAAGTTGTTTTCCACACACTTGGGAAATACCTTTTCAAGTACTTGCCATTCAAAGCTCTTCAAAACCGTTCTCCTTGCAGAGACTCTAATACATACACATTGCCAGGAGCGATTTCGACTATTTTGAAAGGACCTTCCCAACTAGGTGACCATTTACCAAATTTAGGGCTCTTAGTGCCTAAGGGCAAAATCGTCTTCCAAACAAAGTCACCTACTTGAAACGATTTTGGTTTAACCTTCTTATTGTAGGCTTTAGCTACTCTTCTTTTGTTTGACTCTATAGCTTCTAAAGCCCTCAATCTCTTATCGGTCACTTCTTCTATATTGTATTTCAAAAGAGTTTCATACTCGTCGACCGATAAGCCATCTTTCTTTAGAACTCTCAAAGAGCCAAGATCTACTTCTATAGGTAGAACGACTTCTTGTCCATATACCAACTCATATGGACTAACTTTGGTAGCATCGTGCTTTGCGATTCTATAAGCCCATAGTGCCTCGGAAAGCACTTCATGCCACCTCTTAGGGAACTCTTCAATTTTCTTCTTAATGAGATTAATCAGTCTTATTACTAGACTTGGCCTGACCATTGGTCTGAGCATAGTATGGTGAAGAGTTTATTAACTTAATACCATAAAATTCGGTAAAGTCCCTCACTTCTTTAGAAACAAATGAACTACCTTAATCTGTAGTGAGAGTTTGAGGAATACTGAATCTATGTATAATGTGCTTCAAGATAAAATAAAGTACCTCATTGAGAGTCATGTTCTTGAGAGGCACGACTTTGGTCGATTTGGTGAAGTAGTCTATCGCCATCAACACGAACGGATGTCCTTTTGAAGAAGGAGGGCGAATTTGGCCGATGTGGTCTAAACCCCAACTTCGGAACGGCCATGGCTTGACAATACGGTTAAGTAATGAATAGGAGCTAACTGAATATTGCCAAACTTTTGACACACTTCACATGCTCTATAATACTTAAAGCAATCCCTAGTCATGGTTGGCCAGTAAAAACCCGCTCTCTTGAGCATCCAACACATTTTCTGGGCCAACTGATGAGTGCCACAAAGCCCTTCATGGACTTCTCTCATAGCCACTTGGGACCGTTCATCGTCTAAACACTTTAACAGTACTCCATCAATAGTTCGGCAATATAGTGTATCATCTAGCAACACAAATTTAAATGCTTGTCGCCGAACTTTCCGATCAACCCTTTGACTAGGGTCTCTTAAATACTAGACGATTGGAGTTCTCCAATCGCCGTTATGTGTATCTGAAGGGTATTACATCTTATTCCTTAGTGTGACATCCAAGTTACTGATTTCGGAGTGCCCCCCGAGCCTTTCCTGCTTCTGCTGAAGCCTGCTTGAGCTGGCTATGCGAGATTGGTCAGGCCGAAGCCTCCTACCGAAGGGTTCGGGTTCCCAAAACCCTTCACTGCCTAGGGGACTTTGGTGCATGGGCTCTGGCCTGACAGGCCCTTCGGCGGGAGGAATACTCTAGCCTTGGGGCCCCGGTGCACGGTAGTCTCCAGCGGCCAGAGTGGTCCGACCCGGAGGGTTCGGTAGCCCTCGTGCCTGTTCGAAGCGACTCGCTTCGGCAGTGAGACCAGGCATCAGCTTTTCCTATACATAAAATTTTCCTCTCCTGACTTGGTAGCCAGATGCTTGCTGAGCCAAATCATTTGCAATGGAATTGGCCTCTCTTGACACGTGAGAAAGTTTGAAGTTGTCAAAAGTAGCAACTACGTCTAGGCATTTATCCAAATAGCTGTTTAGCAAGCCATTAAAATATTGAGCATTCTTAGCCACTTGTTGCACTACTAACAGAGAGTCATCATGCGCATGAACATGTTTAACACCCATGGATTCCAACAATTCAAGTCCTAGTAATTAAGCCTCATATTCAGCTTGGTTATTACTAGAGGGAAATTCCAAACGAGCCAAGGTTTCAAAATGCATTCCACTAGGTGATATGAGAACCACTCCAATACCTTGGCCACTTTTGCAAGCTAAACTATCAAAATAAAGTTTCCATGGTGTTGGCGTAAGAGATTACGCTAACAGGTTTCTGTAGAATAGAAACTAACAAACGAAGAGTTTGCGAAGAGAACTGTTCTAAGCCTCCGAAAGGATAATAACCTAGAATAGTTCGAACGTGTGTATTGAATAACTTGTATTCCTCCTTTATTACAGGGTAAAACGAGGGGTATTTATAGGCCCAAATATTAAGGAAAAGACCTATTTACCCCTCTATTACAACCGACATAGTGGAAACTATTCGGCTCCCTTAATAGGGCTAAAATGGTAAAAGACTAATCTAATGAGAAAGAAGATAAGTCTTCCATCTTAGCTGGCAGAAAAGATCTCGAAAGACCTTAGTTCGAAGATGTACTCCGAACCAATGCCTATCTTCGTACTTCGAACTTGACTCCGGGTATCTTCGAAGATGAACGTCTGGGAACCTTCGAATCTGCTATCTGCCTTTATGCTGTTTCGGCAATAACCCCGAAGATGAGATATTTTCCCCCAACAGTAGCCCCTCGAATACGCTTCTCCGTTTAACCTGTAACGTTAGGAGAGCAGTATACGGAAGGAAAAGATAACCAAACATAGGGGTTATTGGTTTTTAGTTCATCTCCAAAATGCATGAAGATATAAACTTTGAATCAGTCTTAGGATAATTGTTTTTCGAACTATCTTAGAACCGACTCAGGAAGTTCGAAAGTCTTTTAGACTTAGAGAAAATAGCCGTTAGCTTTCTGTTTCTAACGGAAACTGTAGAATGCGTTAATTTCGGAAAAAGGTAACGGCAAGAATGCGAAACGGCATGGACTAACGGTAAAAAAGTAAGATCTAGGCTATAAATAGAAGGTTTAGAACATACCCAGTTACCTTTTTCACCGCTTTCTCGCAATCAAAAACCTTTTGAGCCCTTTGAGTTCTTGAGCCCTAGCCTCTAGTTTCTCCAAAGCAACCCAGTGACTGGAATGGCGAAGACCAAAGGTGTGGGGCCTTCAGCTTTGGCTAGGCAGCAGGCCGCAGCTGCTGCAGCGGCGGCAGCAATGGCGACGGCACCTCCGGCATCTGCAGCGACATCCGTGGCGGCAGGAGGGAGAAATCCCCAAAATGTCGATGATCAAGGTCTGTGCCCGCCATCAACAAAATATTTGGATCAATCTTTCCAATTGGGGCCTTCTACCTGCAAGAGAGAGTCATTGGCAATCGCAATAGAAGGGAAAATTAGTACTGGAGTGATGATCCGCAAGCCCGGTAAAGAGCTTATTCCGTCACCAAGGCTCGGAGAAGTAGTTGTTTACGAAGCCTTCTTCGAAGCCGGCTTGGGCCTTCGTGCAGTAGATTTCCTAGCGGAGGTACTCGATCTATTCCATGTCACCCTCCCTCAATTATCTCCGAATGCAGTAGCTAGACTGGCTATCTTCGAATGGGCAATGAGAGCCGAAGGTTGTGAGGGGAGGGCAGAGATCTTCGCTGCACTTCATAGAGCAACATGCCAACCAAAGACCTTCGTAGGCCCCGGAGGTGAAAAAGTAGTAGTAGCCTTCGGTAGTATCAACTTTAGGCTTCGAGATGAGTATGCCCTTCAGTTTCCTGCCAAGGCCATCAATGCCAGATGGTATACTGATTGGGTTCTGAGATGGTTTTATGCCGAAGTTGGGGCAAGCAGTCCTCTGGCCGGACCCCTTAAAGAAATCCAATTCCGGAAGGAAGCCTTAGTGCAACCCAATGAAGGTCAGCTCGAAGCCCGCGTCAACCTGCTCCAGAAGATTAGCCGAAGGTTAAGCATGCGAGACTTAGCCGAAGAATTCCTCGGTCTGCAAATTTCTCCGCTGATGGCTAACTGGCCTATCATCTTCGAAGAGGATTCGGAGGGCGGTCTTCGAAAAATTGCTTCAACTTCGAGCCCTGCAGGTAACTTCGAAGACAATATGTTTTATTCATATTCATTCGAAGAAAAATTAACTTGATTTATTTTCCTTTTTTAGCTTCTTCAGCCCCTGTTACTTCGGAACAGATCATAAGGGCTTCGGAGAAGATTTTGGGCGCTCCAACTCCGACCAAAAAAGAATGGAGAGTCAAGTTAGTCGGAAGTTGGGAAAGGTTTAACAGAGTGTGGGGGATGTTGGGACTCACTCCGCCCCCTCTGATGGATTGGGTGCCTTCGGAGAAAGGACCCAAAAAGAGAAAAGACGAAGCTAGAGCTTCGAGTTCCGCAAAGACTCTGGTGAAGAAAGTGGCTAAAAAGCCTAGAAAGCTTGCACCTCCGAGCCCAAGATCCTCAACCTCCGGTTCTAAGGAGGATGAAGGTAAACTATTAGTGAGGTTGATTGATGAAGATGCAGCTCAAACAGCTATTCATATTGAAGATACTGCAGGTATGACGGAGTCTCAGGCTAATATTGAAGAAGTGAGAACTCCGGATGCTCAAGAGGAAGAGCAAATCGAAGCCCCTGTGGGTGAGGGTGAAGTTGAAGTTGCTACAACTTCAGTTTTGGACGAAGGGAGGACTGCTCAAAAAGATACTCCGGCAGTCGAAGTTTTAACTGTGGATTCAGACGAAGACCTCACCTTCGATCCTCCGAGCAGTCCGATGCTCGATCGCCCCCAAAATGTCGAAGGTAAACTTCGCATAATTCTCTTATTATTTTCTGCAAAATTATACAATGTATAATACCTTTGCTTTTGCAGAGCCCCCTTCTGTAGTAGTACATCGCGAAGATCCAATTCAAGGGCCTTCGACAACTTCGGAGCCGCACCCGGAGGTCGCTCAACAGGGGCCTGGAAGGGGTAAAAGACATATAGAGCCTCTCCCTGCTCAAGGATCAACTTCATCCGAATCAACAGATGAAAGTCGATCTACTGAGGAGGGGCCATCTAATGAAGCTCCGAAGACCTCAGGAGAACCCTCCGGAGCTTCGCCGAGCAGGAATGACCAGGAAGCTTCGGCAATGCTCCCTCTTTTAACTCCTTTTTTGGAGCAAAGAACTGGGCTTCAAAATCTGCTCAAACCGTTGGGTCGAGCTAGTCGCGAAGTCGGGGAGACAGAGCTGGTAGCTATTTTAAGCGAGGCGAAGAGTTCGGAGCTAAACGTTGCCATGGAACGAGGTACGGAACATCTTAGAAACAATAGCAAATTATACATGGATAATATCTTACTTCGATTTTTTCTTTTCTTAGCAAGCGGTCTTGGCCCGTGCTGCAACTTTATCGGGCAAGCGTGAAATTGCTCAGCTTCGGGAAGAAAACGAAGCTCTTCAGCGCAACTTATCATTCTACGAAGCTAGAGTAGCTCAAATGGATAATATGATTTCAACAGAACGCAGGGCCAGACAGGGCTTGGAGGCTGCAAATAAGGAGCTCAAAGCAGAAAGGATCGTGCTTCGAGCAGAAATAGAAAGGGTGCGGTTGGAGCATGCTAATGCGGGTTCCGAGCTTGTTAGGCTCCAAGAGGAAGCTAGCCAACTCCTAAATCAGAAGAATACTTTAACTACGGAGAATGCTAGGCTTTCCGGAGTTCTAGAAGAAACGACTTCGAGCAAGGATGCATTAATTGAAGAAAAGCTTAAGTCCGAGAAGGTAGCTACGGAGGTCATAGAACAGATGCTAGGTGTTCTGGAGTACTTCGGTACTACTGGATCACTTCCTTCAGATGACAACGTCACTCTCTTGCGCCGGTTAAAAAGGATCCAAGGAGCAGTGAAGCAAATGAAGACGGCGGGTATTCGTTACGGAGAACTCTCCGGACAAGTGTCTGCCATCGGACTACTTCGTTACTACGAGGACTTGGGCCGAACAATCACTCCGAGCGCAGAGGGTTCTATTACCTTCGACGACGAGCGGCTTTTAAATCCTTCCGAAGGCGTGACTGCTGCCTGGCGAGCCTTTCAAACCTCATGGAGAGCCGAAGGTCGTTCCGCGATCAAGGCTTGGATCGACGAAGGCCAACGCCAGAAGCAAGTTCGGAACCAAGCTTCGAGCAGTCAGCCTCCTCCGAACCCGCAGGTTTAGGAATAATTTAGGATTTTTGACTATGTAAAGCTTCGTGTTTATGAACCTTTATCAATGAAAATTTGTTTATCATATTTTTAGGCTTTGTCTCATACGGAAGATATCGAAGTGTTAGAAATTAACGAGGAACTTCGTTCATTATGGAACACCTTCGAACTTCTAAAGACTTACAAGCGTCCTCGATTTCTAATTCCTCGAGATGACTCCGGCGTAATTGCGCCCGAAGTAATCAAAGACGTATTGTCTTATATTAAAGAGGAAGTAAAAGAGGTTAACGTAAACACTTCGTCTTCTGAAGACACTATTTGGTCTGAAGACGAAGATGAGGTTCAAAATAAAAGATCTGAAGATCTTGGAAGCTGGGAAAGAAGCCCCGAACGGCTTCAAACTTGGGCTGAGCTTCAACAAGAACAGAAGGATTTTAGAGCTTCGAAGGGGAGCAAGAGAGTTAAACATAAAGTTATTAGGACTCCCGGCGCTGGAACTAGTCGTTCCACCCTAGCTCTAGAGACCGAAGAGGTCTTCGATTCCTTCTTGGTATAGATACCAATTTTTCATAATGTAATCTGTAAACACGTTCGTTTGAATAATGAATACCGATTTAAAATTGTCTCCATATTTACTAGCCCCTCTTTGGGTATAAGCAACTTCGAAATGTATTCAAAGATGGTTATGCGCAAAGAAAAACTTCGGAGTACAATTTTTTGGGGGTTCGGAGCCCCTCTGTAATTTAAAGATCTTTTAAAATCTTATAAAATGTCTTCGACTATTTGTAGTCGGAAGAATGGCAATTTAGTACCTTTGTCACTTTGGACTGTGTTAACAGATATTCGAAGCTCATGGCTCAAATTCTGTTTTGCTTTAGCCACCTTCGGTTTATTTTTGTGATTTCTATCGAACCAATGGTTCGGAGTTTGCAATGGTCTCTTTGGACTCTTTTTACGGATGTCTACCAGCCAATGGCTTGGACTCCGTATATTTTGGCCACCTTCGGCTCTTTTTTGCGGAAGTCTACCAGCCAATGGCTTGGACTCCATAGGTTTTGGCCACCTTCGGCTCTTTTACAGATACTTCGCACCCGGAGGCTGAAAATCTGTTTTATTTAAAGTCCTTAGACTCTTCTACGGATCCTAACAAGCCGGAGCCTGGAATCCGTAGGTTGGCGAAGCCACTGAACCAATGGTTCGCAGTCAGCCCCTTGGGTCTTTGCGAAAAATGCTTGGCTCTACTAGCATCACCGTCCTCCTAATGCGTCCATCAGGAGTAAGGGATGTTCGAAGGGCAAAACAGGTTTCGACCCTTATCTTTATTTATAGAAAAAGGAAGTGCTACAAGTGATTACAAGGAGGCCTTAAGCGTAATATCTCTTAAGGTGCTCCGCATGCCATGCATGTTTCAACTCTTCCCCTTCTAAATTAGCTAATTTAAATGATCCGGGGCGTCCTGAGCGTAAGATAACATATGGTCCTTCCCATTTGTTTCCTAGCTTCCCCGGAGCTATTACACTTCACAATACTAGATGACCCGGTTTTAACTTACTTAATCTGACTTTCGGGTCATACCACGTTTTGGTGTGTTCCTGGTACTTAGTTAGGTTGGCGACAGCTCGAAGCCTTGTCTCTTCTGACAAATCTATTGAAGTACTCCGATCGTCCTCGTCTCCGGGTTGAATTACGCGAAGCGACTCCCCTCTGAGCTCTGTAGGGGTTATGGCTTCATCTCCGAAGAGCAATCTGAATGGTGTGAAACCTGTTGATCTAGTTTGAGTGGTTCGGATGGACCATAAGATTTTAGGTAGTTCTTCGACCCATAGCCCCTTGGCCAATCCTACAATTCGGCGATTTAACCCGGAGAGGATGTTCCCGTTGGCTCGTTCGACGGCTCCGTTGGATTGCGGATGTCGCACTGCTGCGAAGCATAGCTTAATGCCTAGTTCTTCACAAAATGTTTGAAAGGTATCAGCTTCGAACTGGGTTCCATTATCCACCGTTAACTCTCTGGGAACTCCGAACCTGCATATAATATTTTGCTAGAAGAATTTTTGCACGTTCCTCGAGGTGATAGCTGTTAGTGGCTCCGCTTCCACCCATTTTGAGAAGTATTCGATTGCTACCACCGCAAATTTCAACCCGCCTTTTGCTGGTGGGAAAGGGCCTATGAGGTCCATGCCCCATCTAGACATTGGCCATACCGAGGCAATAACTTGAAGCTGAGCTGGCGGGCGATGGCTCCGTCTGCCCATCCATTGGCAGCCTTGGCATGTTCGAACCAGGTCTTCAGCGTCTCTGACGATTGTTGGCCAGTAAAACCCTTGCCGGAGCATCTTGCCTGCTAGTGCTCGATGGGCTAAATGACCTTCGCACAGCCCTTCGTGGATGCCTCGAAGTATGTCTTGACCTTCGGGCTGGGAGATGCATCGAAGTAGGGGTGAGCATACTCCGGCTTTGTACAGCACTTCCCCAATAAGTTTGTAATTTCGAGCTCTTGCTTTCAACCTTCGAGCTTCTGGGCCTTCCGGAGGGTCTATGCTACTTTGCAACATGGTTATTATCGGAGCCCGCCAATCTGTAGTTGGAATGCACATTACTTCTGATGAGGGTATTTGGTCAGCTGTCGGCTGCTCTAATTCTTCATAGAAGGCGCCCTCCGGGAGGTCCACCGCTCCTGCTGCAGCTTTTGCAAGAATATCTGCAAGTTGATTATCTGCCCGAGGGATGCTTCGAACTGTAAACCCTTTGAATGCCGCTTCGGCCTTGCGGATTTCTTGAAGGTATTGCGCGAGATGTGGGTTTTTTGGTTGGAAGCTTTTGTCAATATGTCCCGCGACGACTTGGGAATCTGTCTTGATCACTATTCTTGTAGCTCCGAGTGCTTTAGCCTTTCGGAGGCCTAGCAAGATTCCTTCATACTCGGCAATGTTATTAGTGGTTCGGAAGTTGAGTCTTGCGGAATACATTGCCTTTTGCCCTGATGGTGACAAGATGACGGCCCCTGCCCCGGCACCTGATGCTTCATAAGCTCCGTCGGAGAATATTGTCCAGAAACCTTCGGAGGGTTCCTCCGGGGTCCATACTGCAGATGGAGTCCACTCTGCTACGAAATCTGCTATAATTTGAGATTTAACAGCCGTCCTCGCCGTGAAGGAGATTTCGAAGGGTGCCAGCTCGACTGCCCATTTTCCAACCCTGCCTGTGGAATCTTTGTATCGGAGCATATCTCCAAGAGGATACGACGTAGGGACGATGAGGTTATGCGCCAAGAAATAATGCCTTAGCTTTCGCGAGGCCATTACTAGGGCATAAGCAAATTTTTCGAGCTCGGAGTATCTGACCTTGGCTCCGGATAATGCCCCCGACACAAAATAAATTGGGTTTTGTACCAACTTTCCTTTAAACTCGACCTCTCGAACCAGCACTGCGCTTACTGCTGAACCTGTTGCTGCAAGATATAAAAGCAATGCTTCCCCTGGAAGGGGAACAGTTAAGGTTGACAATGTGCCGAGGTATGCTTTTATATCTTCGAAGCTTTTCTGGCACTCCGGTGTCCAGCTGAAGCCTTCAGATCTCTTCAGCGCCTTGAAAATTGGGAGGCTTCGCTCTGCCGACCTGGACAGGAATCTGCTGAGTGCTACGAGCCTTCCTGCTAGCTTCTGTACTTGTTTCAAATTCTCTGGCGGAGCCATCCTTTGCAGCGCACTTATTTGCGTTGGGCTAGCTTCGATCCCTCTGCTCGAAACTAAGTACCCTAGCAGCTTCCCTGCTTGTGCCCCGAATATACATTTTTCGGGGTTGAGGCGCACTCCACATGCTCGGAGGCTCTCGAATGTTTCAGCTAGATCTAGGCTATGCCGGTGTTTTTGAGCACTTTTTATTACAATATCATCCATGTAGGCCTCGACATTGCGGCCTATCTGATGACCTAGAGCCTTAGCTATTAAGCGAGAAAAGGTGGCTCCGGCATTCCGTAAACCAAAAGGCATTCTTACATAGCAGAATACTCCGGAAGGAGTTATAAAGCTTGTCTTGGCTTCGTCTTCACGCTTCAGCCATACTTGATGGTACCCGGAATAAGCGTCGAGGAAGCTTAATAATTCGGAGCCGGCTGTGGAATCTATCAATTGATCTATTCGGGGCATTGGGTAGGGGTCTCGTGGGCATGCTTTATTCAACGAGGTGAAGTCAATACACATGCGCCACTTGTTCGAGTCCTTTTTTCTTACAAAAACAGGGTTAGCCAACCACTCAGTATGGGCTACCTCCCTGATAATGCCAGCCCTTAATAATTTTTGTACTTCGGCCTTGGCTAAGATTGCTCTTTCTGTTGACAGCTTGCGGAGCCCCTGACGCACCGGCTTGGCCTTCGGGTTGACGAGCAGACTATGCTCGATGATGCTTCGGTCGACCCCAGTGATGTCTTCGTCGGTCCTAGCAAATATGTCTAGATTCTTCTTGACGACTTCTTCTAACGAGGTGGTTATTTCCGGAGATAGCCCCTTGCCAAATTTCACTGGGTATTCTTTGCCATCTTCCGAGATTATTCTTGTCTCGACATCACCCTCCGGGCTTGGCTTAAGTGAGGATCCCTTCGGAGGGTTCAAGGCCTCCGGTATTTCCTCGGCACTTTCCGCCACATTATGCACTTGTCGGGGGTCCAATGGCTGCCCATGGCCATACTCTGTCCTCCTGGCTACAGCTTGGTCTCCTGAAATAGTAAGCACCGCACCTTGCGTGGGCATTTTGAGACAAAGGTAATTGTGATGTGCTATAGCCCCGAATTGGTTCAACATCCCTCGACCGAAGATAGCATTGTAAGCGTAAGGGGCATCCACCACATCGAAGATCACCTCTTCTACTCGGTCCAGAGGCCCCTCTCCGAAGGCAACCTCGAGGCCTATTTGGCCGAGGGCATCGAGATGCGGTCCTGAGAACCCTTGAAGCGGCCGGGCTGCTGGAAGCAGATGCTTGCGAGGTATGCACATCTGGTCAAAGGCCTGGACGAAGAGTATGTCTGCGGAGCTCCTGCCATCTACCAGGATCCTTCGAACATCTGCTCCTGCTATATCGGCAGAGATGACTAATGGGTCAGCATGGGGAAACTTCACCCCTGCCGCGTCGCTGGCTGTGAACGAGATGGGCACACGGGACCATTCTGGCATCCCTTCGGCGGAACTTGAGGTCCCAATGTGACCGACCTCGCGGACGTACTCGCGACGCTATCTCTTGGACATGCTTCCGAGGGTCCCCCCTCCGAAGATGGGCAGGACCACTCTCTTGCCGCGGTCTTGTGGGTCTTCTTGCTTTGGTGGTGGCATAATACTGGCCACCGGTAGCCGTATGGGGGCTTCGAGGGCACCGGCTCGGGCCACAGTTTGAACAGGCTCCGAGCGTGCCGTTGGTGGAGCTCGATCCGAAGTACCCCGCCCGGTATTTCGCTCAAGGTAGTCGCCCCGAAGGGCTAATACTGCCTTGCAATCCTTCGTGTCATGGCTTCTGTTGTCGCCATGCACGCAACAGAAAAAACTCTGGCGCCTACCAGGCATCCTTTCTTGAGGCTTTGGTGGCCCAGCCTTGAAATTTTTTACCTGCTGGAAATTGGCAGGTGCTTTCGAGGCCGAAGGTGCAATGTTTAGCACCTCAGAGCAGAAATGCTTCTTCCCTCGCTTGTACTCGTTGGAACGGTTGTCTTGTGGAGGCCGCAGTGTAGCGGAGGCTTCAGGCTCCCTTTTGACCTCCCGGAGGGTGGGCAATGTCTCTTCAACTCGCCGAAGACATCCTTCCTCCGCCTTGGCTTACTGTTCGAAGTACGCCATGAGCTGTGCCACAGACGTTACCGGCTTCTGATGGAGTTTGCTGAGGAGGTCGGGGTTCAGCACCCCTTCACGGGCAGCATCAACTACCGAGGAGGTAGAGAGGCCCTTGATCTGTGACTTGGTGTGGGCGGAGCGTGTGAAGTACTCCCGTAGGGTTTCTCCCACCCGCTGCTTTACCTAAAACAAACTTCCTATGGACATTGGGGCCACGAAGGTACCTTGGAAGTTGCTCACAAATTTCTTTTTGAGCTGTTCCCATGAACTGATCGATCCTGGCTTTAGGGACCAGAACCAGCGGAGCGCCACACCTTCGAGAGCGAGGGGGAAGCATTTTGCCATGGTGCTTCGCACCCCTCCGCTTGCTTCTATTGCCAGGGCGTAAGAGCGGGCGAATTCTCCGGGGTCCGACCCCCCGGAGTATTTGTGCAGCTTCGAGGCTTTGAACCTGGGGTCGAAAGGCACTCTCTGTAGATCAGGGTGTAACGGAGACTCATTATCGAAGGAGGCATTCTCGGCTTCCTCCGGGACTTGTATAACTTCTGGGGGATTGCGGGCTCCATCGTCTTGAGGCTCCCTTGGAGTTTCGGTGGAAGCTTGAGTGCGGAGGCGATCGGCGGCCTCTTGCCTCCATCTGGATACCTCCTCCTGAAGCCTGGCTAACTGCGTAGCCTCGGTTTCGGGAGGGCCTTCGTCTTCGTCGGAGGGCACTTCTGGATCCCGGCTCGCTGCGTAGTCGGTCTGAAGCACCGTAGGAGGAGGCAGAGGGCCCCGGGGCGCTCGACGCCCAGCGGTCTCTGCAGGAATCGCCGGATTAGCTGAGGGTCCGGCTCCATTGGTCCGAGGGGACCTTCGAAGAGGACCCGAAGCTTGACCACGCTTCGGAGGCATAGCTAGCCGTTAAGATGTCTTGGAGATGGAGGACTTCGAACGACTCGAGGGGTCGAGAGAAGGCTTTTGAGCTGCACTAAGAAGCCCTTAACTGAAGGGTGCGCGGAGTCTTGGGACTCCGAGGCTCCCTCCGTAAGTACTCTTCGGAGTGCAGTCAGCAGTAGAGAACAAGCTTTTAGAACTTGGTTCCCCACGGACGGCGCCAACTGTTGGCGTAAAAGATTACACTAACATGTTTCTGTAGAATAGAAACTAACAAACGAAGCCTTTGCGAAGAGAACTGTTCTAAGCCTCCGAAAGGATAATAACCTAGAATAGTTCGAACGTGTGTATTGAATAACTTGTATTCCTCCTCTATTACAGGGTAAAACGGGGGGTATTTATAGGCCTAAATATTAAGGAAAAGACCTATTTACCCCTCTATTACAACCGACATAGTGGAAACTATTCGGCTCCCTTAATAGGGCTAAAATGGTAAAAGACTAATCTAATGAGAAAGAAGATAAGTCTTCCATCTTAGCTGGCAGAAAAGATCTCGAAAGACCTTAGTTCGAAGATGTACTCCGAACCAATGCCTATCTTCGTACTTCGAACTTGACTCCGGGTATCTTCGAAGATGAACGTCTGGGAACCTTCGAATCTGCTATCTGCCTTTATGCTGTTTCGGCAATAACCCCGAAGATGAGATATTTTCCCCCAACACATGGTACTAACTCAATTAGAGCAATATTTTCACTCCAACTGACATCTATGTGGTGATCAACTATAAAGTTAGCGACAATTTGGCCCTTCATAGCTCTTAGGGGTTCATAGACCAAATCATATGCAATCAAAGCGTACGGCCACCTCCCGATTCTTCCACTTAGAACCGGCTTGTGCAACATGTGTTTTATAATATTGGTTTGGCAAACGACAACACATGTGGTAGGGAGAAGATAGTGCTGTAATTTGGTACATGTGTGGTAGAGTGATAAACATAAACGCTCCACAAATGCGTACCTAGTCTCGGCGTCCAGCAGGCGGTGGCTCAAGAACGTGAAGATGTACTCTTTTCCCTCCACCTCTTGGGTTAGCACGGCCCCGATCACGCTTTCTTCAACGGCGATGTATAGCCGAAACAGAATCCCGGGTTTTGGTGCCCTCACAACGGGTGGTGATGACAAGCACTCCTTGATCTTTTCAAAGGTGTTTTGCTGACTTGCCCCCCGAGTGAACTCGGCTTCATTCTTTAGCTGGAGTATGGGGACAAAGGCATCAATATTGCCAGACAAGTTAGATATAAAGCGACGCAAATAATTCATCTTTCCTAGCAACTTCTGCACATCTTTCTTGCATGCTGGTGCTGCAGAATTTCTAATCATTTCAAGCCTCTTTGGATCAATATCTATCCTCTTTCATGAATCATGAAGCCTAAGAACTTACCTGCCGACACGCCGAAAGCACATTTGAGCGGGTTCATTTTCAATCCATACTTTTGCATCCTATCAAAAGAAACTTTCAAATCGGCTATATGGTTTCCCATAGCGTTTGATTTGACTACAACATCATCTATGTAAACCTCTAACATAACCCCTAGCAAGTCATGAAAACGTTCATAGCACGTTGTTATGTAGCGCTAGCATTATTTAAACCAAAAGACGTAACGACCGAATCGAATAACCCGACAAAACCAGGGCATCGAAAGGTTGTCTTGTAGACGTCCTCTTCGGCCATAAAGATTTGATTATAACCAACATTGCCATCAGGAAAACATAGTACCTTGTGTCCTGAAGCATCATTGATTAGCATGTCAGCTATCGACATTGGATACTCGTCTTTCGGAGTGGCCTTGTTCAAATCCCTGAAATCAATATAAACTCGTATTTTTCCACTCCCCTTCTTTTCTATAGGCACAATGTTAGTGACCAATTCAGCATACCTGCATGGCCTAATAAACTCAGCTTTGAGTAGTCGCTCCACTTCTTTAAGTCGGTCATAGACGGCCGAATTAATGCGACATGGAGGCCATTTATAAGGCCTAAATCTGTATTTGACAGGTAGCTGATGCTCCACGAGCTTGTGGCTTAACCCCGACATCTCTCTATACTCCCATGCGAAACAATCGACATACGACTGAAGCAACTTTACTACTTCGGCCTTTTCATCAGGCTGCAAATGTTGGTTTACAAAAGTAGGCCTTGGGATGCTACCATCGCCTAAGTCAACTTCTTCTAAAGGGTCGGTCAACGCAAAACATTGCCCTAATTTCTCTACTTTGCTAAAGTCTTCGATGGCTTCAGCAATACCGTCTTTAGTAGACCGATACTGCTCTACACGAGACTTTAGCCAATCCAGATTACTCTTGCTAGATATGAATACTAATTTAGAAATAGCCATGCTACACCAGCCGGCTTTACAGACACTAGTACAAAACGTCCTCCGTACACGCTAACAAAATCGTAATTCGAAAGGTCTCTATCTGATAGACATTCTACTTTGTTGTGAACGGCGTCAATGGACACATCGACCAATGCTACTTGGGACGAAGTGTATATCGGTATGACCTCTACTTCATCGTCGTCCCACTGAATTAGGCATTGGTGCAAAGTAGAAGGAATGCAATAGTTTGCGTGAATCCAGTCATGCCCAAGCAGCACACTATAGTTACCTTGCATATCGACGACACAGAATGTTGTTGGCAATGTCTTGTTGCCTACTATCAACTCCATGGAGAGCACGCCTTTGGCCTTGGAACTCTCGCTGTTGAAGCCGTTGAGCATCAAGTTGGTTTTCTTTAGGTCATCCTCGTCCCTGCCAAGTTTCTTCAATAGCGAGTAAGGCATTAGGTTAACAGTGGTTACACCGTCAACAAGCATCCAGGAGATCGACTTTCCATCAATGTGACCCCTGATGTAGAGAGGCTTTAGATGGCGAGCCGAGTCCTCGGGTTTCTCAAAGATAGCATTGCGCGGGCCGAGGTTCAACTGAGCGACCTCGGCCTCATCTTGTGGTAGGGCGAACTCGGTGGGCAGCATGACGACGTTGATGTCCATTGCCTGGGGTGTGGGTCCCTCGAAGATAGGCGAGTAGTCGTCGTCGAGCATGTCATCTTCGTCGTCGCTCGGACTAGGAGCCTGGTTGGTCATCTCAACTGGTTTGATCCTCCATACCTGTCTCGTAGTTGGTCGAGGGCAGATTTCTTCAAAGATAGCGTCTCACTCGTCCTCGACTTTCTTCTCGCGCATCTCCTATGCTCGTAGGCATTGTAGGCACATCTTTTGTGATTTGGACATAACTGGAGGTGCCCACGATGGGTGTGGCCTGGTGCCAGGTGTCACTGCCCAGTTCCTGTTAATTTTGGCCGAAGTGGTAATGTCTAGCTTGGCCTCGCATGCTCTACCTTCAGTGGGTCCTTCACTGCGGACCCCGGCAATCAGATTGGCCTTGTTCGGCCGATCGGACCAGGCTCCAGTGCAGGCTTTGGTCAGAGTAGGAGACTTACCTCTATCCGGCTTCGGCAAAGGGGCCTTCAGGATTGGGACTTCTTGAGACTCTACTCTGACTTTGATATCTTCGGACTCCCTATCCTCTTCGCGTTCATCTTCTTTGACTTCGTTGTGCACAAGTTGATTTTGAGGTACCACATATAGCCTGTGGATGATGCCTCCCTCTATTGTGTCTGCTTGTTCCTGCCAGTCATAATACTCCGAAGGAAAACAAGGAATAGTGTTATGTTGCATAGGTTACTCTGGTTGTGATACGTACGGAGCCAATGGAGTCCCTGCCCAGTTGTATGGCGGAGGCATCGGCGGCTCCAGTGGCTTCACCCACTGTGAACCGAACCCGTTGCTCGGAGGAGGGTTCGGCAAAGTCAATGGTGTCTCGGACCATATCAATGAAGGGTCCTGCTAGGCCGGGGGTACCTTCGTCCAGTGTGGGCCGAAGCCTCCTGTCGAAGGGCTCGTCTAGGGCGGTGCAGGGTTCGGCCATTGAGGTCCGAAGCCACCATAGGGAGTGTTAGGCCACCGTGGCCCGTGGTCACAATGCGAAGGGCTCGACCATTGCGGTCCGAAGCCACCATGCGGAGGTCTCAGCCACTGCGGTCTGAAGTCATCATGCGGAGATCTCGGCCACTTCTGTCCGAAGCCACCCTCCGAATGCCTTGGTTTCTTTGGCTAACATAGATTTTTAGCACGGGGGTCTGTCTCCTTGGATTTTCTTTGTTGCTTGTTTAACAACATCCGATACGTTACTTTTGGCTTCTTGCGAGCCCTAGTCGAAGGAGATGTCTAACATTCTGCTTCCACACTCCCACTTCAGGATTTTTAGGTATGAGTGTGCGCGTGTGCGGTTCTCCAACAATCATTGCCTTCCCCTTAGTTGACTCAGCCTATTCTGGCTGATTCAACACTCTCTTCTCATCGAGATCGACGGTGTTGACAGGAAAGGGATCCTTATCTAGCTTCATCTTTGGATTGTGGTCTATCTTCAATCGTCCTTCTTCTATGGCTGATTGAACCTGTCGTCAAAAAACATTGCAGTCATTAGTATAATGCGAATGCGAATCATGCCACTTACAGTATGGATGTTTCTTTAACTCGTCGGCAGATGGAATGACTTGGCCATTATGCAATCTGAGAAGCTGGTTCTTCAAGAGGAAATCAAATATTTTATCACACTTAGTTATATCAAATGAGTATTTGACCTCACTAGGCCGATTCTTGGCGGGACATGGTCGTAACTTGGAGCAAGTAACAGGCTTACTCTTAGCGTTCCAAACCCATTCGGCCGCGTACATGTCGGCCGAATCCTCTTCCTCTTCTGATTCCTCCTCGTCAGAGTGTTCCATGATGTGGATTTCATCTCTAGGCTTGTTAAAAGTCTTAATAAAATTTTTATCTTTAGCTCAGCCTTCCTGAACTAGAGCCTATTCAAGACTTGGCTAACTTCTAAAAAGTGCTCGTTGTCTAGTCTCTCCTTTAGCTCTGAATGCAGCCCGCTAAAAGCTAGATCCGCCAAATACCTCTTCGAAATATTAAGACTAAAACATCGGTTTATGGTATCCCTAAAATGCTTGATAAACTCAGAGATGCTCTCGCCAGATTTTTGTCTAACCGATGTCAAGTGTGAAAGCCTAAGTTCTGTTTAACCCATGTAAAAGTAGTCATGGAATTTTTGTTCTAATTAATCCCACGTTTGAATGGAGTTCGGCGGGAGTGCCGAAAACCAAGTGAAAGCGGTGCCGGATATTGAGAGAGAAAATAGTCTAAGCTTTAAAGCGTCCGACCCACTTGCTTCTCCACACTGTGCTAAAAATTAACTAACATGCTCTAGTGTGGTTTTGTTACCCTCACCGTCGAACATGGTGAATTCAGGGACTCTATAGTCGCGAGGTAAGATATTGTATCAAAATGATCGGGGTACGGCTTGTGGTAAACCCTAGCTTGACCCCTTGGTACGAAGCCGGTGCACTCCCTAAACAGTGTGTAGATCTGCTCCACAATGTCATCCTGACCCGCTACCTATGCACGTCTCTCATGTAAGGACACGACATGCGGTGGGATGTCGGTGTGTCGGCCATGGGTCTCTTTCTCATGCACTAGCTGCACAACGTGGTCGGGTCTACGCGCTTGTGCATGTGGTGTAGGCAGCGTGGGCAAAGCTGGCGCCGGTGTAAGTGGAAGCGGCGCATGGTGAGCAGTGATGGCTTGGTTGTAAGCATAATGACTTTCCTCGGCCATGGGTATAAAGGCTGGAGACATATTGGTTTTGCCAGTACTACCATGAGTTCTGCTATAAATGTGACTTATCAGAGGTATGCTAGCAATAGGGGCTGATGTCACGGCCTTAGTAAAGCCAAACCTTCTAAGCGTTGCCTCTACTTGAGAGCTAAGTGCTGAATCTAAATGGTTGGCTAGCGAAGCGTTAACGGCTTGATCTACTGATGCAGCTATTTTCTGCTCTATCTCTAAAGAAGATAAACGAGGTGATACTGGTGTTAGCTATATCTGAGCAAGGTCAGGGACGTTGATGTCATGCTTGATGAAGCCCGCTCATTTCTTAACATAGCTCCCAAGCATCAGGTCCTGGAGTGCCTTCATTTTTGCCTCGATCTCTACTCGGTCTTCTACGGGAATATCTTCAAGGATAGGCGCCATGATGTTGCGGTTGTCGATATCCATGCCTCCCATGGGATCCATCAGTGGTGTAGATGTAGTAGTCATTGTAGACGTACTGGCGACCGACGTAGATGTACCCGTCATGCTGGCATAGTCTTCCCTAGTGGAGTCGCAAAAAAGTGTGTTGACACGAAAATGTGCCCCCCGCACTTGGGTTAGTTCGATGATCCAAAAGTGTGCGGATACTTAGGGACAAGCCTAAGCGCAACACAACACCGACGTAGCGTTCCGACTACCCTTAACTGTGGTAAGGGGGTGGAGTCGCCAGGTAATCAGATCACACAGAAATAATCCAATTACCCGAAAGAAATGTATTAAATAGAACAAATCTGCAAGCTGAGCAGAGCCTAACTGATTCGATGTGTTATAGTGCGAAGGGTATCACTGAAAGTTACCTTCGGCATCTGATGCGAAGTGTCCCGCCGAAGGATACCTTCGGCGTTCGTACTGGTTTGGCCCAAGATCGACTCCGAAACGATCTGGACGCGACAATCACCTCCGAACAGCAGGGTTCGGCGCGAAGTCTCTGGTACAGTAAAATAACTTTGATGCAATGTGCAGGTGTGACTTCGGCTGACGCATGATACTAGCGTGGTGAAGCCTATCGTGATGAAGCCTGTTGTGAAGCGTGTCGGCGTGCAGGACTCGGCCAAACCAACAACAGCGTGATAGTCCGGCACGGGTAGTCGAAGTAGTAGTTCCACCGAGGGGTGTTCTATTAGCCTCCGAAACCAATCTCTTGGCTCTGGACACCTACGGTGAAGTGTCTCCGAATGTGGAAACCTGCAATAGAATAGATATCAAGTACCAATTCGGCCTGAGGACTGAATTTTGCTAAGTGTTGTACTGGGGCAAAGGTAGCAATATGTTACTCAGATTAGCGGATACTTCACAGGCGAAGTAACAAGGCGATAGCAATCTATTACGTAGATTAACGGATACTTCACAAGCGAAGTAACAAGGATTACCACTGTTCGAAAGTGGTCGTCGGAGGGCTTCCATGCAAACCCACGAATATTGCAGAAAGTAAAGGTAGAATAAAAGACGGTTCAAAGCTAGGGCTTTGTGTTGATTGTATTTTTTCGGGGGGATTCTGAACTGGCCTCACCCCTATATTTATAGGGGCTAGACTTGTAATCTCTAAGCCTAATCTAATAGGATTCGGCTTAGCCAAGCATGGAGATGAAACTTAGCTAGAATCAGACTCAACTTTATCTCTGCCCGAAGTGGGCCTTCGGCCAGGCCCGCCGAAGCCTACTCCTCGGGCCGAAGCTTTGGCGGGGTGGGCCTCCGAAGGCCTTCGGGCCGAAGGTTGTAGGCTTGCTGGAAGCCTCCGAAGCCCATAGCCTAGTGGGCCTTCGGCCCTATAGGGCTTTGGCCCAAACCGGGACATGTGTATTTTCGGCCCAAATTACCAAAATTGATATTTTGACAATCTTAACCATTAATGTCATTTTTTGCTATCAACACATGTCTATGCATATGGTGATTCTCTGTTGGTAGTGCAACAAGTAGCTAAGAGTGCTCAATGCTTTAATGGCTTGCTAAATAGTTACTTAGATAGATGTTAAGACATAGTTGCTACTTTCGACGACTTTAAAATTTCTCACGTATCAAGAAAAGCCAATTTGATTGCAAATGACTTGGCTCATCAAGCATCTGGCTATCAATTCAGGAGAGGAAAATTTTCCATATAGAAAATGTCAATGCTTGAACTCACTGCCGAAGCCAGAGACTTCAGGCTAGTGCGACACCTACTGGATCCTCCGGATCAAACCCCTTCGATCGCCGGAGGACCCTATGAACCAGAGCCTTCGTGCTAGAGCACTTCATCCGCTGAAAGGTCTTGCACGCTAGAGCGCCTGCGCTGAAGCCTTCTGGGCAGCAGAAGTCTTCGGGAACTGAACCCCTCCGGCGGAAGGCTTTGGTCTGATCGGCACTTCATTGCCGATCCAATCAGCCTTCGGCAGGAACAGGAAAGGCCCGGGGGCACTCCAAAGTTAGCAATTTAGACATCACCCTAGGAAAGGAATTATCAAACCCTCCGGGTGTCCATGAGGGATATTTGAGAATCCCAATCATCCAATATTTAAAAAATCCCAATCGAAGGGTTGATCTGAAAGTTCGACGACAAGCGTTTAAATTTGTGTTGCTAGATGATGTACTATATCGCCGAACTATTGATGGAGTACTTTTAAAGTGTTTAAATGATGAACAATCCAAAATAGCTACGGGAGAGGTTCATCAGGGGCTTTGTGGCACTCATTAGTCGACCTAGAAAATTAGTTGGATGCTCAAAAGAGAAGGTGTCAGAAATTTGGTAATATTCAGCTAGCTAATGCTTCATCACTTAACCCTGTTATCAAACCATGGTCGTTCCAAGGTTGGGGTTTAGACTTCATCGACCAAATTTATCCTCCTTCAAAAGGGCATCAGTTCTTGTTGATGGCAACAGACTACTTTACCAAATGGACTGAAGTCATGCCTCTCAAGAATATGACTCACAATGAGGTAACTAATTTTATCTTGAAGCACATTATACATAGATTCGATATTCCCCAAACTCTTACTACATACCAGGGTACTTCATTTGTTGCTAAAGAAGTGAGAGACTTTGCCGAATTTTATGGTATTAAGTTAATAAACTCTTCACCATATTATGCTCTAGCCAATGGTCAGGCCGAGTCTAGGAATAAAACCGTGATTAAGCTCATTAAGAGGAAAATCGAAGAGTTCCCTAAGAGGTGGCATGAATTTCTTTCCGAGGTGCTATGGGCTTGCAGAGTCGCAAAACATGTTGCTACCAAAGTTAGTCCATATGAGTTGGTATATGCGCAAGAGGCCGTTCTACCCATAGAAGTGGATCTTGGCTCTTTAAGAGTTCTAAAGCAAGATAGCTTATCGGTCGACGAATATGAAACTCTTTTGAAAGACAATTTTGAAGAAGTGACTAATAAGAGGTTAAGGGCTTTAGAAGATATAGATAAATACAAAAGAAGAGTAGCTAGAGACTACAATAAGAAAGTTAAACTAAAATCATTTCAAGTTGGAGACTTGGTTTTGAAGACGATTTTGCCCTTAGGCACTAAGAGCCCCAAATTTGGTAAATGGTCACCTAGTTGGGAAGGCCCTTTGAAAATAGCCGAAATCGCGCCAGGTAATGCATATGTGTTGGAATCTCTATAAGGAGAGTGGTTTTGAAGAGCTTTGAATGGCAGGTACTTGAAAAGTACTCCCCATGTGTGTGGCAAAGCGCTTGATAGAGTCAAAAGGCTGATATGGGAGGTATTGTCCTTAGCCCATTATGCTTTTAGTTCACTTAGTTCACTAAAAGGTAGGAAGGCATGTGTTGATAGCAATAAATGGCATTAAATGGTCAAGATTGTCAAAATATCAATTTTGGTAATTTGGGCCAAAAATACACATGACTTGAATCGGGCCAAAGCCCTACAGGGCCGAAGGGCCATTGAGCTTTGGGCGTCGAAAGCCTTCCAGTAGCCTGCTACCTTCAGCCTGAAGGCATTCGGAGGCCTTCCTCGCAGAAGCTTCGCCCCGAGGAGCAGGCTTCGGCAGGCCCTGTCGAAGGCCCACTTCGGGCTGATTTCTAGAGATAGAGTTTGAGTCTGATTCTGGCTATTTTTATCCCTAAGTTTTATTAGGCCGAATCCCACCAGATTAATCTTAGAGATAAGAAGACTAACCCCTATAAATATAGGGGTGAGGTCGGTTCATTAACCCCCCAACACAAATCAATCACAAAGCCCTAGCTTAGAACCGTACCTTTACTTTTTATTTACCTTTCGACAACCTTCATGGGTTTTCGTAGAAGCCCTCTGCCGGCCACGCCGAAACCGTGGTAAGCCTTGCTACTTCGCCTGTGAAGTACCCGTTAATCTACGTAACAGATTGCTATCACCATGTTACTTCGCCTGTCAAGTATCCATTATTCTACGTAACAGATTGCTACCTTTGTTCTCTTACTGCAACACTTAGTAGATTCGGTCCCTAGGCTGAATTGGCACTTGATCTCTATTCGGTTGAAGGTTTTAACGCTCGGAGCCCATTCGCTGGTGGTGTCCGGAGCCAGGAAGCTAGTTTCGGAGGTCGTTAGAACACCCCTTGGCGGAATCCTAGCTTCGACTACCCATGTCGAGCCATCACACTGTTGTCGGTTTGACCAAGTCCCGCACGCCAACACGCTCCACAACAAGCTTCATCACGTCGGGCTTCGCCATGCCCATACTTCGCTCCAAATGAAGTTGTGCCAGCACGTTGTGTTGGAGTATTTGCATCGTGTCAGAGACTTCGCGCCGAACCATAACATTCAGAGGTGATCTCGCGTCGAGATCTGTTCGGAGCCTGCTTTCGGCCAGATCGACCTAAACACCATAGACCATCTTTGGCGAGATCCTTCATACTAGATGCCGAAGGTACCCTTCGTCAAGACCTTCACACTATACCCTTCGAATCAGTCAGGCTACAGTCAGCCTACTGGTTTATTTTATTTAATATATTTCTTTTCGGCTAATTGGATTATCTGTTTTGATCTGATTACCTGGCGACTCCACCCCCCTTGCCACTATTAACGGTAGTCGGAACACGACCTCAGTGTTATGTTACGCTTAGTCTTGTCCCTAAATATCTGCACACATTTGGATCGTCGAACTGACCCAAGTGCGGGGGCAAGTTTTTGTGTCAACAGAGTGCTTATGGAAGTGCTTCGTGCGGAGGCCTTGAACGAAGGAGGGACTTCGGAAGGTGGTGAAGATACTTCGAAGTTGGGGCTTCGCAGTGTGGATGATGAAGTACTTCAGCCATGCATGACTTCGATACACGGACAAACGGAGTTCGTCCTAGGAGTAGTTGTGAAGCCGTGGTGGTATCTAGTATTCCATGATCTAACTTATGAAATTTCCATTCTATTTTTCATTTATTGCTTGAACTTGTATCTGTGATCTACACTACATGAGTTGAGTTACTGCTTTTCAATTCGTTTTCTATCAACAAATTCTCACTCTGGTTCAACTCCTATGAAGTGTGTTTTCCTCTCATATGTGCGATTTTTGCCAGTGTCTGTGTGTGTTCGCTTTGTGAAAATCGGAGGCAAGCCCTCACTGATTACTAGCGAAGCACTGTGTGAAGTGTGGATTCGAGGTCTAGTCTTTACTCATTAGCCGAAGTCCTCGGTGCAGTTAGTTTTTTCCGTTTTCAGCACTTCAAAGTGCGAAGCCTAGTACCATTTACTAGTGTGGAGTATCTGTTTGGAGTTCTGTGAGGGAAACAAACGTGTGCGAAGTACAGTAGTACGAAGCCTGCTCGAAGGCACCTCGTGTGCGGAGCCTGCACTATCTTTGCAGAGTACAGTGCGTTTTTGGGTTTGTGAGTGCGAGCGAAGTGTTCTGAACCTCAAACTTTTACCCCATTTGAAGCCTGTGTTCGGAGTGTGTTTGATACCAACAAACCAGAGACTTTTGGTGACATGGACAGAGTTAGTAAAATACCTCTGTTCGATGGAACAGACTTCGCATATTGGAAGGTGCGCATGGAAGCTTACTTGCTAAGCCAAAGAAATGCAATATGGGAGATTGTGGACTCACAATACTCCATCCCTGAAACCCACACTACTCAGGCAAAAAAAGACTAACATAATTCTAACTCCAAAGCTAGAAATATACTGTCCATTGGCTTGACTAGAAGTGAGTTTGATATGGTTCAGCACCTGAGGACAGTTAGGGAAATTTGGACTACTCTCACTACTTTTCATGTGAGCTCTACCCAGATTAATGCTAGGCGCTAGAGCACATACAATCAACAATATCAACTGTTTGTGCAAGGCCCTGGTGAATCTATAGATGCCATGTTTTCACGCTTTGATGCAATAGTGAGTAACTTGCGGTCCACTGGGACGCTTGCGTACAATGATCATTATAGGGCTATCAAGCTTCTTTATGCTCTCAATCGTAACATATGGGAAGTGAAGATATACAACATTGAGGAGTCAACATGATATGATACATTGACCTGTGATGAACTCTTCAGCAAGCTGAAGTCCACGGAGATTGCCAAGGTATCTCTTGCAGTGCACATAACCACTTTGCCTTAGCCCTTGGCACTACTTTTTGGCTCTAGCCGTGGCACCACTACAACACCTAGCTCATCTAGAACTTATGTTCTTGCAGGTGGTTTTGCTTCATCCACCCTGGTCTCAGGTACTAAGGAGCAGGTGGATACTCTGGATGATGAACAACTTGCTCTCATTGCCAAGAGATTCACCCGTTTCCACAATGAGAGACGAGATCAGTGGAGAAGTGGTTTTAGTGGTTTTTTGAGTGTGGTGACACTTCTCACATCAAGGCCAATTGTCCTAAGATTAAGAGGAGTGAAGGGAGTGAGCGCCCCAAACACCACAAGAAGGAGAGGAAACCCTATGCGAATGGTAAGCGCGGCAAGGTAGCTTGGAGGGTAGCCAACGATGCTTCCACAACATTTTTCACTGCACTTAACGACATCGACACTTCCTCAACTGAGGAGTTGAGCCCTGATGAGGAGGAAGAATCTCCAAGGAAGGAGGAGAAGAAGGACAGAAGGCAAGGGATTTCACCGGTCTTTGTTTCATGGCCGATAGCAGTCACAGCGGTGATGAGCTAGACTCATCTGAGGTACCACTATCCTATGACCAGCTTTCCATTAAAGTTGATGAACTGAATGAGATAGTTCTTGGTCAGGATAGATACTTGTTCAGGCCACTAGAGATATAAAAGACCTTAGACTTAGGGTAGAATCTATTTGTACTAATTATGCCATGCTTAAGTCAAAATTTAATGATGTTGAATGTGAATCTTGCACTGTTGTCATGGGTGAGCTTGCTCAGTTGCGCTCTATGCATGCTCAAACTGTAGAAGAGCTTGAGACTGCATAGAAGCAGCTTTTGGTGGTGGAGTCTATACCTATTTCTTCTAATGCTTGTTCAAATTATCCTTTATTGATTGATAGCATTAATTTGAGAGACAAGCATGTTAAGGAATTAGAGGCTAGATTGGAGAGTGCTAAGTGTTCTAAGGATGTGCAGCCTATTTGTCCTACCAGCAACACCCTTAAGGACCAACTCAGTTTTGCTAGAGGGCAAGTTGAAAAGCTTATGACTGAAAATGAATATCTTCTTTCTGTGGTGAACAAATGCACTGAGGGAAAGGGCAGGATGAATTTTCTCTTGGTAAAGACCAAGATGTCTGCTGACAAGGCAGTGTTAGCTTTAGGATTGGGTTTTGAGAGAATTTCTCTGGATAGTGAGATCAAAATGGTTTTTACCTCACCCACTACCTTAGAGAAAGAAAGAGCCCAAATAGACACTCCTCCAGCCAAGAAGCCTACCCAGCCTCCAAAGAAAATTCCACCTCCTCCACTCAAGAAAATCCCTCAGCAGAAACCCAAGGAGCATATGAGAATTACTCCTATTAGCCAGGAGAGTGCCCTTAGGAGAGTGTTTCATTGTTCTTACTGTCAGCGGGTGGGTCATTTGGTTTGGTTTTGCTTTCATCGCATCAAGGATGAGTGATGCTCTCAGGCGTTGAGTTTTCAGGACATGCATTACCCATCTCTAGGTATGCATGAGCCTGACTTTTACTCACGTCTTGATTTTGAGGCTCCTTGTACTCCCCGAAGAGTTTTTGTCCCTCATGGTGTAGACCATGTCTCATATAGTGCTAGACCACGTGTAGGTGGCTTTGTGCCTCGACAGGTTGGGAGACCGCGTCATGTGTATGGATTGTAGCATGTAGGTAGACCTCACACTTTGCATCACTCTACTATACCTGTGTGTAGACAGTCTACTTTTACTTTGCCTACTGCTCGTATCTCTCAATGCTAGATGCCTCGTCATATTTTCACTAACCCCAACACTAAGCGATTGATGTTTTATCGTTTTGTGTAGGTGTCAGACCAAGGCTTGGAGGGCACGTGGATCATGGACTCCGGTTGTTCACGCCATATGACTGGGAACACAACATGGTTCTCTAGCCTCACCACAACCAAGCAAAAGGAACAAATCACCTTCGGCAATAACCAAAGAAGCAGAGTGAAAGGTAAAGGTGTGGTAAGAATCAACTAAAATTTCACTCTCAAAGATGTTTCTTTGGTTGAAAATTTGGGATACAATTTGCTCTCTGTGTCCCAGTTGCTTGATGAGGGCTTCGAAGTAAGATTTCATCGCGATACTTTGCAAGTACTCAATTCTGATGGCGTTTTGGAGCTGATTTTTATGAGTCATCTGGTTCTTCTCACTATTTAGTTCCACATTCTACTTCTGAGCTCTAGAAGTGGCATAGGAGACTATAGCATATGAGCTTTGAGTTGCTAGCTCGCTGGAGTGCCCTAGGTCTGATCCGAGAATTGTCCAAGCTCAAATTTGAGAAGAATTTAGTTTGCGCTCCTTGTTGACATGGGAAAAATGACGGCGTTCACACTCAACAATCACTATGGTGAGGACTGAACAACCCGGAGAGCTTCTCCATATGGACATTGTAGGTCCTTCTTGGGTTAGTTCTTTAGGCGGCAAGTGTTATGTTCTTGTCATTGTCGATGATTTCCCTCGCTACTCTTGGGTCTTCTTTCTAGCTAGCAAGGATGAAGTGTTTTCACACTTTCGGAGCTTAGCTTTGATACTTTTCACTAAACTCCTTGGTGCATTGAAATTCATTCGAAGTGATAATGGCACTGAGTTCAAGAATAGTCTCTTTGTTTACTTTTGCATGGAGCATGGCATAGAACATCAATTCTCTGCTCTGCGGGTTCCTCAATAGAACGGTGCTGTTGAGAGAAAGAATCACACATTCGTTGAGATGGCTAGGACGATGCTCGATGAGCATAGGACTCCTAGAAAGTCTTGGGTTGAGGCCATGAACACTGCTTGTTACTTCACAAACCGAATTTTCTTCCGCTCAATCGTTAACTTGACTTCATACAAGCTACGTTTTGGGAGACAACCCATGGTTACTCATCTTGAGTATTTGGCTGTCGATGTTTTATCCTAAAACGTGGAAATTTGTACAAGTTTGAGTCGTGTTCTTCTGACGGGATCATTTTGGGTTACACTATCCATGGTCATTCTTATCGTGTTTTTAATTTGGAAACTAACATTGTCGTCGAGTCATGTGATGTGACTTTTGATGAATCAACACCCTGTGTTAGCTCTTCTTTTGAATAGGTAGGTGAACACGATATGGGATAGATTATCTTTGAAGATGAAAATCCAGAAGACTTCGAGGATGATCCCCTACTACCCTAGACATCGACCCCTAAACCCGACCCCGCTTCGACTACTTCGGCAAGAGGCCCCGAAGCTACTTCCTCAACATCGGTCATCTTCGACCACTCATCGATACAAGTTGAGGGGGAGACTGCATCCCACCACGAGGCTCCTCATCACATCCAAAGGATGCATCCTTCCGAGCTGATTATTGGTGATCTTGATCAAAGGGTAACACGTTCTCATGTGCATTTCATTGATTCTGCTTTTGTTGCTTCTTTCGAGCCCTTATATGTGAGTCGTGCTTTATCTAATTCTACTTAGATCAATGCCATGCATGAAGAACTTTAAAATTTTGAGAGAAACCAAGTCTGGACTCTTGTAGATCCCCCTCCTAATGTTCATTTCATTGGAACTAAATGGATTTTCAAAAACAAACAAGGGGAGGATGGGTCAGTGGTTAGTAACAAAGCTAGACTTATGGCTCAAGGTTTTTCACGATTAGAAGGGATTGATTTTACTGAAACTTTTGCTCCTGTTGCTCGTCTTGAGGCCATTAGAATTTTACTTGAATTTGTGGCATCCCGTGGTTTTAAACTTTATCAAATGGATGTCAAAAGTGCTTTTCTAAATGGATTCATAGGTGAAGACGTTTATGTAAAACAACCCCTGGATTTGAAATCTCCAAATACCCCCATAAAGTCCTTAAACTTCATAAGGCTCTTTATGGACTCAAGCAGGCCCCTTGGGCTTGGTATGATAGACTTAAGTCTTTTTTGCTTCAGCGAGGGTATTTGATGGGATTTGTAGATAAAACCCTTTTTACTCTCAAGCATCCCAGTGATTTCCTCCTAGTTCAGATTTACGTTGACAATATTATCTTTGGTGGCTCTTCTCATGCTTTGGTTGTCGAGTTTGTAGAGACTATGAGCACTGAGTTTGAGATGTCCATGATGGGCAAACTCACATTTTTCCTTGGTTTGCAAATCAAGCAAAGCAAACAAGGTACCTTCGTCCACCAGACGAAGTACACCAAGGACCTACTCAAGAAGTTTGACATGGCTGAAGCGAAGCACCTCGCCACTCCAATGAATACTTCAGTAGCATTGGATCTAGACGAGGATGGAGAAGCCATAGATCAGAAGGAGTTTCAAAGCATGATCGACTCCCTCCTCTACTCGACTGCTATGAGGCTGTACATACACTTCGTTGTGTGTCTATGCGCTCGTTTTCAGGCTTCGCCACGAGCTTTGCAACGCCAAGTGGTAAAGCGCATTCTCAGGTATCTCAAGCATACCCTCGAATTTGGCATCTGGTATTTTGCATCTTCCTCTTTGTGTCTTCGTGGTTATTCAGATGCGGATTTTCCTAGTTGTAGAATTGATAGGAAGAGTACCTCCGGTACTTGTCATTTTCTGGGTACTTCTCTTGTTTGCTGGTCTTCCCGCAAATAGTCTAGCTATTGCTCACAGATTTTGTGGATGGTTTCCACTTTGCACGATTTCGGGTAAGAATATAAGAGTGTTCCACTGTTTTGTGATAACACTAGCGCCATTTGCATTGCAAACAACCCGGTTCAGTATTCCAGAACCAAACACATTGATGTGAGGTATCATTTTCTCAGAGATCACAATGAGAAGGGTGATATTGAGCTTCGATATGTTGATACCCAGAATCATCTTACCAACATTTTCACCAAACCCCTTGATGCGTCTTGATTTTCTTATTTGCGTGGGGAACTTGGTATTTGTCATCCTTATGGCATTTTGTGAGGGGGAGCATGCGTTTATTGTTTTGCATTGGCTTCGTTATGATTAATTGTTGATTCATTAATTGCTTTTATATGCCTTTGCATAATTGTCACTATCATGACGCATTCATCTCTAATTAATATATCTATTTTCACTATGAGCATGATTTTAATTTACAAAATTTCAAACTTGATCACTGCTTAGTCTTGTGTCTAGCATGTGTTATGCAGAATTGCTTTAGCTATCTATTATCTACCTAGTAGCTAGAATCCTTTACTGTGGATACAAAATTGCAACTTGAACATAATACTGATTTTTCATGGAACTATTCAACAATTGATACTCATCAAAAATCAATATCCATGATTTATGTTCTAAAAATGAAATGATCCAGGCGGGTTTGCTTGTTGCACTATCTTATTCTAGATTGCTTACCATAGCACTTTGGTATGAACTAGGATAACTTAGTGTTTGCCAAAATCACCGCCTTAAGCTTCTAATGGTCTTTCTTGACTTAGGCTTAGCTTGGTTGGAAAGTATAAGGTGGACAAGTAAATAAACCCTGGCAATATAAAAGAATTGCAATATCTGAATCATTTGCCTATCAAGCTTGCTAAATGCTCCATAAAATTGGACTTGCTTTCCCATGTAGAAATTGTTTAGCTTTAGCAGTTATTGTTGTCACTTGTCTAGATGACTAGTTTAAGTGGTGATGCTTTTATTTTCCACAATCTAAAAAGTTCATGTCTCAAATATTGAATTTGGAATATGTTAACTTGAGTTGAGCATCTGAGCCTGACATTATGAATTGGCATTGTTGGCGTAAAAGATTATGCTAACAGGTTTAGAGAACTTGAAAGACTAACAAACAAAGTGTTTGTTTATGAAGACTATTCCAAGCCTCCGAATTGGATAATAGCTTGAGATAATTCGAAGTGTGTATTGAATATCTGAGTATCTGATACCCTTTATAGAGCGAAGAGGAGTATTTATAGACAGAATACATAGGGAAAAGACCCCTTTACCCTCTAATTATAACTGACTTAGAATATATTGTTCAATATTCTTCGTAGGGTTAAAAGAGTAAAAGGTTTATCTAATCAATGAGAAGATAATTCTTCTATCCTCGCTGGTGGTACCCCTTCGGGTAAAGAGGCTCTGGAAGGCTTCGCATGTCGGGCCCTTGATGGAGGCCTTTGCTGTGGAGAGCTCCGAATACAGCAAATCCTTGATGCTTTTATGATCTTGGAGACCAACACTTTTTACTTCGTTTCTTTTGATTGTATTGATGTTGAGGCTTCCTTGACCTCCGGAGGAAGAAATATTTTCCCCCAATAGTAGCGCCTCGAATACTTCTCTCCAAATTGCCTGTGCAGTGAAGAGTGCAGTATAAACAAGAAATAATTTCATGCCTAGACTTTGGAAAAAAGAAGCCTAAAAGCCTTTACAACCATTAGAAATATTCGGAAGTGAATTTTAGACACTTTACCGACTGCTTCCTCACACTTCTTTTCTTCTTCCTAAGCACATACTTTTAGTCCTCTTACTTCCTCCGATGGCGAAGACCAGCAACAAAGCTCTTGTGCCTGCTTCGACTTTGGCTCAGCAACAGGTGATGGCGGCAGCTGTGGCAGTGGGGCCTTCAGAGAATCCCCATTCTGCCGGTCCTCACGACCTCCGCCCGACGTCCGCCAAGTATACGGATCAATCATATAGCTTGGGGGCATCGTCTTGGTCAAAGAAGATGATCACTGCAGCGGTCGCTGGGAAGATGGTGTCTGGAATGAGGGTGCGACAGCCATGGAAGGAGGTGATTCTAGTGCCGTAGGCGGGAGAGGTGGTGGTGTTCGAAGCTTTTTTCAAAGCTGGACTTGGGCTCCCGGTTGTGGACTTCCTAGCAGAGGTACTAGATCTGTTCCATGTAACGCTTCCCCAACTCTCCCCAATGCAATCGCTCGTCTAGCCATTTTTGAGTGGGCCATGCAGGTTGAAGGGTGTGCGGGGAGGGCAGAAATCTTCGCCGCACTCCACAAGGCTTTCTGCCAACCGAAGACATTCACTGGAGTCGGAGGAGAGAAGATGGTGATTGCCTTCGGAAGTATAAATTCCCAACTCCGTGTTCCAAGATCGATTCCTAGCGAAGGCCATCAATGATAGGTGGTACTTCGACTGGATCCTCCATTGGTTTTATGCGGAGGTGGGGTCGACTTGTGCCTTGGTGGGGCCCTTAGAAGATATCATGTATCAGAGGGAGGCGGAGATCCATCCTAATCCGAGCCAACTTTAGGTCCGTCTTGGGCTGCTGCACTCCGTGAATCATCACATGAGCATGCGCGCGTGACTCGGCACGGGAATTCGTAGGCCTCCGGATTCCACCCCTGATGGCTGCCTGGCCAATTAACTTCAAAGAGAATCCAGAGGGGGGCTTCAGGAAATTCCTTTGAACTCCGTAGGTAAGCTTTCTGCATTTTCTGCATCAAGGTGTTTCATACACAAATATTGATTTAACTTCAATAATTTAATCGAATGATATCTTCTCTTTCAGCCCCGCGCATGACTTGACTCCAAAACAAATTGTATGGGCTGTGGAGAAGGTCCTCAAAGCTCCTTCACTCATAGAAAAGGAGCAGAGGATGAAGCTGGTAGGGACTTGGGAGCGGTTGAACTGAATATGAGTAGACTCGAAGTTGAACCCCCGTCCCTTCCAGACTGGTCCGCAACGGACCAAGATCCAAAGAAGAGGAAGGCTAAGATTGGGTCTTCGGGTCCGGTGAAGACGCCTGCAAAAAATGTGGCCCGCAAGACGAAGGCGCTTACTCCTTCAAAATCGCTTGTCTCATCACCGGAGCAATCTGAAGAGGAAGACGACGCGGACACGCAGATGGCAGAGGAGTTCGAAGCTCTTCTTGTGGGGACGATGAAGAGTCTCGGATGGGAACTGAGGCCCTCGTCCAAGATGGCGCGGAGATGGCGCCATCAGTTGAGGGAGTCCCTGGGCAGATGGACACTGAAGTTGCTCCGTCTGGCCAAATGGATGTCCCTATTTTGGATCAAGGCGGAGTGGAGACAAAAATGGTTCAGACCCTGGATGCGGAGGTCTCGGCTCCAGGCGAAGTGATAGTTGTTGTGGCTGAAGTAACTCCAGCATCTGTTACTTCAGTTTGATCTCTGGAGTCTGAAGAAGACTTCGGCCAAATTTTTGAACCTCCGAGTAGTCCAGTGCTCACCCGACAACAAGGTGACAGAGGTAAGCCTTGACTAAAGTTAGATTCTCTTTCTTTTACCTGCATCATTTAAATAATAGTACATACATTGGGTTTCACAGAATCAACTACGGTGGAGGTGGTTCCTACTATGGAGGTGCTCCCGGAGCCTGAGGCATCTTTGGTGTCTTTGCCGACTTTGGTGCATGAGTCAGTTCCACCACCAGAGGTGGTTCCGAAGCTGGCGACGGGTCCTGGAAAGGGCAAAGGCAAAACTTGGCCGATGCCTGCTCCTGTTGTGAGGTGGACTCTGTTGGAGTCGACTGATGGATGCCAGTTGATAGAAGCCTCAGAAGACAGTTCATTGTGCTTCGGCCCTTCTCCTAATGACGACGATCGGAGCGCCTTGACGAGGCTCCCCCTCCTAGCCCCCTTTCTTGAAAGGAGGACGGGGCTTTTGACTGTGCTAGAGCCTCTGGCTCGGGCTAGTCGCGAAGTCGGGGAGACCGATTGGTCTCTATCATAGGCGAGGCCGAAGGGTCGGAGCTCGATGCCGCCCTTGAACATGCAGCTTCCCATGTACGAAGCACATGCAAATTCTAGTTTCATTTAAAGTAAATATATAACATACTCACATTACTCTTCTTTTCCTTTGCAGCACGTTATTTTAGCTCGTGCAGCTGTTGTTTCCAATGAGCGGGAGTGTAACCGGCTCAAAGAGAAGGTGACGACTCTCCAAGAGGGCCTTGCTAACTCTGAGAACCGATCTTCGAGCTTGGAGGAGATGGCTCACGTAGAGTAGAGCGCCAAAGCAAAGATGGAGGCTATGAAGGAGGAGCTTGAGGCCGAGCGGGTGGTGCTCCGAACCGAAGTCAAAAGGCTTCGAGAGGATCAAGCACCTCCAGAGCCGAGCTTTTAAATCTTCGGGAAGAGCGGCCATGCTTGGCTGACAATATGAGGATGTTTTTTGGGCAGAGGACTATCCTTATGACCAAGACGGTTGAGCTCTCCACTTTGATCCGTGACATGAAGGTTTCAAGGGAAGCCTTGGCCATGGAGAAAACAAAGAGTGACAGCGTGGCCTCTAAAACCATGGATGTCCTTTGGGGTGTCCTAGAATATTTCAGGACTTCTTGCACCTCCTTGTCATCGGCCAACGATACCTTAATGTGGAAATTGAAGATGATCCAAGTAGCGGAGAAGACGATGAAGACTTCGGGTACTCGGTATGGAGAGATCTCCGGACGAGTAGCCGCTCTCAGAGTACTTTGCCACTTCCAGGACATTGGACTTTCTGTTTCACCGGAGCCCGGAGTAGAACCCACTAGCTTTGGCGGTGACTAGCTATTGACCCCTTCGCCTGACGTGGTCGTAACTTGGGAAGATTTTCAGCCATCCTGGAGAGCTGAAGGCCGGTCGGCAGTGAAGGCACGGATCGATGAAGGCCAACGTCAAAGGAAAGCGCGGACGCTGCCTCCGACCAGCAAGCCTCCTTCGGACCCGAAGGTCTAGTTCTCCGTAGGGTTCTGTTTATGTAAAAAACTTGTTCTTCTATCTTTCTTTAGAATAAAAAAGACTTATTTGGAAATATTTTTAGGATTTCTGGCCTTTTTTGGATGATGAACTCGAAGTATTGGAGGTTAATGAAGGGCTCTGTCAATAGTGGGCTACCTTCGAAGCCTTAAGCCCTCACAAGCGTCCTTGATTTTCAATTCTTCGAGGGAGCCATGGAGAGGTTGTACCCAAAATTTGTAAAGAAGTATTAGCTTATATTAAGGAGGAGAAGGGGGATAAAGAGGTTGTAAACTTAGCATCTTCATCTTCGGAGGATGTTTACTGGTCCAAAGAGGAGTGGTATGGTGAAGATCAATCGAGGACTAGCCCTGAATGACTTCAGACCTGGGACGAACTTCAGCAAGAACAAAGAGACTTCCGGGCTTCGATGAAGGGGAAGCAGATTAAACGCAAGGTTCTGAAGACTCCGGGCTTAGGGACAAGTCGCTTTCAGACCCAGGCTAACTCTGAATCTAGTTTTGGGTACCGAAGGGGTCTTCGCTTTCTTCTTGGCTTAGACACTGATTTTTCATAGTGTAATGTAATTGATTAAGTAATATAAGTTGAAATGCTTCGAAATTGTCTCTTTACCTCCTATCCCCTCTTTGAGGGTGAGCACCTTCGATTTTTAAGCAAAGATGGTCATGCACAACGATCGTAATGCCTGCTAAGAGTACAATTTCAACAGTTTATTTGTTGGCTCGGTGACCCTTATTGGATTGAATAAGAATTTGGAACCAGTGGTTCAAAATTCGAGTAGATGGTCGTTATGGACCTCGTAGGTGTCTTTGAACCTATAGGTAAGGAGTACGTAAATGGTAGCTTACTACTCTTTTTCGGATATATTGGAATCCGATTATTCTGGTCGCTTCGGACTTTTTTACGGATGCTTTCAAGACGATGGCTCGAAATCTATATAATTTGGTCTCCTTAGACTCTTTTTACGGATACTTTCAAGCCGGTGGCTCGGAATCTATTTTTCATGGTCTCCTCTAACTTTTTTTACGAGTGCTTTCAAGTCAATGGCTCGGAATCCGTATAATTTGGTGTCCTTGGACCCTTTTTATGGATACTTTCAAGATGCTGGCTCGGAATCCATTTTTCATGGTACTTTCCGACCTTGACGGATGCTTCAAGAATGTGGCTCGAAGTCCGTTGATTTAGTTCAAATGAATAATACTTACCTCTGCAATTAGCTCTGTCCCCCTAGTGCGTCCACTAGGGGTAGGAATCATCTTGAGAAGCATGCATTATTCAAACCATTAGCTTTATTTATTTAGAAAGGTGTTTACAAATCATTACAAGGAGCCCCTAAGCGAAGTATCGTTTAAGGTGCTCTGCATGCCATGCATGCTTCAATTCCTCGCCTTCTAAATTAGTTAATTTAAAAGATCCAGGGCGTCCTGAACGCAGGATGATATACGGTCCATCCCATTTATTTCCTAATTTCCCTAGAGCAATAATGCTTCACAATACTAAATGGCCCAGTTAAGTTCGTTAAGATTTATTTTCGGGTCATACCAAGTCTAACGATGTTTCTTCAGTTAATTCCAGCGATGTTTGTCTTTCATTGTCCACCTCAGGTTCGATGGTGCGGAGGGATCCTCCCTTGAGCTTCATCAGCATCATGGCTTCATATCCGAATAGTAAACTGAAAGGGGTGAACTCTGTGTACCTTGCTTGAGTGGTCCGAATGAACCACTAAATTTTTAGAAGTTCTTTGGTCCATACTCCCTTCGCCAATCCTACTATTCTTCGATTTAGGCCTTACAAGATATTACCATTAGCTCGCTCAATAGCTCCATTGGATTGTGGATGATGGACATCTACAAAGGACATTTGAATACCAAGACCTTCACAGAACTCTCTCAAGGGTTCGACATCGAACTGAGTGCCATTGTCAATTGTCAGCTGCCTAGGCACTCCGAATCTGCAAATAATATTTTGCCAGAAAAATTTTTGCACATTCTTGGAAGTGATAGCGGTGAGGGGTTCGGCTTCGACCCACTTAGAAAAATACTCAATCGCTACCACTACAAACTTTAGGCTGCCCTTTGCCATTGGGAAGAGGCCAATAAGGTCCATCCCCCATCGGAGTGATAACTTGAAGAGGTGTTGGTGCACGATGGATCCATCTTCCTATCCATTGACAACCCTAGCAAGTGTCGACTAAAGCCTCCGGATCAGCTACTATTGTAGGCCAATAGAGCCCCTGGCGAAGTGTTTTGCCTGCTAAAGCCCAAGGGGCAAGACGGCTACCACATAGGCCTTCATAAATTTTTTCGAGTATGTCTTGGCCTTCGGCTTGGGAAATACATCGGAGCTGGGAGAACAGACTCTAGCATTGTATAAAATACCATTGACAATATGATAGTTCCGGGCCCTTAACTGTAATCTTGATAGCTTTGGGCCTTCAAGCAAATTGGCTCCGTCTTGCAATAAATCCAAAATTCGGCTTTGCCAATCAATGCCTGGTATGCAAAGTAACTCAGCGGGAGGGAGTTGTGGCACCGAAGGGAAGGCAAGCTCTTCATAAAAAGCCCATTCTGGGATGTCTAGGGCTCTGGCAATAAATCCATAATTGGGCTCTTGCAAGTTATCGGCTCGTGGGATGCTATGGACAAAAATCCCTTTGAATGTTGCTTCGGTCTTGCGGATTTCATCCAAATATTTAGCAAGTTGTAGATGTCGAACTTGAAAGCTTTTTTTAACATGCCCTGGTACAATCTAGGAATCTGTTTTTGTAACAACTCTTGTAGCACCAAGTGCACGCGCCTTGCAAAGCCCTAGTAGAATTCATTCGTACTCCAAAATATTATTGGTGGACTTAAAGTTGAGCCTTGCGGAGTACATTGCTTTTTGCGAAGAAGGCGAAATTGTGAATGCACTGGCACCTGCTCCGGATGCTTGAAAGGCTCCATCAGAGTATATGGTCCATATACCTTCATCAGATTCTTCTGGAGCCCGTACCGCAGATGGAGTCCACTCTGCTACAAAATCAGCCACCACTTGTGACTTGATGGTTGTTCTTGCTACGAAAGATATACCAAAGGGGGCTAGCTCGACAACCCATTTTCCAATTCTCCCCATAGAATCCTTGCTTACGAGCATATCTCTCAAAGGATAAGAAGTTGGTACAATTACATTATGTGCCAAAAAATAATGTCGTAATTTCCTCGAAGCCATTACCAAGGCATAGGTAAATTTCTCAAGCTCGGAGTATCGAGTTTTGGCTCCGAATAAACCTTCTGATATAAAGTATATCGGATTTTGTACCAACATCCCATTGGAATCCACTTCTCGAACAAGAACTGCACTGACAGTGGAGCCTGTGCCTGCAAGACAGAGAAGAAGAGTTTCATCTACAAGGGGTACAATGAGTGTTGCAAGATTGCTGAGATAGTCCTTGATTTCATCAAAACTCTTCTGCCACTCCGATGTCTAGGCAAAATCTTCGGACCCTTTTAAGGCTTTGAAAATTGGGAGGCTCCGACGAGCTTCTGGACTTGCTTCAAATTTTCCGGCGGGGCCATCCTTTGCAATGCACTTATGTGCGTTGGGCTAGCTTCGATCCCTCTTCTCGAAACTAAGTACCCTAGCAAATTTCTTGCTTGAGCCCCGAAGATACATTTTTCAGGGTTGAGGCAAACTCCACATGCTCGGAGGATCTCAAAAGTTTATGCTAAGTCTAGACTATGCTAGTGTTTTAAAACACTCTTTATGACAATGTCATCCATATAGGCCACGACATAGCGACCTATATGGTGACCTAGAGCCTTAGCAATTAACCTTGAAAATGTCGCCCCGACATTTCTTAATCCGAAGGGCATTCTAAAATAACAAAAGAATCCTAAAGGAGTTATAAAGGTTGTCTTGGCTTCGTCTTCTTGTTTTAACCATATTTGATGATATCCAGAGTACGCGTCAAGGAAGCTTAAAATCTCAGAGCCGACAGTGGAGTCAACGAGTTGATCACTTCTAGGCATGGGGTAGGGGTCCCATGGGCATTCTTTATTGAGGGATGTGAAGTCAATGCGCATGCGCCACTTGTTGAAGGCCTTTTTCTTGACAAAGATGGGGTTAGCTAACCACTCCGTGTGGGCCACCTCTCTAATGATCCCAACCTTTAATAACTTCTCCACCTCCTCTTTGGCAAGGTCCGCCCTTTCTGTCAATAGTTTGCAGAGCCCTTGGCGAATAGGTTGAACCCTTGGGTTGACAAGTAGGTTGTGCTCGATAATGCTTCGGTCGACTCTAGAAATATCTTCGTCAGATTAGGCAAAGACATCTAGATTTTCTTTAACTACTTCTTCCAGTGAAGTGGCAATTTCTGGAGGCAATTCCTTGCCAAACTGGATGGGATAGTCTTTCTCATCCTTGACAATAATCTTCGTTACAATTTCACCTTCGGGGCTTCACTTGAGGGAGGAGATCTTCGAGGGGTCACTTGACGCCGAGGCATCCTCCAAATGATCATGTGCATTATTTATCTGCCTAGGATCAAGAGGTGGACCATGGTTGTACTCCCCCCTCCGCGCCGCAGCTTGGTAGCCAAGGACCGCAAGTACTCCTTGCATAGGCATTTTCAGGCACAAATAATTGTGATGTGCCATAACTCCGAATTGATTTAGCACCCCCCTTCCAAAGATAACATTATAAGCATAAGGGGCATCGACGACATCAAAAATCACCTCCTCTGATCTAGCCAGGAGTCCCTATCCAAAGGTGACCTCGAGGCCTATTTGGCTAAGGCATCAAGAGGAGGACCTACGAAACCTTGAAGCGGACGAGCTGCTTGAAGTAAATGCCTCCACATGAAGCACAATTGATCGAAGGCCTGGACGAAGATAATGTCTGCAAAGCTTCCACCATCAACCATGACTCTCTAGACCTCTATTCCTGCAATGTCAGCCGTAATAACAAGAGGGTCCGCATGAGGGAATTTAATACCAGCTGCATCAGCTGTAGAGAAGGATATGGGCATGTGAGACCACTCGGGTATTTCAGTAGCCGACGAGGAGGTCCCAATATGCCCTACTTCGTGGACATATTCTCCCCGCTAACGCTTCGACAAGCCACCCAGGGTCGCTCCTCCGGAGATTTACCACGGTCTTAATTGTCCTCTTCCTTTGGAGGTGCCATAACACTGGACACAGAAGGCTGTTTTGGGGCCTCGAAGCTGTCTACACGTCCGACAGCCTGCACCAGCTCTGGACGTGTCTCGTGAGGGGCTCGATCAGTAGTGCCTCGGCTAGAGATCCTCTCGAGATATTCGCTCCGTATAGCTAATATAGACTTGCAAGCATCAATAACATGGCTTTGGTTTTCGCCATGTACATAGCATAAGAAGGCTCGACCTCGTCCAGCCGTCTTATCTGGCGGCCTCTAGCCGCTGACCTTGTTTCCCGAAGCTTGTGGATTTTTAGGGGGCAATTTCAAAGAACAGAGAGCAATATTTAAAACATTGGAGCGAGGATGCTTTCGTCCTCTTCGTCCGTCATGCTTATTGTTTTGGAAGGGGTATACCTGCGGTGGAGTTGAAGTCTTCCCCTGAAGTTTGGCGAAGACGAAGCCGTCCATCGAAGACATCCCTCTTCTGATCTAGCATATTCCTCGAAGTAGGCTATTAGCTATGCTACTGAGGAAATATGCTTATAGTGAAGCTTGTCAAGGAGGCCTGCTTTCATGACTCCTTCCTATGCTGCATCAACAATGGATGATGTAGACAACCCTCTTATCTGCGACTTCATATGATTGAAGCGCTTGAACAATTGCTGCGGAGTTTCTCTAGGTTGCTGCTTCACCTGAAAAAGACTCCCAGTAGACATAGGGGGCACGAAGGTCTCTTGGAAATTACTCACAAACTTCTTCCTCAACTGCTCCCAAGATCCAATCGATCCTGGTTTCAAGGACTAGAACCAACGCAAAGAACCTCCTTCAAGCGCAAGAGGGAAACACTTTGCCATTGTGTCTCGCACCCCTCCGCTGGCTTCAATTGCTAGAGCATAAGATCTAGAGAATTCAACGGGATCTTGCTCCCTGGAGTACTTGCACAGCTTCGAAGTTCTGAATTTGGGGGCGAAGCGCACCTTTTGCAAGTCTGGGTGCAGCGAAGATTCATCGTCGAAGGAAGCATTCTCAGTGCTTCTCTGAATCTCAGAGGCTTCAGGATAGTAGATAGGGCCATCATCTTGAGGAACCTCCAAGATGACAGGGCTAGCCTAAGGATGAGGCATGTTGGCAGCTTCATGCCTCCATCTTCCTACTTTGGCCTAAAGACGAGCCATATGTGTCGCCATGTCATCAGGACGGTCTTCATTTCCTCCGGAGGGGATCTCCAGATCTCGAGAACTGGTGAAGTCAGTTCAGAGCATGGATGGAGCCACAGGAGGGGCTCTGTCGGTTCGGAGTATAGACAGAACCACAAGAGGGGCTTGGTATGCTCGAGGAAGAGTATTTATTTCTAGGGATTGAGGTGGGGGCACCACGGAGGGTCCTCCGACCTCGATGGTGTTTGAAGATCCCAACCCAGAGGTCCGAGAGGACCTCCGGAGGGGACTAATGCTTAGGCTTCATTTAGGAGGCATGGCTCTGGGAAAGGATCGGTAGAGAACTAAGTTTTTGTACTAGGTTCCTCATGGACGGCGCCAACTGTTGGCGTAAAAGATTACGCTAAGAGGTTTAGAGAACTTGAAAGACTGACAAACGAAGTGTTTGTTTATAAAGACTATTTCAAACCTCTGAATTGGATAATAGCTTGAGATAGTTGAAAGTGTGTATTGAATATCTGAGTATCTGATATCCTTTACAGAGCGAAGAGGGGTATTTATAGATGGAATACATAGGGAAAAGACCCCTTTACCATCTAATTACAACCGACTTAGAAGATACTGTTCAATATTCTTCGTAGGGTTAAAAGAGTAAAAGGTTAATCTAATCAGTGAGAAGTTAATTCTCCTATCCTCGCTGGCGGTACCCCTTCGGGTAAAGAGGCCCCAGAAGGCTTCACACGCCGGGGCCTTGATCGAGGCCTTTGCTGTGGAGAGCTCCGAATACAGCGAAGCCTTGATGCTTTTATGATCTTCGGAGACCAACCCTTCTAACTTCGTTTCTTCTAATTGTATTGATGTTGAGGATTCCTTAACCTCCGGAGGATGAAATATTTTACCCTAACGGGCATATTCTTCCACTATATGTCTTCACACTTTTCATCATTTTGAAGACTTGATTCTTGCATTGCCAAAGGGGGAGAGAAATGCCTTGTTGCCTACCAAAGGGGCAAATAATTTTTATGCCAAAGGGGGAGAACTTGCACTACTTATCTGTGCTTTCATGCTTTGCTGAAGGGGGAGTTCATTATTTTATTCAGTGACAAGATTTGGCTCTTTTCTGAGTTTTATGGACATTGGTGCGCTGAAAATTTTCAATTTTTTTTGAACTTGAATTTGGTTGTCAATGCACTCATCAAGGGGGAGATTGAGAAACCAAGTTGAGATCTGTCTTGGGTTCAAGTCTGTGATAAGTGATTGACAAGTTTTTCTTCTAGGCGAAGGGGTCCCTTCGAAGGAGTTCGGAGGTGTTTTATCGAAGGGTTCGGTGTTTGTTGGTTGCAACTGTTGCGACGGAGTATGTCTGTCGGAGGGTTCCAGCAGAATACCAAAGGGCTCGGTACTTTGGGTAGTACACCAGAGTGTGTACCAGAGGTTGTTTACCTAGAGAGGTCTGCGGGGTAGTGGAAATGCTTATCTGCTTGTCGATGGTGTGTAGGTGACTTCGGAGGCGATGGGACGGTTCGTAGTAGGTGAACCTGGGTCAAGTGGGAGGCTTGATGCCACACGAGTGGGAAGCTCGTTCATAGAGGCTACGTGGAGTCGAGGTCGGTCCTCAGGTCAAGGTGCACCAGGCGAAGGCAGAAAGTGCGGAGGGTGGCTCTAGCTGAAGGTACCCTGAGGCAAAGTCCTCGAAGGTGAGGCACTTCGAAGGGTGATTCCGAAGGAGTGATTTCGAAGGATGGCGAACGAAGTCCTCAAGAATGAAAAAGGCTTCCGAGTGTGCTCTAGACGGAGACACTTGGAAGGACATTTGATGAAGGTCTCAGAAGTCAAGGTGTGTCAAAGGCATGGTCCGGGTGAGGCTCTTTGGGAGTGTGCTCTGGGCAGGGAAACTATGAGGGAGTGCTTATGGAACTTCTTTGTGTGGAGGCCTTGGACGAAGGAGGGACTTTAGAAGGTGGTGAAGATACTTTGAAGGTGGGGCTTCAGAATGTGGATGATGAAGTACTTCAGCCATGCATGGCTTTTGTACACGGACGAATGGAGTTCAAGCTAGGAGTAGTTGTGAAGCCGTGGTGGTCCAATCCTTAGGTGATGGTGCGAAGCCTCAAGGGCTTTGACAACTTCGGCTCAAAACTGTCAATGTATCGGAGACTGACTTCGGTGAAGCGAAGGCCTTTAGGTTCGAAGCGTGTCACCGAAGCCTCTACACACTTCGTGTGCGAAGGGGGCTTCTGAAGATTACGCTTTGCAAAAGTTGATCGTGTCTGCTCTGCAAAAGCTGATGATGTCTCCTCTACAAAGCTGACAAAAGGAGCTTCCAATAAAGTAGGCTACCCTCTATACCCCCGTGTCTGGTAGAGACAAAATCATTGTAAACACTAGGGGTATTGTAGTCTATTCATAAGTCAGAGTAGTGCCTATAAAAGGAGAGGCAGGCTAAGGGCTAGGTAACACTGTGCACTCTTTTAGAACCTTCTATTTCCCTGTAGACTTGGCCAATTGCCATTAAGAGTTCTCTGAACTTGTCAGTTTTTGTGTTCCCTATTCTAACCAATGAAATTTCCATTATGTGTTTCATTTATTGCTTGAACTTGTATCTGTGATCTGCACTACATGAGTTGAGTTACTGCTTTTCACTTCTTTTCTATCAACAAGTTCTTACTCTGGTTCAACTCCAACAAAGTGTGTTTTCCTCTCATCTGTGCGATTTTTTCCAGTGTCTCTGTGTGTTTGCTCTATGTAAATTGGAGGAAAGCCCTCACTGATTACTATCTAAGCATTGTGTGAAGTGTGGATTTGAGGTCTGGTCTTTTCTCATAAGTCGAAGTCCTCAGTACAGTCAGTTTTGTCTATTTTCAGCACTACGAAGTGTGAAGCCTAGTACCAGTTACTAGTGCGGAGTATCTGTTAAGAGTTCTGTGAGGGAAACGAACGTGTGTGAAGTATAGTAGTGCGAAGCCTACTCAAAGGTACCTTGTGTGTGGAACTTGTACTATCTTTACAGAGTACAGAGTGTTTTTGGGTTGCTTAGTGTGAGTGAAGTGTTCTGAACCTCGAACTTTTACCTCATTCGAAGCCTGTGTTCGGAGTGTGTTTGATACCTCTGAACCAGACACTTCGAAGGGTGTGTTCGAAGCCTGTCATCAGAGTTGTCGGAGGAGCCCTTGTCTTCTTTATCCTAAGCGCCATTGAGGAGACGCTCTTGCGGGACCTTCGGCTGTGATGCGAGCGAGCCTTCGGCTTGTCCCAGATAGTCATGAAGCAGAGGCCAGCCGGTTCATCCATGTCCTTCTCATTTTCCTTCTTGATGACGATCTCCTCATCTCTTCAGCTCAATGAAGAAGAAGAAGAGTATGATCGTTTGGAGTAGCTCCTCTCCATCTCGATGAAGAAGGCCTTGTCTCGCTTTTGTTCTCGTGCAGGTAATCATTTAGGGCCTTTCGAAAGAACTTTATCTTGGGCTTGCCTTGGTGAAAGTGTATTTTTCAGAGGTGTTGTGCTTGTTAGAGTCATTGGAGCTACCGCTGATGCCATTATTATGAGTGTTCTGCTTGGGGCAGTCAGCAATGAAATGATCTTAATCACCACACTCAAAGAAACCAAGTTTTTGCCATATGGTTTAAGCATAAGTCTATCATAAACACGGTGAACTCGACTATTGAACAAGCATAAATTCTTATCTCCTAAAAGATCTAACTAGTCCTCAGTGATAGACATCAAGGATGACAAAGCACAACTCAAATAAGCATCAGCAGAAGTAGTCGCAAGAGCCAGGGTTTTGGAACCAGAACTAGTGAGATTTGATCTCAACTGGATATCAATCTCTGAGGCCTTAAGCTTACTGAAAAGCTCTGCACCACTCAAGGTATCATAAGAAGCACTCTCAACAATAGAAGATACCTTGATCTCCTAGACCTTATAGTCTAAGGTATGAAGAACCTTGAGCGACTATTCATGGTCTAAGACCGACTGATCTCTATCGGCCTTGTTGACCCGAAGCTTGTTAATGATAGACTAAAAGCGTCCAAACAAAGCCTCAACAGTCTCACACGGTTTTTGTGAGAAATTTTCATATTCTCATTGGTAGGTCTGATAGAGCCTAGCCTTGACATGAGTTGTCCCACCATGGTGTGATTGGAGGGTAGCCCATATCTCTTGAGTAGTATCGAGATGTCTAACACGCTCAAACTCACTGGACCTAAACCTGAAAATAGAATGTTCACTGCCTTGTTGTTCAGGTCATGCTGACCGACTAACTCAAGGGTAGTATGCTCAGTAGACGGACGCACAATGAAAGAAGCATGAACACACATGTCCCATATTCCTAAGCTCTAGCTCAATAGATAGGCTCACATGTGAGTCTTCAAATAATTATAGCCAAAGACCTCAAGAGATGAAACATTTCTAGCAAAAGTCATAATCGCTACCTTGGGTTAGAACCGATTAAGGTATGGAAAAAATCTAACCTCGCTGTGATACCACTTGGAGGACAAAGAGTAGCAACAAGAGGGGAGGTGAATGGGCGCCTATACAAATTCTCAAAAGACAACCAAGAGAAACAAACCAAAGTTCACAGAAACGCTGTAGACAAAATCAGTGCTATCACTCTCCTATAATATAAGGTATGAAATGACAGTCTGAGAGATCACTAGCACTAAAAATAATCTAGTATAAAACAATCGGTGTCCTAAACGAAAAGACACCACCACAGTGCTTAAAGGTAGATTAAAGGCAATTAAATCACAGGCATTTTAACAAATGACTGATGCTTCATAAGACAGAATATTCACAGTACATAGGCAGTTATAATGGCATGAGAGAGCACAATATTTAATGCATTTAATAAAACAAAATAAATGTCAAAAAATAAACTATGCTCTCAGATATATCAATGAAAATTTATAGTGCAATCTTAATAAACTGTACTGGTTGCTATTAAATAAACCATAGAATATTCAACTAAAAATAGGAAATTATAGTTTGATACTGTGCTAGTATCTCCTGGTGCTCAGCACAGCGCTCGAAGGCAGAGGACTCCCGCGTGGCTGGCGGCTAGTGGCTCGGCGCAATTCTTGGCTTGCATGTGGATGCCTGGCCGAACAAAAATAGTTTTGTCGTAGAAACCCCTTTGCCGCCGGGGAGCATTTTTGGAAAAACAAGGCACTAGTTTTTAGAGAAAAACCAGAGACAACTACTCCTTGAGAATACTGGACACGGGAGAACTACACGTGAAACCAAAACATGAGTGCTTGGCTGTGAAAGATTCCAGCAAAAGAAGGCGTCGGCAGAGATGACCAGACTAGGGAAGAAACGACTAAAATGATCCATCTTTTTGAAATAAAGTGAAGTTTTATACAATGGATGAAAACCTTAAGGCTAGTTTAGTGCCTTTATATAAGCAGGCCACAAAAATGGAAAAGACCACTAAACCCTTATGTTTTTTCATAGACACAAAAATAAAATGGAAAAAAACTAAAATGCCCTTAGGATTTTTATAGACTCGACTAACACAGACTGAAAGATTCAAGAAGAAGGCATCGACAGAGATGAACAGCCTAGGGAAGAAATGACTAAAAGTGATCCATCTTTTTGAAATAAAGTGAAGTTTTATACAATGGATGAAAACCCTAAGTTTGGTTTAGTGCCTTTATATAAGCTGCCTATGAAAATTGAAAAGACCACTAAACCCTTTAGTTTTTTACAGACGCAAAAATAAAATGGAAAATGACTAAAATGCCCTTAGGATTTTTATAGACTCGACTAACACAGACTATGGGCATAAAAGGCAAAATAGTAAAATCCTAACAAAAGGTAACTTGTCCTAACGCGGAGGTTTCTTAGCAGCTACGGCTTCGCTTTAGAACCATCTGATCTCTGATGGACGTTCGAGATTGAGTGTCGGTGTTGCACCGAAACCAACAAAGTGCTTGTCGTCTCTGCCCCGGGTACTCGGATTGGGCCGACCCGACTCTACGAGCCCCTTGGCCCAGTAGTCGCTGGCCACCCGTTTAACTTAGTCAAACCTAATCAAACCACGACAAGTCCCCTGCCGTTCTTGGACCATGTACTTAGATTGGGCTGGCCTGACTCCGTGGCTCCCTCTATCCTGCAGTCACTCGATGCCTGAGTACTTGAGTCACATGCGGTTAAGACACGGTAGGTCCTCTCTTCTTCTCTCCTCTTCTTCCTCCTGACTACCATTGACAATCACTCATCACTTTTAGAGCCATGAGGCCCATGATCTTCAACATGACTCCTCACTTGTGCTTTTGTTTTATCCTCTCTGGTCTCTATCACAAAAGAACATGTAGACACCTTGGACGATGAGGAGCTTGCTCTCATTGTCAAGAAGTCCACCCATTTCTACAATGATAGACAGGATCAGAGGAGAGGAGGCTCTCGTGAGTATTTTGAGTGTTGTGATACTTCACATATTAAAGATAATTGTCCAAATCTCAAGAAGAGAGAAGAGAGTGATCACACCAAACACCACAAGAAAGACAAAAAACCCTTCCACAAAAAGAACCGAGATAAGTTAGACAAGATAGCAGCCAAAGCAGCATCCAAAGCCTTCATGGTGGCATTGAGCGACATTGAGACATCTTCAAGCGAGGAGCCAAGCTCTAACGAGGATGTACTGCAAAAGAAGGAGGAGAAGAAGGCGAAGGATTTCACTAGCCTTTGCTTCATGGCCGACAGCATCAACAACAGCAACAACGAGCCAGATTCCATAGAGGTAATGATATCTTGTGATGAACTTTCAATTAAAGTTGATAAATTGACTGATGCTTTGGTTAATCAGGATAGATTACTCATTAATGTTGTGCATGAACTGAATGAACTTAAACCTAAATATGAATCTACTTCTACTGAACTTGTCATGATTAGGTCTAAGTTGAATGATGCTGAATGTGAATCCTGTGTAGTTGTCATGAGTGAGCTTGTCGAGCTACGTTTTGTGCATGCTCAAGTTGTCGATAAGCTTGAGAGTATGGATAAATAGCTCATTGTGGAGTCTAGACCCTCTTCTTTGGATGCTTCTTCGAACTGTCCTTTGCTTATTGAGAATATTGAGTTAAGGGACAAGCATGTTAAGGAACTAGAGTCTATATTGGAGAGTGCTGAGAGTTCTAAGGATGTGCAGACTGAATGTTCCTATTGACACTAAAATCAGCCAACCAAGCGTCAATCACACCGACGTCAGTTCGGCGATCCAAAAGCACGCAGTCATTCGAAGTAGTCCTCCAAATGTCACATGACGCCGACACCGCGTTCCGACGACCCTTGACCGTGACATGAGGGTGTATGGATCGAGTCATTAGGTAATTGGATCACTGCTGCAAAAGATAACCCAATTGGCCAAGTGTAGATAGTATAGATCAAACCGGCCAAAAAGTGCCAGTTGGACCAAGATAGAGGATGTGGTCAGACCAGCCAAGTAAGTCCGGTCAGACCGACGTGGTATGGGTGGTCACACCAATAGATGGAGGGGAAGGTGACCTAAGTCGGCTGCACACGATCGGTCGGATATTTGAAAAAGACTCCAACAAATATGCATTACCTAGAGCGATTTCAACAACTTTAAAAGGACCTTCCCAACTAGGCAATCATTTACCAAATTTTGGGCTTTTAGTGCCCAAAGGCAAAATCATCTTCCAAACTAAGTCACCAAACTGAAATGATTTTTCTTTCACCTTCTTGTTATAAGCTCTAGCTACTCTTCTCTTGTCTCTTTCTATAGCATCTAGAGCCCTTAATCTCTTATCGGTCACTTCCTCCACATTATCCTTGAAAAGGATGTCATAATCACCCACCGATAAGCAATCTTGTTTAAGCAATCTTAAAGAGTGAAGATTCACCTCTACGGGTAAAATGACTTCTTGTCCATACACCAACTCATATGGAGTTACCTTGGTAGTCCCGTGATTCTCTATTCTACATGCCCATAATGCCTCAGAAAGCACTTCAGGCCACCTTCTAGTAAACTCTTCAATCTTTTTTTAATAAGCAAATTACAATCTTATTACTAGATTCAGCCTGACCATTGGCCTGAACATAGTATGGTGAAGAGTTTATCAACTTTATACCATAAGATTCAGCAAAATCACGTACCACTTTACAGACAAATGAAGAACACTGATCTATAGTAAGAGTTTGGGTAATATCGAATCTATCTATAATGTGCTTCAAGATGAAATCAATTACCTCGTTACGTGTCATATTCTTGAGAGGCACAACCTTAGTCCACTTGAAGAAGTAATTTGTAGCCATCAACACGAATCGATGCCCATTTGAAGAGGGAGGATGACTTTGGCCGATGAACTCCAAGCCCCAATCTCAGAACAACCATGGTTTGGTAATAGGATTAAGCAAAGATGTAGGAGCAAGCTGAATACTACCAAATCTTTGACATGCCTGACACACTCTATAATACCTGAAACAATCTTCAATCATAGTCAGCCAATAAAAACCTGCACTTTTGAGCATCCAACTCATCTTATGGGATGACTGATGAGTACCACAAAGTCTTTCATGAACTCCATGATGGATATGCCCAAGAAAATTCTATGTATCGAAAGTTCCGATAGGTAGTATCGGAAGTTCCGATTGTTTTTGGGACACGAGTCAGAGAGCGAAACCGACTTTGGAAGGTCCGATGGTTGGGATTGTGACATGAATCGGAAATTATGATTTGGAATCAGATGTTCTGATTATTTTCTAGTCTCAAGTCAGAGAGCAAAAGTTGCTTCGGAAGTTCTAATATGGTATCGAAAGTCCCAACAAGTCGGAACTTTCCATTTTGGAATTAGGGAATTTGTACTGACTGGAAATTCCGATATGTGTATCGGAAGTTCTGAGGTGGGAAAAAAACAGATTGGATCTGTTACGTGTCATACTGAATCAAGAGACTAGAATATCCTATCGGAAGTTTCGATCCAGGATCGAAAGTTTCGACACAGGTAAAACAAATTGGATCTATTGCAACACAAATTAGTTGTAACCAATTTGTGGGTTTTGAGATGTGGATGACTAGGGTCTCTCAGGCCTATATAAAGAGAGGAGGAAGAGGTCTTGGAGAACAAGCTTGAGCATAGTTTAGACCTAGCCACCATAGACTCCTCTCCTCCCTGTATCTCATTTGTTTTTCCACCATGTATCTCTATACATGAGGGGATCCAGATCAAACACTACGAATGTAGGCTCTGATACCACTGTTGGGGAATAGGGGAGCTACACTAGGTGGCAAATTCAAAATTTTTGCCCTAAGCCCAAGACTCATGTGTGTGCGAGATCATGGATCGTTAGCTTCTAGCACGAGACGTGCTAGGTGCACCGAAAGAAGATGGCATAGTAGCTCGTCAAGCCTATCCTCGCTTCGTCCTTGCCGTCCCTTGCCGATCCGATCGATGAAGACGACGTAGTCATTCACATGAATATGTCCATGAGTGTCGTTGTTGGAGAAACACCCCCATACTATCCACACGTACAGGGATGGAGTATCTCCCACGGCAGCGTGCTAGCACTGCACGTGAGAGATGGGGATCCTTGACCTCAACGATGGAGATCAAGAAATGGAGGAGAGGAGTCTTTGGTGGCTAGGTCTAATCTAGGCTTATTCCACGTTCCAGGACGTCCTCCTCCTCTCCTTTTATAGGGTTGATAGCCCTATAGTTGTGCTCCTATCAAAACCCCCCAAACCATAACAAATCAAATTTGTTCGCCCACGTCAGAACTTCTGATCCTAGATCGGAACTTCCAACAAGGTATTTTAGGTCTCTTGATATAGTGCGACACGAAACAGATGTAATCTATTATCGCCCACCTCGGAACTTTCGATACCATATTGGAACTTCTGATTAGTACAAAATTCCCCGATTCCAAATCAGAACTTCTGGCTCATAGGAACTTCTGATACCATATAGGAACTTATGAAGCAACATTTTCTCTCTGTATCAAGACCAGATAATAATCAGAATATCCGATACTACCTATCGGAACTTTTGATACACGAAATTTTCTTGGGCATATCCTTCAACCAGTCCCCGATAGGATTTTTCATTGTTCTTATTGTCAGAGGGTGGGTCATTTGATTGGTTTTTGCTTCTTTCACATGGGGGATAAGTGATGCTATTGGGAGTTGTTGGCGTAAAACATTACGCTAACAGGTTTAGGAAACTAAGTGTTTGACAAACGAAATATTTGTTTGAGTAAACTATTCCAAGCCTCCGATATGGATAATAGCTTGAGTTAGTTCAAAGTATGTATTGAATATTTGAGTATTCGATGCCCTTTACAGAGTGAAGAGGGGTATTTATAGACAAATACATGGGAAAAGACTTCTTTACCCTCTAATTACAACCGACTAAGAAGATATTGTTTAGTATTTTTCGTAGGGTTAAAAGAGTAAAAAGCTAATCTAATTAGTCAGAAGATAAATCTTATGTACTTGCTGACAACCCCTCTTTGGGTGAAGAGGCTTCGGGAGGCTTTGTTACACTAGAGCTTTGACGGAGATCTCTGTTGTTTGAGGCTTCGAACCGACGAAGCCTCATTGCCTTTAGGGCCTTCAGAGAACAGAGTTCCTGACTTTGTTTCTTCTGCTCATGTTAACTTGAAAGTTCTTGGACTATCGAAGATGAAATATTTTCCCCTAACAGGAGTTGAGTGCACGGGACATGTATCATCCACCTGTTAGTATACATGAGCCTGTCTCTCATCCTTTTTCCTACTTTAGTGAGGCCCCACATTTTTATGATAGAGGCTTTATCCAGCACAGATCTTACCATGACTCATATGGTAGTAGATCTCGTGTAAGAGGTTTTGATCCTTGACAAGTTGGGAGACCTCATCTTAGTTCTGGTTTTTGCAATGTTGGTAGATCACATGCTTTTTATCATAATTTGCATTCCATTGATGTGCAGTCTATGGATTTTACTTCTGCCCCTTGAGTTTCTTAGTGCTAATTCCTAGAATGTTTTTCACTTACCCCAACACTGATTACTTGAGATTTTTTCTCTATGTGTAGGTGGCAAACGGAGGCCTAGAGAACAAGTGGATCATCAATTTTGGTTGTTCATGCCACATGACTAGGAAATCATCACGGTTCTCCAGCCTCACTTCGACCCAATGATGTGAGTACATCAACTTCAGAAACAATCGAAGTGGAAGAGTGAAAGGTAAAGAAATGGTAAGAATCAATGAAAATTTCACTCTCAAAGATGTTGTTTTGTTTGAGCATTTGGGATACAATTTTCTTTCGGTATCCTAGCTTCTTGACGAGGTCTTGGAAGTGTATTTCAGACGCGATACTTCTCATGTTCTTGATTCTTTTGGCGCTTTGATTTGTAAGATTTCAAGAATTGAGAGGGTCTTTGGAGCTGATTTTTCTGAGCCTTTTGGTTCTTCTCATTGCTTAATTGCTAAACATTCTTCTGAGCTATTGATGTGGCATAGGAGACTAGGACATATGAGCTTTGACTTGCTCGCTCGTTTGAGTGCCCTAGGCTTGATCTAAGGATTGCCCAAGCTCAAGTTTGGGAAGAATCTTGTTTGTGCTCCTTGGCGACGTGGAAAGATGTTAGTTGTCTCTCATTCACTAGTCAATCTGGTGATGACTGAACAACCTAGAGAATTATTTCATATCGACACTATTGGTCCATTCAAAGTTTGTTGAGTCGGAGGCAAATGGTATGTCCTTGTCGTGGTGGATGACTACTCCTGTTATTTTTGGGTCTTCTTTCTTACAAGCAAGAATGAAGTGTTTTCACACTTTCAGAGCTTAGCTTTGAGAGTATTCAAAGAACTCCCTAGTGCATTGAAAACAATCAGAAGTGATAATGGCACTGAGTTCAAGAATAGTTTATTTGTGGACTTTTGCCTTGACCATGGCATTGAACACCATTTTCTTGCTCTGCGGGTTCCTCAACAAAATGGAGTTGTTGAGAGAAAGATCCGCACTTTGGTGGAGATGGCTAGGACGGTGCTCAGTGAACATAGGACTCCTAGAAGATTTTGGGTTGAGGCCATGAGCACCACTTGTTACATCTCCAACCGGATATTCTTGTGCTCACTTTTCAATTTGACATATTATGAGCAGTGTTTTGGTAGGAAGCCCAATGTTACACATTTGAGAGTTTTTGGATGTCGGTGCTTCATTCTAAAACATGGTAATCTGGACAAATTTGAGTTGTGTTCTTCTGATGGTATCTTTTTGGGCTATTCTCTTCATGGTCATTCATATCATGTTTTTAACCTTGATACTAACATTGTCATCGAGTCATATGATGTGACTTTTGATTAATTTTCTCCTTGTGTTAGTACTTCTTTTGAGCTTGCCAGTGAGTATGATATGGATGAAACCATCTTTGAAGAATAAGATCGATCAGACTTCGAAAAGCTCAAGGATGATCCCCTACCTCCCACTACGACAACCCCTAAAGCTGATCTTGCATCCTCTACATTACAAGAGGGCCCAATGCATCGACTTCGGCAAGAAACGAGGACACTCCGGTAAGTGTTGAGGGGGATATTCTCTCTCGACGAGAAGCCCCTCTTCCCATTCAGCGGCATCACCTTCCTAAGCAGATCAACGGTGAGCTAAATTAAAGGGTAACTCGATCTCATGCTCACTTTATGGATTATGCTTTTGTTACCACTTTTGGGTCCTTAGATGTTAGTCATGCTTTATCTGATTTGAGTTGCATTAATGCCATGCATGAGGAGCTTGAAAATTGAGAGAAACCAAGTTTTGGTTCTTGTAGATCCACCCCCAAATGTTCATAGCATTAGCACAAAATGGAATTTCAAAAACAAATAGGGGGAGGATGGATCTATTGTGAGAAACAAGGTTAGACTTGTTGCTGAGGGTTACTCTCAAGTAGAGGGGATTGATTTTGGAGAGACCTTTGCTCCTATAGCTCGACTTGAGACCATTAGGATTTTGGTTGCTTTTGCATCTTCTCGTGGTTTCAAAATTTTTTGAAATGGATGTTAAAAGTGTTTTTCATAATCGTTTTATAGGAGAGGATGTTTATGTCAAACAACCCCCGACTTTGAACATCCTATGTACCCCCATAGAGTCTTTAAACTTTGTATGGACTCAAGCAGGCACCTAGGGCATGGTATGACCGGCCTAGCTCCTTTCTGCCTTAGCATGTGTACAAAATGGGCTCTGTTGAAAAAACCCTATTTACTCTCAAGCATGGCAACGATTTCCTTCGTGTTCAGATATATGTTGATGACATCATTTTTGGTGGCTCTTCCCATGCTCTTGTTGCCGAGTTTGCAGATTCTATGAGCAATGCAAACACGATACTTTCATGCACCAGATGAAGTACACCAAGGACCTATTGAAGTAAGGACCTATTGAAGCGCTTTGACATGAGCGATGTGAAGCCACTTGCCACTCTAATGGCTACCCTAGTGGCGCTTGACCCGGATGAAGATGATGAAGAAATGGATCTGAAGGAGTTCTATAGCATGATCGGCTCCCTCCTCTACTTGATGACCACGAGACCAGACATACACTTCATCATATGTATGTGTGCTCGTTTTCAAGCATCACTAAGATCTTCCCATCATCAAGCCATCAAGCGCATACTAAGGTATCTCAAGCATACCCTTGAATTTAGCATTTGGTATTCTACATCATCGTATCTTTGCCTTAGAGGATTTTCTGATAGGAAAAGTACCTCTGGTACTTTTCATTTTCTAGGTTCCTTTCTTGTTTGTTGGTCTTCTCACAAACAGTCTAGCGTTGCGCAGTCTACAGCTAAGGCTAAATATATAGCTGCTTCTAGTTGTTGTTTTCAGATTTTATGGATGATTACTACCTTGTGTGATTTTGGGTTAGATTTTAAGGGTGTTCCACTTCTTTGTGATAACACTAGTGCCATTAGACTAGCCAAAAACCCAGTTCAGTATTCTAAAACCAAACACATTGATGTGTGTTATCACTTTTTGAGAGACCACAATGAGGTGGGTGATATTTAGTTGAGATACATAGATACCCAAAACCAGCTTGCTGATATTTTTACCAAGCCCCTTGAAGCTTCTCGTTTTGCATGCACATGCTTATATCTTGGTGTTTGTCATTCTTATGGCATCTTGTGAGAGGGAGTTGTGTATTATTACATAAGCTTCTGTCATATGATCAACAACTTTTACATGCACATGCTTATATATGCCTTTGAATTATTGTCTATGATCATGTTAATTTGGTTCTATTGAATATATCTGATATCTATCATCAGCATGATTTTTAATTCTTAAAATTTAAAACATGGTCACCGCTTTGTTTTGTAACTAGTATGTGTAGGCTGATTGATTTTGCTATCTTTTACATGCCTGCTAAGTCCTTTTCACTTGGATGCAAACATGCAGCTTGAAAAATTCAATGCATGTCATTGAAATATTGTTCTAAAAAATGATAAAAAATCATGAAATTGATATACATGCCTTTTGTACTAAAACTAAAAAGATCCGGGTGGGTTTGCTTTATCGCACTGCCTTGTTCTAGACTGCTTACCATAGCACTTTGGTATGAACTAGGACACGGCAGTGTATGCCAAGAGTAATGCTTTAAGTTTCTTATGGTCTTTGCTTGGCCTAGGCTTGGCTTGGTCGGTTAGCATAAGGTTGACAAGCAAATAACCCCAAGCACTAAATCAAAAAGAAAAAGTAAACAAAAAGATTGAAAATATTGGATAACAAGTTTGCTGAACCTCCATGTTTTTGGATAAACTTTTATGGTTAGATGTTTTCTAGCTTTTGCAATTCATGTCATATCATGCCTAGTTTGCTAGTCTGAGTAGTGATGCTTTTGTTTGCAAAAACCTGAAAAATACTTTCTCTTGATTTTCTTTGGATACGATTCATATGAGCTTTTCATACAGTACTTTTAGACAATATTTAAGGCAAATGTATGTTATGTACTATAATTGTTGTTAATCATGTTTCAGAAGATTGCATATACATTCACCCTCGCATCTTTCTATGCATCATTTTTATCAACTTGATGCTTGCATTGCTAAAGGGATAGAATTCATTTCATGCTTCTACCAAAGGGGAGAAACTTTTATCGAAGGGGAGAATTTTAAAATCAAGTGATATGGTTTGGCTCCTTTCTGAGTTTTTATGGTCACTTGTGTTGAATTCTTTAATTCATCTTAATTTTTATGGAAGTTGTTAATGCACTCATCAAGGGAGAGATTGAGAAACCAAGTTGAGATGTACCTTTGTTTTGACTTAGTGATGAGTGATTGACAAGATTGGTGGGTTCAATTTTCGAACTAGTGCTTCTATCGTGAGTTCACCGAAGGGTTCGGTGTGTATGGAAAACATGTCTATTTGTCTCATGGTGTGCAGGATTAGGATGCTACTCAATTTTCAATGGCGGGTGATCAAGGTCAAGTGGGGAACTTGATGCTAGATGATCAAGGAGGCCGAGTAAAGTTGATGATGGTCTTAGACGTACACGTAGAGATGAAGCGAGACATGGACGGCATATTGATCGAGATAGTGTGTTGACCAAGTCAAGCGAAAGGGATGCTAGTGCAAGTGGCAAAGTGGCTAAAGGAATCAAGAGCGGGAGAGACTTGTTAGCGGTCGAGATCATGGGATTGGTGACACATGTCAAGATCTGGAGAGTCTTTGTCAATTTTAGCTCAAAATTGTCAGATAAAGATATAAAAGTCGTGATGAGAAACCGTAGCTACTACGAAAGCTTCACATCAGGACAATGTACCTAGAAATATGGTTTTTACTTTTATAGCTATGTGGGCCTTGAGTCTGTAAAATAGACTCTGCAGTGCATTTAATTAAACCCTAGGAGCAAATTAGTCTTTTTAACTTTTCATGTATGCTATAAAAAGCCACCTAGTCATGTAAGGTTTAAATTTGTACCCATTCAGAAATCCATTTTCATTCTACAAAAAGTTTAGATTTTCATCTCCTTCTTCTTGGGTGCGCCGCTGGACTCTGCGTCTGCTTGTTTTCTTCCTACAAGCTCCAGTTCTAAGTTGCCACCCGATTTTTTCTCTTCCACTGCACCGCCTTACTAGAGTAGCCGCTGCACTTTGACATTTTCTATCACCAGTTTTCTGTTGATCCGTTGCAAGTAGGACCGTCGGCAGCGACAGGTGCACCCGTCCACTCGCCAGTCAGATCAAAGCAAGCCACGGGAGCACACGCCCTTTGCTTCCTGCCGCCAAACACTTCGCACCTAGGAGTTGTGCCGCTAGAGACTGCTTCTTCAACACGCCATCCAAAGAACACTGTGCACTAAGGCTATTCACAGTGGTTGTTTTGTTTCATAACACTGTTTTTTAGAAGTCCATGTTATCTTTGCAACTGAATGAAATACCTTCTCTCAGTGGAGAGTTTCATTTCACTATTTTCTAAGCTAACTAGTGTAATTAAATGCAACCAGCTCTCATGAAATACCCCTCTCTGATGAAACGATTTGACTCTCAGTGGACGTTTTATTTCGTTTCATCTATCTTAGAAATGGGTTAGCACCATGTCATAGTGATGACACTACTTCCTTCTCTTCCCTCATTAATTGAATGACATGTCAGCAAAAAATCTGATGTGGCATGATAATTAATACCATGAAACACCCTACGAAATCCCATTGTAAATAGCCTAATGTGCGGTTTTTCTCCACTTGGATCGTAGCACCTATTCATTTTTTCGCTTCATCAGCATTTCTACTGCTTTAGCAAGTTGTTTCTTCCGAATACTTCAAGGTAATTTCAGGAATCATAGTTTTTGTTTAATAGTTATTTTTCTCTACAAAATACATGTGATTTTTTAGAATTTATCGTACTAAATGAAATGAATGATTGATGTTTGATAAAATGTATGACAGATGAAAGATGAAATGCCTATAAGTTTTGTTCTTGTCATTTGTTTGAATATTCATGTGTGATTCTTGGATGCCCTTTTACTTGTTTAATTAAGGGGGTGTTTGGATCAAGGGCTAAAATTTTAGCCCCTGTCACATCCAATATTTAAATACTGTTTTGGAGTATTAAATGTAGACTATTTACAAAACCTATTCATAATCGGAGGATTATTCACGAGACGAATCTAATGAGCCTAATTACACCATGATTTGACAATATGATGCTATAGTAAACATTTGCTAATTATGGATAAATTAGGCTTAAAAATTCGTCTTGCGATTTAATCTCCGATTCTGCAATTATTTTTATAATTAATTCACATTTAGTCCTTCAAATTGATGTTGAAACATCCAGTGTGACATAGGCTAAAATTTATCCCTTGTATCCAAACACCCCCTAAAATGGGTATCAGATTGTTCATGATGAGCTTAGTGATTTGAACCTCTAGCATTTAGGTTAGTGTGCCTTTGAGCACTATATGAATCTTTTCAACTAGGACACTGGTTACTTTTTGAAGGCTAGATTATTTTTGAAGTGCTTGTAATCTCTCAGACTGTCACTTCACATGATATCAGACAAGAGGATGATATCACTAATTTCTTCTCTGATTTGTAAATTTGTTTACTTCCGCTAGTTGTTTCTAGAGGACCGTTCGGTGTTAAGTAAAGGCCATCATTTCAAAATAATTTGTTGAGGTGCCTATTAACCCCCCTCTGGCCGCATGTTTCTGTCCTATAGTGTGTTATTTTATTAGCATCCTTTTACGTATTTTGAATACCAATTTGGAACTACCGCATGATCTCAGCATCTGATGTGTCCAAGGTAGCTATGATATGCTCGATCATAGTTGCAATCAAAATTGTTCGTCTTGCTACTAGTCTCTCACGCAACTTTGGTTCCAAACTCTGTGATAGGATGTCTGATATAAAAAATGTAAACACATTTAGAAAAATGAACAAAAGGTACAAGTGTTAATTGGTACCAATATGCATCATATGATACCAAAATGCATCACATGCGTTGTATTTTTAAATTCAAAGGTAAAACATGTGTACAATAATACTAACTAGTACATATTTGTATCATATAAAACATGTATATACCATGGCGGAAATTATGATCTCTTGTTAGGCTATGATACATATTTATCTCATATGAAACCTAAGTATATCATACGACAATCACAACAAAAATACAAACCTAATCAAATGCATACGATGATTCAACTAAAACGATTATTACACATATATTACAGTAAAAAGTATGATCAATGATAACCTAAAACAAATGTATGACATGAAAAAAGGTCTAACACATACTTTGGTTTGTGTGGTGCAGTCAATGCTCACGTTTGCTGCATTATGTTTATTACCCACATTCTCCTCATTAGCCTCATCTGCATACTAGGTTTCAACAATGTTATAGACCTATGAAATAAAAATATTAGTACGAGTACTATGTAATCTAACATTAGAACAACATTGTACCGTATGGTAAAAAATTGTACCAAATGGTACACATTTGTACTGTATGTAACAAAATTATATCAGTTTGTTCCTACAGCAAAACTCTAATTTCTCAACAGCAAGACCATGAATAACAACAAACAAAAATTCACATATAATAGATATTATATTATGCCAGATCAGAACAAAGAATTGTTTGGTACAAATTATGTAACAACCAAAACATAAAAGCACCAGGATTACAACACAACTTTGAAGTTTTGCTATCACTAGCAGCAACATGACCCAAAAAATCCAAACATATATGGATAATATTTTTTTATCATCAACATGTTTATGATCATACTAACATAAACATATCATACAGAGTTTAAGAAATGTCACAAACCTATAAAATTAAAATATGACAAAATGATTCAGGATAGGTATAGAAAAAACAGAGAGAATATCATGTCATAAATATTGATCGCTTAATTTACAATATGATACCTGCAATCGCTCATATGAAGGCATGCCTGATCCTCTCTTTTCAAATGATTTGATTGCATCCAAATGAGCGCTAGAAACATAGAATATTCGTGGGAAACCGATGGGAGACACATTCAATATGTGCATGCATCCCTTTGCATTTAAATTGTCCTTTTTGCATGCCCTCAGTTTTTTATCCCCTCAACTAAGCAATCGGCAATATAATCGCACCAATTGAACTCCTTAATACCCTTGCCATGTTTCAAAACTCGCAAGTACTCTCTATTGACACATAAATTTGTCTCTGATGCCAGATAAAGGGCCAAAATGACAAGAATAAAAGTGACAATAAAATAATCTTCATTTTCTTTGGTTTGCATTTTCTTTATGGTATACACCACATTTTGCCCCCTCCCTTTGTTGGTGAACTTCTCCTTCATCAAAGTGTCAATATCTTTAGAAAGATTCACCTTCTTTACCCCATTCGGGATACCACGAATCTTAGGCATATGCGGCTTGATCACCGTTAACTTCCTGCAAACCATGAATGTGTTGTTAGAAACATTAACTTTACTCATGAGCCATGTACTTAGGCTCTTTGACATTTCAGATGACACCATCTCAAGATGCTGTCAAAACTGCAGTTTTCGACATACCCTCTTTGTACACCAGATAATAGTGACACTATCATTGGTATATGTTTTGGGTTGCAGATGTACCCTTCGCGACGTCCATGAAAACACATATGCACAACATCTAAATATGTACTCTGGTAAAAATAATTACCTTCTGGTGATCATGTGTATCGCATGAAAAATGATGAAAACTAGAATGTAATGTTGATATTATGCCCCTAACAATCATCTGATATTCATCTATACTGCATGAACTACAATTGTGTATACATAAAATATGGCATAGTATTCTGGTACACATAAGTATCATATGGTACTCAGGGTGATCCGCGTGAAAAACTAAAACATACTATTCACATACAACTAATAACCATTTATATCACATAAAAGAAAATGTTCATATGTGGATGTAATTATAAAATGAACTACACAAAAAATACAAATAGAATGTGAGGTCCACTACCATAGAAACTGTTGGGGGAATATATTTCCCTTGAACAGGGGCCAAATGACGTCAGCCTCCGACAGCCTTTGGCCCAGAGCCCAACACTGTCGAAGCCTGTTTCCTCCCTAAAAGTTGTTTTGAAGTCCCAAGGTGCCCTTCGGAGCCTGCGGCTTCGGAGACCCCAGTTTGGGGGGTCCGGTTCGGAGCCCCCAGTTCGGGGCCCACCCTCCGGGGGCAGGATGCTGGAGGACACCATCCGGGTGCAGGTTGCCGGAGGCCACCCTCCGGGCGCAGGTTGCCGGAGGCCACCCTCCGGAGGCCCCAGGTTGCCGGAGGCCCCAGGTTGCCGGAGGCCACCCTCCGGGCGTAGGTTGCCGGAGGCCACCCTCCGGGTGCAGGATGCCGGAGGCCACCCTCCGGAGGCCCCAGGATGCCGGAGGCCCCAGGATGCCGGAGGCCGCCCTCTGGGAGCCCAGTTCGGGGGCCCCCAGTTCGGAGGCCAGTTCGAGGTCAAGGCTCTGAGACCCCAGTTCGGAGCCTTGTTCGGAGCCTCGCTCGGAGCATGCTTCGAAGCCCCCTTCGGGGTGCACTTCGAAGCCCTCTTCGCAGCCTCTGCCAGAAAGGCTCCGGCCCCTACTTCGAAGCTCAAGAAATAACTAAGTACAGGCCATACCGGGGGCCCCTCTGCCCCTGGTATGTCGTTTAGCTGATCAAAGCCTGGCATAGCCTGACACGCCTGTAAAGTTGTAAAGCTGTAAAGTACTTTTGTACCGTAGCGAGCTCCTTTTCCCCTCTCTGCCCCTATGAGCCTAGGGCTCATAGGGGGCATCCCAGTATTTTCCTTTGGCCTGTGTACCTATAAAAGCAGTGCCAAGCCCTTGTAACAAGGAGACACCCCCAGGGGGCCATGAGACCCCGTAGTTCTCTTCTCCACACTAAGGCATACCATGCCAAATCCACCACAAACTAGACGTAGGGCTATTATCCCCTAGGGGAGGCCCGAACCAGTATAAACTCCTTCTCCCTCTGAGAGAACCCATCGAGGTTCATTCTCCACATGATACACCACCACAGGAAAACCTGCTGGAACTAACGCAATTGTTCCAACAGTTGGCGCCGTCCGTGGGGACTTAGTACTAAAAGCTAAGTTCTCTACCACTATCTGCAACTCGAGGTACGCTTGAGGGGGGAGCTTCGAAGATTCATGCTTCGCGTGCCCTTTGGCAAGGGGCTTCGGGCGCAGATCGAAGGCCATCTATGCCTTCCCTTATCCTTCACATACCGGAGCTCGCCCCCCAGCAAGGGGCTCCGCTTCATGCATCGAAGGTTGTCGAAGCCCCAGGGGCTACGAGGCCGACCTTCAGCCACTTTACGAGGTATGTCCACTATCCGAAGTACCACTTTGATGTACAACTCTGCAATCACTTGGATATATATTCGAAGCCCTGCTTCGCCATAAAACCGAAGCCCTGCTTCGCCTTTATATTGAAAAACTGAAGCCATGCTTCGCCTTATCAAAAACCCGAAGCCTTGCTTCACCTTATTTAAAATACGAAGCCTCGCTTCGCTTTACAAAATCCGGAGCACCCCTCCGAAGGCTACACAGCGCCTCCGGGCCCGTAGCAATGGGCTTTGAGACTTCCGGGCGACGGCTTGGCAAGTCCGGGATTCCAGGCTCCGGCCTGATGCATCCCCGGGTCGAAGGTGGCCCCGGGTCGTAGGTGACCCAGAGTCGAAGGTGGCTCAGAGTCGAAGGTGGCTCAAAATCACAGGTTCGGTGAATCCACACCAAACATCCTTTTCACTACAGGACCTCGCTCCAGAAGCCTTGCTTCACTATCTAAACACGCACCGAAGCCTTGCTTCGCGTGACGTGATCTAAGCTAGAAACTAAGCCTGTCAACGTCATACTTCGCTAAAAAATCTAAGTGCGTTTCGGAGCCTTGCTCACGCACAGCATTCAAAATCCCAGCATGCCGAAGCATGCTTCGCTTAATTTGGTTATGCGAAAGCCTTGCTTCGCACCAAATTAGAGCATTCGGAGCCCAAAAGAGGCCTTCGCTCAAATGAAGTTTCATACATCGAAGTCGCCGAGGGCGCACCCTTCGCATCCTTTATTTTTTGCCCGCACCAGCAACGGCTAAGTCCCTAGCTGCCACGAGCAAAGGGGGGAAGCATGTATGCGAGGTGCGCGAATGTAATACGCAGTACGAGCGTGACAAGCTAAAACGTTCGAAGCCAAACAATGCGAAGCATACAGACGAAGTATGCAAGTATAATAAACTCCATTCATTGTATGACAATCGAGAAGTGTGTTACAAATATATACTTCGAGAGCAAACTACGAGTAGTCTGTGTCTAAGTCTAAGAAGAATCGTGTGCGAGGCCCCAACCCTCGCTTGCCTCTCTTTCGGCCAGGGCCCCCTCGGCTAGACGAAGCCTCGTCGGAGCCCGCTCTCCCACGTCCGGCTCGCCTAGGCTCCGAAGCCCGCGGACCTCGTCTTCCACTTTGCAGGTCGCTCCAAGTTAGCGCAGCAGACGGTGCTGTATCAAAGGCAGAGAAGTCTAAGGCTTCGTCACCTGCTAAGGCCGTCTGCGAAGGTAAAAACAAAGAACTCTGAAGGAACTCCGTCTTCACAGCGGCTAGGAAATCCTGAGCTACGTCGGAGATGGCTTCACCGCTAGGCCCCCTCAGAAGCTTAAACCGAGGGGGACCTTCGGACCTAGCTACTTCGAGGACCGCCCACAACTATCGAAGTTCTTCGGAGTCCTCGAGCACTTCGAGGTCTACACTCGGAGGCTGAGCCTGGGCAGGTATAAAAAACCCCCGCATTCATATTAATAAGTTGATAGAGTTTTTTACAAGCATGCAACTAAGTATTACAAAAGGCCTAAGTAGATATACACCTTCAGAGGCGGAGGTGTCGAAGTCGAAGGCTGGTCAGGCACAGCAGGTGCTTTGGACCGGCGGTGTCGAAGGGCCTTCTGGAGGTCGAGGACTGCTTCGCAGCCTTGCTCCTTCCAGGGTTCCTGCAGCCGCCGCCAGGCTCCGCGAACATCGGCCGGAGGCGTCACCAAGTGCTGACCCCCGAAGGCCACTGGGGTCACGGAGGTTGCTGCCCGAAGGTGGTCACACCCCGCGTCGTGGAGCATCTGCAACACCCCTTGGCCTACGACTCGACCGGCCATAAGAGCGAAGCCCTTCAGCGCTTCCTCCACCGTCGAAGCCGCAGTCTTCAAGAAATCGACGCGGTCCCCAATCGGGTCCTGGTCGCTGAAGTCCGGAGCCCGGCACTTGGTCCCTATTAGCTCAAGGACCTCGGTCAGGCTCTGGGTGGCTTCGCCAAGATTGGCCACGACGAAGTCTTCAAGATCCCGAGCCCGTTGGCGGAGTGAAGCATTCTCCTTCGCCTGACGGGCCTTGGCGTCCTTCGAAGCCTTGAGCTCCGCGCGGAGCCGAACCATCTCCGAGGCCAAGGCTTCCTTAGCCTTGTCGGCCTCAGCCTTCGCCACAGCAGCCGAAGCCTCGGCCCGCCTTCGTTTCTCGGCTTCCACCGAGACTTCGAGGTGAAGGGCCTCCTTCTCCTCTACGAGGCGCTCCATCCGCCTGTCTGCAGAAGTCGAAGCTGCTGCGTTCAGTGCGAAGGCCTGCATGAAATCAAGAAATCATAAGTATTAACCAAAGGCTAAAATATAATTCGAGGCTGCAAGGGGCTTCGCTCACCCGTATGAGGACTTCGTTCGAACTGACGAAGAGATCCGTGGGGTTCAAGTGGCTAAGTTGGGCCACCAAGTCCCCTGCCTCCGCAGAAGCACAAGCCTCGCGGAAGCCGTTGATCGCCGCTTCCATCGCGCCCCCCTCGGCTTGAAGGGGTGAACCACTGCCACGGTCGCCTGCGCGGGCTTCGGCAAGGTGGGGCTCAAGCCCACCACGTCGACATCTTCGTCGCTTCGAGGGTCCTCGCGGCCTCCGCTGCCTTCGTCTTTGGACGAAGTACTTTCGGACTCCGAATCACTGCCGCTGCCGCTGCTGCTCGAAGCTTCCGTGGGCTTCACATCGGCAGGCTTCGATCCGGCTTCGCCTACCGGCTTCGCCACGGTGGGCCTCACATCGTCTTCATCCTCTGCAGGGAGCCAAGTCAAGATCCGCATATTGAAGAGAAGCATGCAAAAAGGGTTTACCTTCGTCGGAGATTTCTTGGAAGGAAGGAGGGGCTAAGTGTGCCCTCCAATCCCTTCGCTGTGAAGCTGCCGCATCCACCTTTGTGCCCGAAGTTGTTGCCGCCGGAGCATCCGTGGCCTCCTTGGCGGCGGGAGTATGCGCGTCGGCATCCGCCGACGAAGGCTTCGCCACCAGGGGCTTTGCTGCCTTCTTGGGGGTCGGAGTAGTTGCGGGCTTCGCCGCAACCTCCCCCGTGTTAGAGACTTCGGCCGCGGGGACCTCCGGCCGAGGCCCCGAAGCATCCGGTTCGTCGTCTTCCCCCCTCTTCCTCTTGGCTCCGGCCGACGAGGTAGTAAGGTGGGAGAAGTCTGGCAAAGCAGGGATCCCCTCGAGGTCGAGCGCGGTCCATACCCTGCTCCAGCGCTCCCAGGACCCCACCAGTGCGAGGCGCTGGGTCTGCTCCTCGGGGGTCGGAGTCCCAACAACTCGATCCGCCGTTGCGACGGCCTCCTCCGGAGCCCTCATTTCGAGGTGGGCTTCATGAAAGATTTAAGTCAAAAGTGAAGATCTACGAAGTATAAAAGGCAAAGAAGATCGCGAAGCCTTACAGAAGCGTTTGACGGCCAATTCGCTAAGTGCCCCTCGACCCCAAGCCTAGAAGAGCCCCTCTGGCCAGGAGCGCGCGAGGGGGCTAAGGCGGAGGGTGATAAACTCCTCCACGAGGTCCCTCATGGTCATCTTCGCCGCCACTCTCCGGAGCAGCAAGATCCTCGAGCGAAGGATGTCCTCGCTGGTCTTCACCACCCCTTCACGTCGGTATAAAATGTGGGCATTGGTACTCCGAAGGGGGGAGTTCGTGCCGACGGAGGCGTAGAACCACTCCTGGTCCCACTTCGAGTACCACTTATTGTTCACAGCCCTCGCCGGGAAAGCGTCCTGGTACTCCTTCCGGAGCTGGAAGTTGGCACTACCGAAGGCCAGCGCCCTCTTGACGCGGTCTATCCCCTCCCTCGGCTTCGGCTGGCAGTTGGCGTCGTGGAGGGCGACGAAGACATCCGTGCGGCCCTCGCAGCCCTCGGCCCTCATAGCCCACTCGAAGACAGCTAACCTCACCACTGCGTTGGGCGAAAGTTGAGGAAGCTCAAGGTTGTAAGCCTTGAGGACTTCGCTCAGCATCCCCACTGCTGGCAGCCCGAGGCCGGCTTCGAAGAAGGCCTCGAACACCACCACTTCATCAGCCCGAGGCGTCGGCACAGCCTCCGACTTCTCCGGGACCCGAAGCTGGATCTTCGCTGCGATCCTCCCTTCGCAGGCCCTCTAGACCGACTCCTCTGTCGAGATTGAAGCCCTCATCTCCAAGGTCTACTCGAACTTGTCAGAGGGCGTACGAAGGTCCCTCGGCCCCAGCCGCCTAGGCGGAGGCTTCGCCGCTGCAGCTGCTACCGCTTGCAGTTGGGCGGAGCTCGAGCTTGGGCCCAAAGCCAAGGACTTCGCCACGGCCTTCTTCGGCATCTCGGCGGAGCTTCGGCGCGAAGGGCTAAAGCTAGCGAAGGGTGCTCTACGCGAATCTAGATAGAAGAAGAGAGCGAAGGTTGTAAGGAAGCGAGAAGGAAGCAAATGAGAGCGTGCCGAAGCTGCACGCGGTAAACCTCTATTTATAGGCGCGGTAAGAATTCTAACAGTCGTGGGCCGAACCCACTGCCGAGTGGGCCTCCAGCAAAGGCGAAGTGGCCCAGCGCTGGGTAACGGTAACTTTCTAGCCATTCCGGAGCCATTTGGGCTCCCGAGGTCTTTCTGACAAACTAGCGCAGGCATTTATTTCCTGCAGTTTTCGAGGTCACCTTCGGTCTAAGCTCCGAAGGCATGTTTTATCCGAAGTTGTATTTTGCAGGTCATTTGTCCTAAGGGCGCGTGCACCCCTTCATCCCGAAGGCCTACATGCGAGGGGCTACTATTGAGGGAATATATTTCCCTTGAACAGGGGCCAAATGACGTCAGCCTCCGATAGCCTTCGGCCCAGAGCCCAACACTGTCGAAGCCTGTTTCCTCCCTAAAAGTTGTTTTCAGGTCCCAAGGTGCCCTTCGGAGCCTGCGGCTTCGGAGCCCCCAGTTCGAGGGGTCCGGTTCGGAGCCCCCAGTTCATGGCCCATCCTCCGGGGGCAGGATGTCGGAGGCCACCCTCCGGAGGCCCCAGGTTGCCGAAGGCCCCAGGTTGCCGGAGGCCACCCTCCGGGCGCAGGATGCCGGAGGCCACCCTCCGGAGGCCCCAGGATGCCGTTGGCCCCAGGATGCTGGAGGCCGCCCTCCGGGAACCCAGTTCGGGGGCCCCCAGTTCGGAGGCCAGTTCGAGGTCAAGGCTCCGAGACCCCAGTTCGGAGCCTTGTTCGGAGCCTCTCTCGGAGCATGCTTCGAAGCCCCCTTCGGGGTGCACTTCGAAGCCCTCTTCGCAGCCTCTGCCAGAAAGGCTCCGGCCCCTACTTCGAAGCTCAAGAAATATCTAAGTACAGGCCATACCGGGGGCCCCTCCGCCCCTGGTATGTCGTTTAGCTTATCAAAGCCTGGCGTAGCCTAACACGCCTGTAAAGCTGTAAAGCTGTAAAGTACTTTTGTACCGTAGCTAGCTCCTTTTCCCCTCTCTGCCCGGCTCATAGGGGGCATCCCAGTCTTTTCCTTTGGCCTGTGTACCTATAAAAGAAGGGCCAAGCCCTTGTAACAAGGAGACACCCCCAGGGGGCCATGAGACCCTGTAGTTCTCTTCTCCACACTAAGGCATACCATGCCAAATCCACCAAAAACTGGACGTAGGGCTATTATCCCTTAGGGGAGGCCCGAACCAGTATAAACTCCTCTCTCTGAGAGAACCCATCGAGGTTCATTCTCCACATCATACACCACCACAGGAAAACTTGCTGGAACTAACGCAATTGTTCCAATAGAAACATACATTAGTGACGGGCCATAACGTATAGTAGTGACGGGCATGTCCCCTGTGGCACCCCGATTTATCAAAATCGGAACATTATTGAATTTCCAAAGAAAAACAACTATACAAGAGGTTCATCATGCGACAATCGTACATACGATAAGTATTCATGGTACACAGACTATATTATTACATCAGAGTTAAATAAAAACAATAATAAAGGTAAATTGCATGACGAACGCCTTCTTCAAGATCTTTCCGCTTGACTGGGTCGCTACTCCAGACCATCCTCGTAATAGGCATCCTCTGAATGGTGTGTCCAACGGGTATGAGTACAAAGAGTACTCCACAAGCCACCGCGAATGCAAGTAATAAAGCAGGATAATAACAAAGGAAGAGTAATGGCTAAAAGTGCGGAAAAGTACATTTTTAGTTATTGCATTTAGTGTAGTCAAATTTTATCATGCGGAATAATAAACATGAACATCAATAGTACCATCTAACTCGAGGAGTACGTTTTACCTCCTCGCGCAACAGTCCTTACATGTCAAACCATCATGCACGTTCATAACAAAAGTAAACTAACTGTGGGATGTCACGCAACCTGCTCTTGACCGTGGGCTCGGCTTTTCAAAAAGATTTATGACTCTGATTATAGGTGTACTACTGTACCCACAAGGCACGCACTCATCCCAATCACCAAAGTGTAACGAGATGACCCATACCACGGGAACCCATGCCAAAACCTCAGCATGAAATGCTCCAAGCAATAACCACCCGCTCTAGGTTTCGCCGGCGCGCCTGGCCGCATCCCGGCTAACGTTGCACCCCCTTTTGCGCCACGTCGGTACAAGCCACCCGTAGGTGCTGCTTGACCCATCTCCAAATGGTGGTCTCGGTTTGGAACACTCCATACCTTAGTTAGGACTTACCCACTAGACTTGTGGTTAGTACGGAAGTGTATTGCAATGGATCCCGCAGACCAGTCCTTATAGTGCCCCGGGTGCTACCGACCAATGCCCTAGCTTGCACCCGGAACCCACCATGCATACACTCATAACCAAAACTCTATCACCAACAGAAATCCAGAGATAAGGATAACGGGGATCATATAGTGGATTCCAAACGCTACGACTCATTTTTAATCCTATAGCAATCATGTCGATGCATTGGACACTAGCTAAATGTACTAATAATATGGTGACAAGGAGTTTAGGCTAGATAGCATGGCTTGGGTTGCACATCAAGGTCGGGGGATCCTAATAAATATATTGTAAGGGTTTCATTTGACTAATGCATGTATATCCTATGTGTTTTAGCGATAGCTTAGTAAAACATGGGTTTAATATGCTCAAAAGATTGGTTTGGTGACTTGCCTTGCTCAGCGAAAGGGGAGAGAGTAACTTCCGGGAAGTACTCCGGCTCCTCGGCGGCGTCGTAGTCTTCCCAATATAAATAAAATAAATATGACATTCAATTAAACAATCTAAAACCACACAACAAGCATATAGGTTTTGATTGGTTTAATTTATAGAAAACAAGTTGTTAAGTTTCTGAAATTCATTTTGTGAATAATTTAAAATGAACTATAATGAGATATTGTTCTTTAATAAAAGAGATAAGAGTGTGAACAATTTTATTTTAAGTTTTCTAACCAATTCAAAATAAGTGGTTCAGAGAAAATTCAGTGGTTCTATTAAATTAACAGGAAATGAATAAATATAAATTTTGCTGAAATTTAAATAATTAAATTTGTAATTTACCTTCAGTGCATTTGAATACTTTATTAAATAAGGATGAAATATTCAAAGTAAGTATACTGTTTTTATTGCATTAACATGTAGAGAATAAAATTACAAATTTTCTGGAATTGAAATGATAATTTTTGGAGTTCAAATGCGCCAGATATGAATTTTAGAAGTTTAAAATCATTTCTATAATTTAAATTAAATCCTATACAACCTCGGGTCCAGGGTGAGCCAGGCTCACGGTGAACCCGTGCACTGTGCGCGTGCACCGGATCGAGATCCACCGTTGGATCATGATCGGGCGGCCACGGGCGAGGCGGGAGGTTTAAATGAAAATGGATGTGCGAGATTAAAAGGCCAAACCGTTATGCGATGGATGGCTCAGATTAAACGTGGGTTTTAAATATTAATGAACGCACGAGATTAAAACGTACCCCTTCGCTTAGATCTGAAGGTGTAGATTAAACCGCACAGGGGATTTAATCGCCACCGTTAGATCCAGATCGCACGGCCAGGATCGAATCCGACACGGCACAGGTACTCGACCCATGCCGGTCGTCTTCTTCGGCGACGGCGAGCGGGCCAGAGGCCACGACGAGCGACGGCGGCCCTAGCTAGACCTAGAAATGGAAAGAGGACATCAAGGGGAACACGGGGATACCCTAGGTGAGGCGATGGGTCAACGGAGCGTGGCCAACGGTGAGGGTAGACGGCGGAGCGGTTCGGGTTCCTCGTCGGCGATGGTGTTCCGGCGGGGTTCATCGTCGACGGAGGGGTGGCCGAGGTTGGTGAGGTCCTTGCGGTAACAATAGTGCGGTCGGCGAGGGCGGAGGAGGTCACCGGCGACGGCGGGTGGTGACCGGAGTGCGGGCGGCGGTGTGGCGCTAGAGTTCGGTTTCCGGGTGTTCTTCTCGGTCTGTACGCGAATTTACGTGGGGGTTGAGCGCGGCGGTGGTCGGGGGTTTAAATAGGTGTATAGGCGGGGGCAGAGAGGGCACAATCGGGGGAGGGCCGAGAGTAATGCCGGTGAGCTCTTACCATGCATGCGAGAGACAGGCGATAGCGCGTGGGTTAATGAGGGGAAACGGTCGGCGCGTCGCGGGGGTGTTAATGGCATCAGTGAATTAACGCTAGGGGGGCTGATGGGGCGGATCCGAGGCGGGATCGGGGGCCAGCGAGGTTAGGGGGGCTGGCGCGAGGTGGACGATGGGTCCGACTGGTGGGGTCCACCGGGCATCGGGCGAACACGCGACAGAGGGCGAGGCTGACGGGTGGGGTCGGGCTCGGCCAAGAGAGGGGTGGCACCGACAGGTGGGGCTGAGGCGTCGGGCGCGCGCGCGAAGAGAGAAGGGCTCGCTGACAAACGGGGCCTAGGTGTCAGTCCGAGACGCGTGGGGGTAACGGGCTGGGCCGGCCGGGGAGAGAGAAAGGGAGGGGGAGGGCCCGTTACTGTTCTAAATTCTTTTCTGAATAAAAATAATTACAGAAAATGGATTAAAATAATATGGCTACTTCCAAGGTTGATAAAAATTTGTAAAAATTCTCAAAAATATATTTTGGCCTTGGGATCATATACAAAATTTTCTAGCCTCTGGTTTGGTGATTTCTTCTAGGTTCTAGTTCAAAAAGATTAAGGAGGGCATTAAACGTATTTCCAAAATAAATAATTCCAGGAAAATTGGTTAAATAATATTTTTATTTCTTTGGAAATTTGGGGTGTTACAATCCTATCCCCCGTACAAAGAATCTCGTCCTCGAGATTGGAACGCTACTCGAATAGCTCAGGGTATTGGGCTTTCAACTCATCTTCTTTTTCCCATGTGGCTTCTTCAACGAGGTGGTTGTCCCACTAAACCTTGCAGAAGCGAACCACACGGCTCCTGGTTACTCTTTCCTTAGTCTCCAGGATTTTGACAGGTTTCTCAATGTAGGTCAAATCCTCTTGAACATTGAGTTGTTGCAAATCGGCGTGCTCGGCGGGCACGCGAAGACACTTCTTCAGCTGGGAGACGTGGAACACATCATGAACTCCTGCCAAGGATGGAGGCAGTTCTAGTTGATATGCCACCTCTCATTGCCATCGGAGGATCTGAAAAGGTCCGACATAACGGGGTGCTAGCTTGCCTTTCATGTTGAACCTCTGTGTGCCACGGAGGGGGGTGACTCGGAGATAGACATAATCACCCTCCTTAAAGGTTAGGTCTCTTCGACGGTTATCGGCGTAGCTTTTCTGTCGGGACTGGGCTATCTTCGAAAAATTCTCGATGAACCGACGGTAGTATCCGGCCAATCCGAGAAAACTTCAGATCTCAGTCACGCTCGTGGGGTGCAACCAGTTGGTTACTGCTTTCATGGTGGTTGGGTCCACAACTATTCCTCCGGCAGATATGACATGACCGAGGAACTTCACCTCAGACGACCAAAACTCGCACTTGCTGTATTTGGCGTACAGTTGTTGTTCCCTTAGCTTTCCGAGGGTTAGACGGAGGTGGGTTTCATGTTCTTCCTTTGTCTTGGAGTAAACGAGGATATCATCTATGAATACCACGATGAACTTATCCAAGAACTCCATGAATACAATGTTCATCATATTCATGAAAAAGGCTGGGGCGTTCGTGAGTCCGAATGACATTACTGTATAGTCGTAGAGTCCATAGCGGGAGGTGAAGGCAGTCTTGGGTATGTCCTCTTCTCTAATCCTCAATTGGTGATAACCTGACCTGAGGTCAATCTTGGAAAACACCGAGGATCCCTTCAGTTGATTGAACAGGTCGTCGATCTGAGGCAATGGGTACTTGTTCTTGATGGTTACGTCGTTTAAGGCTCTATAGTCCACGCACATCCTTTTTTTCTTGTCCTTCTTCATAGCGAAGATGACCGGTGCACCCCAGGGTGAGGTACTTAGTCAGATGTACCCTTTCTGCTCCAGGTCTTCGATATTGCTCTTAACTTCGGCTAGTTCATTAGCAGCCATCCGGTATGGGCGCTTGGAGATTGGAGTGGTCCCGGGGACAAGTTCAATTTTGAATTTGATGTCCTGCTTGGGAGGCATTCCTGGCAGGTCCTCTGGGAAGACATCCATGAACTCCTTGACTATGGGTACTTCTTCAAGGGCTAGCGAGTGAAGAGATGCCCTAAGTGGTTTGCGACTGGTCATTCAAAAAGTGACGGCTTGGCCTTCGGGGTTGGTCATTGTTACGGACTTGTAAGCGCAGTCAATCACTCCCTTGTGCTTCATCAACCAATCCATCCCTAGGATGAGGTCGAGTCCGGTACACTTAATGAGGACTGGCTCGGCCCGGAACAATACTCCTTGGATTTCTATCTTAACCTTGGGACTGTATAAGTGGGCTAAGGTTTTATTGCCTGGAGTGGCAATCATCATGGGGGTCGATAGAGGGAGTACTTCCAAGTTATTGGTTTTCACAAAATCTTCCGAGATGAAAGAGTGTGTCGCTCTAGAGTCAAATAATATTGTAGTCGGTAGAGAATTTGTGGTAAATGTACCGAGCACGACTTTGGGAGCCTCCTGAGCTTCCTTCGTGCTAATGTGGTTGACGCGGGCACGAACCGCCTGGTTGGGTGCCGTGCCTTGAGGCTGCTTTGGGTGAGGACACTGGTGTGAGTAGTGCCCTTCCTTCCGGTAGTTGAAGCAGACGACCGGCTTCCCTTGGCGATCCCTTAAGATCGGGGCCTTAGCGGCGGGCGGTGGCTGAGCGGCTGGAGCTGGTGGAGCGGGGTGGGGATGCCTGGCGTTGGATCCACCGGTGGCGTGAGGTGGCCTGTAGGCGGGCCGAGGATGGTAGGCGGGTGCTGGTGGTGGAGGGACGAAGCGGGGCCTCTGGGAATTCGCCTGCTGATGCTTGAAGGCGATCATCTTCCTCTTCTTGAGGTCCAACTTGTTTTGCTTAGTCTCTTGGATGAGTGCTTTGTTCACCAACCGTTGAAAGTCGGCGTAGTCGGTGGCGACGAGATGGATTGACAGCTCATCCTTAAGTCCCCGGAGGAACTTGGCCTGCGGAGGGTGTTGGTCCGCACCTCTTCTGGCACGTAGCATGCCAGATGGTTGAACTCATGGAGGTACTCCATGATAGTCCAGCTGCCCTATTGTAGGTCGCGGAACTCCTGCTGTTTTACCACGATAACACCGGCGAGGATGTGGGCGGCATGAAAGGCGATGGTAAAGTCCGCCCATGTCACCACGTGGTCCTCCTGCTGGGACTGACGGTAGTTGTCCCACCACTTCGCGGCGGGACCCTAGAGCTGGTGAGTGGCGAACACCACTCTCTCTCGGTCGGTGCAGGGGACGAGGTCCAACTTCTTCCCAATGGTGCGGAGCCAATCTCAGGCCTCCATGGGGTTGGTGGTGCCGGAGAAGATCGGTGGGCGTACACGCAGGAACTCCGAGAGTTGGGGAGCGGGAGCGGGTGTCGGTGCACGAGGGGCGGGCTCCACATTTTGCAGGCGGTCCAACTGCGCCTGTTGGTGTTGCATTTGGGTGAGGAGGGCGGTGATCAACTGGTTTTGATTCGCCATCATTTCCACCAAGGTAGGGTGGTTGGCGGATGGCGACCCAGTCTGTCGTGGGCCCGTTGCACCCCAGTTGGGCACAACACTTTCGGGCAAGCCGTGGCTTCCTCCTTCTCCATTGTTGGAGCCGGTGTTCTGGTTGTCGGCCATCTTCTGAACATATAAAAGCTTAAGGCATAAGGTAAAAAGATGATGATACAAACATTTTAATCAAAAGGGGTCGTTGAGGCTCATATATATATCTCAAGTGGTATAAAAAGTTTATTACATTTATGCTCTTATTTTATTCTACCTACAACACAAGTTGTTGTAGATAGCACCACATACATAAAATTATTATAGCCAATCAACGGTAACTAGCGTCTACTCGTCACCGGAGGCGGTCTCCGTGCTCTCGGAACCATGAGCACGCGGTTCCTGAGGGACGGTGGGCTCGTGAAAATTCTCGATGATCGGGTTGGAGACGAGGCCAGGGCGTGATGCAGAGGCGCTGGCGGTGGACGGTCCGGTGGTGGAGGGGTGTGGCGGGATCCTCTTGGGGCGAGGGGCAGGCTCGCGGATGGGCTTCCTCTTCCTCGGGATGAGGGGAACCATCTCCGTAATATCCTTCTGCACCTGCATAATCTTGCGCTGCAGCTCGCCGTTTTGTTGGATCAAGTTGTTCGTCTCCTCACGAAGGAACTCAACCGCCTCATGGTGCTCATCGGCGTCGAGCACAGCCTCAGTATGGAGGTCGTCCATGGCCTGAAGAAGACGCGACTACCGAGCCATGACCGGATCACGAACGGAGTGAACTCCGAGGTAGATACTACGGTAGGCGCCGGGAGTGCGCTTCGGCACAAGACGAAAAGACGAGTTCTGAAGACGATCATCATAGATCATCCTCAACTACATAAGGGCTTGGAGGGCGACGCGTTGGCACGCGACGTCGAAAGTCAGGCCCCCAAGTGTTGTTGTGTAGGGCGGCAGGTGCTCTCCATATCCGTGGACGGTGAGGGAGACGTCGCAAGGTCCGGCGAATTCCTCCAGGTACACCCCCTGGAATTCGGGCTCAAAGAGGAACCCGAGGAAGGTGAGCATCATGCAAAGCTCCCTGACGAAGCCCTCGTAGTTGCGGCAGTAGCTGTGTACTTGGTAGACTGGCATCTACAAAAAAAACAAGTTGAGGAAAGTGAGGGCACGAGCAAAGTTTATAAAGTAGGTTTTTGAGAAATAATTTTCTGCAGCTATGGGCTAGGCTGGTCCGTTTGGCTTCCTACAGTTAAGTCGGCTCTGATACCGTCTTGTGGCACCCCGATTTATCGAAATCGGAACATTATTGAATTTACAAAGGAAAACAATAATACAAGAGGTTCATCATGCGACAATCGTACATATGATAAGTATTCATGGTACACATACCATATTATTACATCAGAGTTAAATAAAAACAATAATAAAGGTAAATTGCATGACGAACGCCTTCTTCAAGATCTTTTCGCTTGAGCTGGGTCGCTACTCCAGACCATCCTCGTAATAGGCATCCTCTGAATGGTGTGTCCAACGGGTATGAGTACAAAGAGTACTCAACAAGCCACCGCAAATGCAAGTAATAATGCAGGATAATAACAAAGGAATAGTAATGTCTAAAAGTGCGGAAAAGTACATTTTCAGTTATTGCATTTAGTGTAGTCAAATTTTATCATGCGTAATAATAAACATGAACATCAATAATAACATCTAACTCGAGGAGTACATTTTCCCTCCTCGCGCAACAGTCCTTACATGTCAAACCATCATGCACATTCATAACAAAAGTAAACTAACTGTGGGATGTCACGCAACCCGCCCTTGACCGTTGGCTCGGCTTTTCGAGGTCAGGGGATCCTAATAAATATATTGTAAGGGTTTCATTTGACTAATGCATGTATATCCTATGTGTTTTAGCGATAGCTTAGTAAAACATGGGTTCAATATGCTCAAAAGATTGGTTTGGTGACTTGCCTTGCTCAGCGAAAAGGGGAGGGAGGAACTTCCGGGAAGTATTCCGGCTCCTCGGCGGCGTCGTAGTCTTCCCAATATAAATAAAATAAAATAAATATGACATTCAATTAAACAATCTAAAACCACACAACAAGCATATAGGTTTTGATTGGGTTAATTTAAAGAGTGTGAACAATTTTATTTTAAGATTTCTAACCAATTCAAAATAAGTGGTTCAGAGAAAATTCAGTGGTTCTATTAAATTAACAGGAAATGAATAAATATAAATTTTGCTGAAATTTAAATAATTAAATTTGTAATTTACCCTAAGGGCATTTGAATACTTTATTAAATAAGGATGAAATATTCAAAGTAAGTTAAATGTTTTTATTGCATTAACATGTAGAGAATAAAATTACAAATTTTCTGGAATTGAAATGATAATTTTTGGAGTTCAAATGCGCCAGATATGAATTTTAGAAGTTTAAAATCATTTTTGGAATTTAAATTAAATCCTAAACAACCTCGGGTCCACGGTGAGCTAGGCTCACGGTGAACCCCCGCACTGTGTTCGTGCACCGGATCGAGATCCACCGTTGGATCGCGATCGGGCGCCCATGGGCAAGGCGGGAGGTTTAAATGAAAATGGACGCGCGAGATTAAAATGCCGAACCGGTATGCGATGGATGGCTCATATTAAACGTGGGTTTTAAATATTAACGAACGCACGAGATTAAAACGTACCCCTTCGCTCAGATCCGACGGCGTAGATTAAACCGCACAGGGGATTTAATCGCCACCGTTAGATCCAGATCGCACGGCCAGGATCGAATCTGACACGGCATGGGTACTCGACCCGTGCCGGTCGTCTTCTCTGGCGACGGCGAGCGGTCCAGAGGCCACGGTGAGCAACGGCGGCCCTAGCTAGAACTAGAAACAGAAAGAGGACGTCAAGGGGGACACGGGGATACCTTAGGCGAGGCGAGGGGTCGACGGAGCGTGGCCGGCGGTGAGGGTAGACGGCGGAGCAGTTCGGGTTCCTCGTCGGCAATGGTGTTCCGGCGGGGTTCGTCATCGAAGGAGGGGTGGCCGAGGTTGGCGAGGTCCTTGCGGTCACAATGGTGTGGTCAGCGAGGGCGGAGGAGGTCACCGGAGATGGCAGGTGATGACCGGAGTGCGGGCGGCGGTGTGGCGCTAGAGTTTGGTTTTCGGGTGTTCTTCTCGGTCTGTACGCGAATTGACGTGGGGGTTGAGCGCGGCGGTGGTCGGGGGTTTAAATAGCGGTATAGGCGGGGGCAGAGAGGGCGTAATAGGGGAGGGCCGAGAGTAATGCTAGCGAGCTCTTACCATGCATGCGAGCGACAAGCGATAGCGCGTGGGTTAATGAGGGCAAACTGTCGGCGCGTTGCGGGGGTGTTAATGGCGTCGGCGAATTAATGCTAGGGGGGCTGACGGGGCGGATCCGAGGCGGGATCGGGGGCCGGCGAGGTTAGGGGGGGTTGGCGCGAGGTGGATGATGGGTCCGACAGGTGGGGTCCATCGGGCAGCGGGCGAACACGCGACAGAGGGTGAGGCTGACGGGTGGGGTCGGGCTCGGCCGAGAGAGGGGTGGTGCCGACAGGTGGGGCCGAGGCGTCGGGCTGCGCGCACAAAGAGAGAAGGGCTCGCTGACAAGCGGGGCCCAGGTGTCAGTCCGAGGCGTGCGGGGGTAATGGGCTGGGTCGACCGGGGAGAGAGAAAGGGAGGGGGAGGGCCCGTTACTGTTCTAAATTATTTTCTAAATAAAAATAATTACGGAAAATGGATTAAAATATTTGGGCTACTTCCAAGGTTGATAAAAATTTGTAAAAATTCTCAAAAATATATTTGGCCTTGGGATCATATACAAAATTTTCTATCCTGTGGTTTGGTCATTTCTTCTAGGTTCTAGTTCAAAAAGGTTAAGGAGGGCATTAAAGGTATTTCCAAAATAAATAATTCTAGGAAAATTGGTTAAATAATATTTTTATTTCTTTGGAAATTTGGGGTGTTACATCCCCCATCACCCTTATCGTGTCAGTAAAACTCTATCATTAATGACGGGTAAATACCCGTCACTAAAGGGTCGCTCTTGTTCCCCTCCGCGGCCAGCATGCCCCCCTTTAGTGACGGGTAACCAATGTTACCCATCACTAAATGTCATCTTTAGTGATGGGGAGGACTTTACACCCATCACTAATGTGCTCATTAGTGACGAGTGATTATTATCACCCGTCACTAATAATATGGTCATTTAAAAAAATCAATATATTTTTAGGCTATATCCTGAATCACAGTTAGGATTTGGAAGCCAACATATGCAATATCCAAAGCACATCATAGACAATTCATCGCAGAGGATTCATTACCAAATCAGTATAACATACATTAACTACATACTCGTTATCTCGAAGAAAATGACTACAATGAACAAAGAGCGACACCAAGTTGTAAAGTTGTTTTATGGCTTCTAAATAGCTAATAGCTAACCTATAGTGATATCCAGTGCTTGGATAGTATCATATCACTATCCAAGCTTCCACCACCACCACCATGGATAGCTTGAATAGAAGCCTAGTGGGTAGTAGGAGGAGCACCATGTTGCAGCATTCGATAAGGAGCACCGCCGTGAATAGTCACGCCAACTTCGAGTGCATTATCTTGAAGAAATTGGCTAAGACAATCAATTATCTCAGAAAACATGGCTAAAAGCAGTAGGTCAGTTTACCCTGTAACAATAAAATGAAAATAAAGTTAGCAATGACCGATGGTGCATTCGGATGGGGAATAGGACGAAGATGATGACCTTAGGAGGAGGACGAGGAGGATGCAACCAAGGTGGCGGCGAGTAGGGCAGCCACGAGCGTCGGCGGTACATGTAGCCAAGAGCGGCGAAGAGCACGACGAAGGTAACGGCGGTGGCGAGAGTTATAGTTATGGTTGGGGGAAATGAAAGAATTACAATTCACTTCGGTTAAGCCTATTTATAGGCGGGAGAAGTCATTAGTGACAGGTGGTAGTTACCATCCGTCACTGATGATGTAGGGGCTTTTAGTGATGAGTATAGCTAAAACCCATCACTGATGATGTAGGGGCTTTTAGTGACGAGTAAAGCTAAAACCCATCACTGATGATGTAGAGGAGTCTGACGGGTATAGATCAACCTTTAGTGATGGTAATATTATTACCTGTCACTAAACGACCCTTTAGTGACGGCTTATTATTATTACCCGCCACTACTGCTATGGTAATGTTGAGAAAAATAATAGTTTTTAGGCTGCAACCTGAATCAAAGCTAGAATTTGACATAAATATATCCAAAATACATCACATACAAATTTTAGGATGCAGCCTGAATTAAAGCCAGACAATTCATATCACAAACAATTTATCACAAAATACAGATAATTCATAACAAAAGATTTATAACCTAATATTGCTTCATACCGTAGGTTTACAGTACATACATCACAACCTCAATGCCATTAGTAATAATGTTGACACGGAAGGCGCACACAGTGCCAACTTCTAAAGAGTTATCGCTAAGAAATTGCCCAAAACTTTTAGTTAGATAGCACCGTCCATCCATCTCTTTGTGCACCGTAATTGGTACTGCGTCAGATCCCGCTGCTGCCACCTGAATCTCAGTGGTCTGGTGTTGTATGTGAGGTGTGATATACTATTCACAGTAATGCCTTGAAAAGTACTATAAAAAATTAAACAAAGCTATTAGAGAAGGCTATTTGTATAGACCAACTACATGTGCAAATAACTTACTAGTGACTTCTTGTTGGTGATCGTGTTATTTATTATGCAGACATATAACTGAATCTCGGAGGATAAACCTGTTGAGATGTCTTGTAGGAGAGTCTTTCTTACTGGAGTTGCATATGTTGGATTGCCAAAATAACAGATATGCTTTAATTGGTCCATTAGGTCGGTGTCGACCTCCCTAGCTATCCCCTTCCCCTTCCTGTCTGCAACATTGCTAGGACCCTCCCCTAACATTATAAGAAACCATGATAAGAACATAAACAAAAGATGTGCATGTGTAGTAATGTCGCTTCTCTATGTGTTCCACCATCTTCGTTGTCCACTTTGATGGTCGTTGGGGTTTTCTCATCCCCAAAGTTAGTGTAGAATTTTGCCACAATAGTCAATGGGCTTGTCCCATTGTTATTACCAAATAGTCTCACAACTCACAACCTCAACCTCAATGATGCATCCATTTCTTGTCATTATTTTGAGGGTGTCACCAGCATGAATGTTATTCACCTCACAAAATATTTTTGATAAATACTACAACAGTAACAAATGTGCTTCAGTTTGTTAACACATGAATAAACAGAACATGCAATGTACAAAAAACTATAACTAAACCTAGTAACGACCGCCGTAAACTAGATAATTGATCTTTATTAAGCAACTATCAGGAACATAAATTGGTACTTGTACATTGTTGGAACAATTGCATTAGTTCCAGCAGGTTTCCTGTGGTGGTATATGATGTGGAGAATGAACCTCGATGGGTTCTCTCAGAGGGAGAAGGAATTTATACTGTTCCAACATACATCGTTTGGAATCCTAGCCAAACCCTAATTCACAAATTTTGGATAAATGATTTTATAAACTGAAATTTAATAGTAAGAATGAAATAACTTACGAGAATATTGAGAAAGCTACCGACGAATGCGACGGAGGGCACGGGCGACGTAGCGGCGAGAACACGACGAAGGCGATGGTGGCGGCGCCAGGAGTATAGTGTTAGGGTTGCATGAAATGAAAGCGTGACGATTCAACTTCGGTGCCCTGCCTATTTATTAGTGGGAGTCCTCAGTGACGGGTGGAAATATAACCCATTACTATAGGATAGATCTTTAGTGATAAGTCATACCATGACCCGTCACTAATGAGGGTACCCCTTCTTTAGTGATGGGTCCAATTACGATCTGTCACTAATAATTCAATGTTACTGACGCGTGTGAAATAGCACGTCACTCAAAGTGTATTGCTGACGTGCGTCTTTTATCCATCACTAAAGATGCGTCACTAAAGACCATTTTTATGGTAGTGGTCGTACCGGTGCACAAAAATCCTAATTTGCAGCATCGTCTTTTGGATCAAATTCTTTATCCCCATTGTCATCTACCGCCTCATCTTCAAGGTCGTCAGTGAGCTTCTTCTTACACCTCGGTCGAACACTTGGTTGTTTAATCCTTTGCACCTTCTTTAGTGAGGGCTCTCCAGTCTCTCCTTCCTGATCTTCTGCCACCTCCTTACTCATTCTCTTCCCCATAAAATGTTCCACCTCCAACTTCTGCTCATCAAATGATTTTATTGTGTTCTGACCATCATAGAGACAACATTGTTTTACTTGTTTCAGCCAAAAACATATTCATTGAAACTTTCCTTACTACTGACCTCTCTAGCATCATTGTTCCTGCTGTAAAATCAGAATCATCTGATTTTGATTCTATCTAAAAATCCCTATAAAACACTATAAAATAAAACAACAAGATGTCAACAAACAAACTAAATTCATAAAAAAGACAAACATGACCATATGGTACATATATGTACCACAATGACACATTCATGTACCATATAGTGAACATCTCATATTTACATCATTTGCACATTTTGGGTCCATAATATGCACATACATAGATATTTATTTGCATTTAAAAAATGTTCACGTCAATCAGAAACAGAAAAAAACACCCCTCATTCTCCTGTTAATTGCCACTTGCTATTCCTCCACCCAGTTGAGTAAAAAATCTTTCCCACCCTCTCATTAATACTCCTGCTCTCCCTGAAAGCACACACACTAATTACAGTGGGGTGTGTGGGAGGGGGAGATAATCATACGGCCAACAAATGTGTATAACATTGCTAACAAATGTCATCGTCTTAAATCTATTCGTGCAATCAACACACTAACCAAAAAGGAATCAACCCGACAATGAATCAAATATTATTTGCATCTAAATAAATCTAAATTATCCCAAATCAGATAAAATAACTAAATCTCTCACCAAAAATGGTATCATGATACACCGAACATTGTTCCATACATCTATATACTAATTTACTCCACACAAACTACTCAAAATAAAAGATAGATGTAGCTGACAAAATGCACAACAACAAAATCTTCCACCCCTTCTTCAATCAGCCCTTCACTTGTCTTCCTTGGTCAACCACACTAAATACTTCGGCTCCGCGCACCACTAGTCACCGACGCCCACCACAAAAAGGATCTCCCTGATCGCACTTCAAATCCGTGCAGTGCAGCACTTCGGCCTGGCTCCATGTCTCCGGTCGCCGACGCGAAAAAGAAACAAAAACCCTAATCGGAGCACTGAACTGCGTCCATCGTTGCACCACCGGTGTGAAGCTTTCTTCCCCACACCACACTTCCTCGCTACACTTCCTCGCCGTACTTCCTTGCCGCACTTCAAACTTGGTTCGTTGCTTCGATCTAGCTGGTTGCGTTGCTGCTCACTTGCCGCTGTGCGGAGAGAGAATAACAAGGAACTTCATGAACAAAACAGTACAAAGCCATTAAGCGCTCTTAAAAAAATTGGTGTTCGCAACGAGCGGCCAAATGCATCACATGTAACTGGTTTCATACAATGGGCTACCACTTGCATCGCGTACAATGGGCTACAACTTCGTCGAACAAAAAATAGGCTGCAATTACAATCCTTCATAAAATATACCGTTGAGGCGGTATACCGTTGCATAGGTTTTCTAATAAAAAATGGCGTGTGATGCAAATTAAACAAAAAAATTATGAAAAATAAATTAAACTTTACCTGTCTACATCAAAAAAATATAATTTTCCTAGTATCTATCAAAATACCAGAATTTAACATAAATATTTAAAATTAAGATAATATTAATCATTTATAGTTAACTAAGATCACAACAAACAATAATTAAAAAATGTGTATATAGTACTGGCTGAGAAGTTAAGTTGACACTAAAGTTTTGGATTTAAGTACCGAATGTGAGTCTTAGTCAGTAATAATGCATGAAGAATTAGTGCCGGTTGGATTCCCCACCGGGAATTAGATGGCTATATTAGCGTCTGCTGAATAATCGGTACTAAATGTGCTACCCCTTTAGTCCTAGATAAATAGTCATTCTGGTGCTACCCCTATTGATCAATAAATCTAGATGCATATAGATGAATCTTTCTAAGGACATAATGATTTACATTCTGAAACAGAGAAAGTAGAAGTTTAAGAAAGGCCACTAATATAAAATGTGATCTTTATCAATAGTCCTATAAAACCATAATCAAAACTAATGAACTAATTGAGTGTGAAAACAGATTAGATTCGAACCGATAGTATTTGTATCATATGCTATATCATTTTTTGAACCGATTTGGAGTTGGTGCGGATAGCATGCGGATACAGATATGGAGTAGATTATTTCAGATTTCGGATTTGGTAGTTGAAAACGGATTAAAATCATTAGATTACAAGTTAAAAAAACATGTTTGTCAATGATGTACCTACCATATATCAGTTGTTTCCCGTGTGGCCACAGATCATGCTTGACTCAACATCCGTGAAGCTGTTCACCACGAGGAACGACCTGGAAGTGCACATCGGAGGGCCAGTTGATGGTTATCGTGGGTGTGTTTACTAACTTCTTAAATAAAAGTACATTGGTTTGAAAATTTTCTTGATCAACATTTCTTAAAATTTTTAACCAGATTTTTACTTTATAGTATTTAATAAATTCGTTTGAGCTCTTAAATAGTTATTATAAATAATGTTTCATATGTAATCTATCCCCCATCCCCTTCTTTTTGAACAGGTTGGTGATTCACATTATCAAAATGGAGTATTAGACTAGATTAAAATAGAACGGACGGAGTACTGTTACTTACTGCTATCTTGGAATCCCCACAAGTCCACAATCAGATTTAAATGAACGCCAGGTCGACCAGGACATTATCACGAGCTGTATTAAGCATGACCAGGTTAATTATTTAGGGGTCCATAATACCAATGCGATAGTGCACTTTACTACATGTGCCTCCCCCAAAACTCAAACATGTAGACAGTAAACTGCGGCCATTACTTGATTCATTGATCATCTACTGCACTTTTTTCTAGATAATTTACATAAATGTAGTAACACATCTCAATGCGTATTACTACTGTTTCCATTAGCTTGGAAGCCCATATAGCCTAGTCAAACATGCTCAATTGCTCAGCCAGAAACCAAAGCGATTCCATCAAATGTTAATGTTAGGCTTCTCAGTAATCCGTACAATCGAACAGCATTGCCCTCGCCTTTTCGGTGACCATTGCTTACATAGTTACATATCAGGCGACGCAGTTGAGCCCTACGCAGCCCATCCACAAGTTCCTCATCTTCTTCCTCTGTTGAATGAATACAGTTGGTAAATGAGAATTATCAGAAGTTAACTTTTCAAGTGATAGCATAAAACAAACAACTTAAAAATGTTAGCACCAGTAAATTTAAATTAATGATTTGTTCAACCCTTTGAAAGCTAGTATCCAATATGAAGATGAGATTAAACTGAAGCTGGATGCAGTAGTAATACCCCTTTTGCCCTCTTGCGCAGGAGTTCAGAAGGGACTTTGTACAGGTCCTCGTCTATTGCCCCGACAACCCTTGGTCTCCTCGATCCATGGACGACACTATCAACCACAGATGGCGCCTCTCTCATCCTCACCGTCTGGTTCTTCTCCATCCCATCTCTTGCACTCCTCACCTGAAAAGCCAAGAAAGGGTGAAAACTGTCACGATAAGGAACAAACAAAACACAGATCAAAGCAGCACATTGCAATAAGTCCAGAACAGAATTGAACGGTGCAGAACACTTGCTAGTTTCTTGGGTGGCTTCTGTGCAGGCTGCGAGGCGACCCGGAACAGAACCTCGCCGGCGGCGGCGTGGTAGTAGTGGCCGGCCTGCATCGCCGACACGAAGTACTGCGTGATGGGCAGCTCCTCGCAGCGCTGATTCCACTCCCCGAACGCCCGGATGTGCCTCCTCCCCTTCTGCAATGCAAGAAATGGCACGAACTTTTTAGATTTCAAACCAAGCACTGTCATCAAAATCTGTCATAATGGAATCAATGAACAAAAATGATGCATGATTCTTGACGGTCTTACCTCCATTTTGACCTGAATAGCTAAATTGAGATGGTATGATTAGTGACAGATTGGGGTGAGGAAGAAGGACGTTGACAACAAAACGAACGAGGAGTTTCCAGAGAAGTGTGCTTCTCAGATTGAACAGCCGGAGGAACATGAGCAAGAGAGGCCCTTCTAGGTGCTTTTTTAACAGGCTATACTCTGGTCTCTGCTCTTGTGTGCGAGCATCAAGACCAATGCATCATCGGGCATCTATCTAGTTACAGTCCTGTCAATTTTTTATGTTTCCCGACTATGTCCTTATTTAAAAAAAACTAGTTGCCTAATGCTCGTTTACTTCTCCTTACACAGTTGCTACATCATAAAAAATTCTCCATGGATGGATGCGGTAAAAAGGAGGCTTCTACTAACGGTGAGGCTCCACAGCATCAGATTTTAATCGGATGGTGTAGAGGAGAAGACAGTTAACTTGTGAGGACAGAGGATTTACACACCACTGTGCTTTTATCATGCTAGTAGCAACAAAATTTACCGTCTTTAGATTATGCTTGATAGCCGTACCATTATATTTACTACAACACACATAATTTTAATGACTTTTACTTTAGTACAGTAATGACTAGTACCAGTACTAATGTTAAATGTCATCGAAGTACCGGTATTAATATTAAATATTATGGAAGTATTGTATTTTTTACTTCCATAAACCAACAATAAATATATCACTAGTAGTATTTTCAGTACAATATTTTATGTGTTTAAATGATTAATATATTTGCTATTTATAATAGTAATATTTTTACTATTACAAATAATTTATTTACGCAGACATCTAGTAAAAAAACATTTATCCTTATATCTGACCACCCACTCAGACAGGGCGCCGGCGGCACGCACGCGGAGGCTCTGGCGTGGCGTGGTCGCGACGCTGAATCCGCGACGCGCATGGGGGAGCGGCCCGCGCCGGTCGACGCGCATGGGGGAGCGGCCCGCGCCGGTCGACGCGCGGAGCATGTCCTCCTCCTACTGGCTATCACCACGACCCTACTAGCGCCGTGCCACCCCCCAGGCGGCGTAGCGTTGAACTTGCCCGCGTCGCGACACGCACTCCTCCTCGTTCTTCATCCCAACAGCCGATCGAATCTACGCGCGAGTCAAGCCGGAAGGGACTGCATAGCGCTCGGCGCTCGGCGCTCGGCGCTCGCCGCTTCACGTGCCCGGGTAGACTCTTGCCGGAACTAGCTGCTGCATGCGCGCCAGCCTCGGTCTGGACTCTGGACGATGCTGTCTCATTGCCTGGTGCTCGTAGCTTCCATTCATTTCGTTTTTCTTCACGGAGTCAGGTTCCGGCCTCGGAATCTCCGATCGAGGGAAATGCAACCCTGTCTGGATGGTTGTCGCTTCCTCGGTTTGGCCAACCCGAAGCAAGTCAAAACTGTCTTGGGCGTTGCGGTATTGTTTAGGGAGAAATTAGCGGGTGTTTGGATTTAAGGCCTGTTAGTGTGAAAATGGTTTGCATAGTTTTCGTCTGAAAAACGGATTTGGATTTAATTTTTTTATTTGGATAAGGATTTTCCAGATATGGATTTAGATTCAGATTTTTTAGTCGGATACAGATTCGAATTCGAATATGGAAACGAATATGACATGTCTGGTATCCGTCGGATTCAGATAATCCGGATAATTTTTATCCAGATTATTCGAACCATTAAAAATGTAGTCCCACTCACCGATCAAGCCATCACCCACTCATGCATATCGCACCTACTCACCGAGACCCACACGACCGCTTGCCTAGGAGCTTGGAGGAGAAAAGAAATAAAAAAATAAAAAATATTTTTTTTAAAAAATAAAAAGTTCTTTTAAAAAATAAAATATTTTTTTAAAAAAAATATTATTTTTATAAATGTGATAAAATTATATCATTTTAGCAGACAAAATGTGATGTTTTAACAGATAAAATAAAAAGAAATTTTTTTGACTTCTTATGATTTAAATTTTAGAAACATAATCAATTAACTAAAATTAGCAAATTGACATATAAAATATCATAAAATTTCATAAAATAATATATGTTGTATTTTAATTATAGAAAAAGTTTCAGTTGAAAAAAACTAACCACCAATTTGCTTTTAAACTTAATTCATTCCAATTATTTAACTTTTATAGAATTTTATCATAGTATATGACCAACTTTCTCGTAACATTTTTAGATTTTTATCACAGTATTTATGTATTCATATGATGATGTCATGAGACGTCTCGTATTTTTCAGACTTTATTTTAATTTTTTTGAATTAAAAATTCATTAAGCTCTTTGTTGCCCATCGAGTGTCGTAACATTTCTTTAAAGAAAATATTTCAATTTAGTGGACACTGACTTAAAATAAACTCAAATACATGAATATGATTTTTCTAGAATTTTTGGTTCATTATTTCATGCACTTGTAGTTCAAATTTGATAAATTTCAATATAAATCATAGAAACATACATAATGAATTAAAAATAGAAAACTTATGTAGAAAAATGTGAATTTTTTATATGAGATGAGATATGTTGTATTTTGATCGTATAAAAAAATTCAAGTTTAAACGAATATTTAACTATTGATTTTTTTTTAAACTTAACACATTCCTTCTGAGCAGTCTAATTCGTTACTCTCAAATCTTCATCTTTCTTAACATTGTACATGAAAACTTTCTCAATTTTTTCTAATTTTTATCTCATTATCTATGTATCATATGATGATACCATGAGACGTCGTATTTTTCATACTTAATTTGAATTTTTTAGAATTAAAAATTCATTAAGCTCTATGTTGCCATCGAGTGTCGTAATATTTTTTAAAAGAAAATATTTCAATTTAGTGTACATTGACTTAAAATATACTCAAATGCATGAATATGATTTTTCTAGAATTTTTGGTTCATTATTTCATGCACTTGTAGTTCAAATTTGACAATTTTTAATATAAATCATAGAAATATACATAATGAATTAAAACTAGCAAACTTATGTAGAAAATGTGAATTTTTTTGTATGAGATGAGATATGTTGCATTTTGATCGTAGAAAAAAATTCAAGTTTAAATGAAGATGTGGTGATTTGTGTGAACTCTATTTATGGTGATTTGTGCAATGTGAACTTGTATGTGAATTTTCATATTCGTGATGATTTATGTGATGTTAACTATTACTTATCATTTGTGTATTGTGAATAAATAAATATATTATTGATATTTGGTAATTATTCATAATCGTATTGTAACAGTATTCATATTCGTTTCGTATCCGCTCCGCATTCGTATCCGATGATATCCGATTCCGTATCAGTATCCGGATTATCCGATTCTGAATTCGAATCCGAAAAAATATGAAAAAGGATATGATATTACTAATATTTGTTCATATCCAATCTGTTTTCACCCCTACCTGTCACATCAAATGTTTAGATGCCATTTTAGAATATTAAATATAGATTATTTACAAAACCCATTTATAATCGGGGGATTATTCACGAGACGAATCTAATGAGTCTAATTATACCATGATTTGACAATGTGATGCTGCAGTAAATATTTGCTAATTATAGATTAATTAGGCTTAATAAATTCATGTCGTGAATTATCCTCCAATTATGCAATAATTTTTATAATTAGTTCACGTTTAATCCTTAAAATTAATGTCTAAACATCTGATGTGACATGGGCAAAAATTTAGCCACTTGATCCAAACAACCCCTTAGGAAGGTTGAGGGCTGACCCCGCATGCGCTACGTCCTATTCCATCTGTCGGAGAAAAAATCTGCTTAAGAGGCAATACTTATAAATTTTAAGTAACTGAATTAAAACAATAAATTATGTATAGTTGTAACAAAATAATCCCATCATATTTATAATTAAGTAGTGTACTGCGAGTGTATTCATACCTAAGTTTATTATTTTACCCATATGGAGTCTTGTGAACAAAGTCTATAATTATGGTTATAATTAGAGGACAAAATAATATTTTCTTGTTGTATTTTCGTCTATAAATACTTTCCCTTTTTACTGTAATGGACACTTAGAACTCAGTCTAAGAATGTACTTCGAACTGGATTAAAGATTATTATCCCTTCTGGAGGCCTGAACTAGTATGGATTCTACTATGTCTTTAAGCTAACCATCAAGGCTAATCGAACCTATTAGCATAATCTTTTACGTCAACAGTTGGCACCGCCCATGGGAAGCTTAGTGAGAAACCAAGGGGTGGTTTCAGTGTTTGTGATGAGTGATTGACAGACTTTTACCCCAAGGTTCGAAGGGGTACCTCCGAAGGTGTTCGGAGGAGGGTACCTCCGAAGGGGAGGTGGTTTCACCGAAGGGTGTTCGGTGGCTGGTTGCTGCAGCTGTTGCAGCGGAGTGTGCTCGTCGGAGGGGTTCGACAGTACACAATGACTGAGTGTGTACCGAAGGCTTCGGTACTTTGGGCAGTACACCGGAGTGTGTGCCGGAGGTTGCTAACCCGGAGAGGTCTCCGGAGTACTGGATAAACTTGTCTGCTTGTCGGTGGTGTGCAGGGACTTTGGAGGCGACGGACAGGTTCGCGGCAGGTGAACCTGGGTCAAGCGGGAGGCTTGATGCCAGGGGAGCGGGGAGCTCCGTCACGGTGGCTGCGAAGGGGGTCCGGGTCAGTCCTCGGGTCGAGGCGTGCCAGGTGAAGGCAGAGAGTGCGGAGCGTGGCTCCGGCTGAAGGTACCCCGAGACAAGTCCTCGGAGGTGAGGCACTTCGAAGGTACTCCAGATGGAGTGACTTCGGAGTTGGATGGATCAAGTCCTCTGCGGAGGCAAGGAGTTCGAAGTGTGCTCCGGAGGGAGACATTCGAAGGTGCCCGACGAAGGTCTCAGAAGTCGAGGCGCATCGAAGGCATGGTCCGGGTGAGGCTCGTCGAGGAGTGTGCTCGGGGAGAGACACTGCGACGAAGGGCTCATGGAAGGCTTCGTGCGGAGGCCTTGGACGAAGGAGGGACTTCGAAGGGTGGTACTCCGAAGGTGGGGCTTCGGAGTGTGAAAGGCTTCGGAGCAAGGCTAGCTCCGGAGTGTGGTGTTCTTGTGGTGCTTCGGCCTGCATGGCTTCGGTACACGGACTGACAAAGTTCGAGCTGGGCGGAAGCTGCGAAGCCGTGGTGGTCCACTCCGGAGGTGTTGGTGCGAAGGCCCAAGGGCTTTGACGGCTTCGGCTCAAAACCATCACTGTATCGAAGGCTGACTTCGGTGAAGCGAAGGCCATCTGGCTCAAGGCTTCTCACCGAAGCTACCGCACCCCTCGCGTGCGAAGGGGGGCTTCGGAAAGGTCAAAGGCTGCAAGTCTGACAGTGTCTGCTCTGCAAAAAGCTGGCGCTGTCCCCTCTGCAAAGGCTGACAGAGAAGACTCCAATAAAGTTGACTACCTTTTGTACCCCTCAGTTCTGTAGAGACAAAACCAATGTAAACCCTAAGGGTAAAGTAGTCAATTCCTTTGGGTGAACTGTGGGCTATAAATATGGGGGCTCGGTAGGTAACATTTAACACTTTGAGCATTTACTATTGAGCTCCTGTAGCCACATACCTCGCTGTATTCATCCAGAGTTCAATTTTATTGTGTTCCTTGTTCAAGCGGCGAAGCCCTGCTTCTTTGTGCTTTTTGCTTGAGCTCGCGTTACATACCTCGCTAGTTATAGTGCACCGAAGCCTGTCTAGGCGAAGGGTGTTTTGAGCGAAGTGTGTTTTTCAGTGCGCTGTCGCTCTGTGTAACTTGAGGCTAGACCTCACAGCTTACTAGCGAAGCCCTGATCGAAGCCCGTTTAGCTTCTTGTGTCGAAGCCCTTAGCGAAGTCCGGTTGTGTGCGTTTAGACCTTTGTGTACGAAGCACAGCACCAGTTGCTGCTGCCAAGTACTTGGTCGAAGTCCTCAGAGGGCTGTCCACTCTTGCGAAGGGTGAAGTGCGAAGCCTGCTCGAAGCACCCTGTGTGCGGAGCCTGCATTGACTTAGCAGAGTAGATTTTCGAGGGTTGTTAGTGGAGCGAAGTCTTCTTGGCTTCGAACTTTTGCTCCTGCGAAGGCTGTGTTCGGAGCTGTCAAAGCACCTCCGAACCAGACCTCCGAAGGTAGTGTTCGAAGCCTGTTCCGCAGAAGACAGAACTGAAACCGAAGGCTAGTTTTTAGCCCGAAATTTTTAAAGCTCCCATTCACCCCCCCTCTGGTCGCCGTTTCCGGTCCAACAATTGGTATCAGAGCGGGTTAAGATCACCAGTTGACCTTAACCGGTTTTGTGATCTGTTGGCGACATGGATAGAGGCAGTAAAATTCCTCTGTTCGATGGGACAGATTTTGCATACTGGAAGGTGCGCATGGAGGCTTACTTGTTAAGCCAAGGAAATGCAATTTGGGAGATTGTGGACTCACAATACTCCATCCCTGATACTCGCACCACTCAAACAGAAAAAGATCAGTATAATGCCAACTCAAAGGCTAGGAATATACTGTTCATTGGTTTGAGCCGGAGTGAGTTTGATAGGGTGCAGCATCTTAGGACTGCTAGGGAGATTTGGTCAACACTCACTATTTTTCATGAGGGCTCTACTCAGATTAAGGCCAGGCACCAAAGCACATACAATCAACAGTATCAGCTGTTTGTGCAGGCACCTGGTGAATCTATAGATGCCATGTTTTCTCGCTTTGATGCGATAGTGAGTAACTTGCGATCCAACGGGACGCTTGCTTACAATGACCACGATAGGGCTATCAAGCTTCTCTATGCTCTTGACCGTAGCATATGGGAAGTGAAGATATCCAGCATTGAGGAGTCTGCAGGTTATGACACGTTGACCTGTGATGAGCTCTTCAGCAAGCTGAAGTCCACAGAGATTGCCAAGGCATCTCTTGCAGTGCATAGAAGCTCTTTGCCACAGCCATTGGCATTGGTTTCTAGCACTAGCCGTGGCACCACTGCAGAACCAAGCACATCTAGCACTTGTGTTTTTGCAGATGGTTTTGCTTTGTCCTCCTTGGTCTCCGTCACAAAGGAGCAGGTGGACACTCTAGATGATGATGAGCTTGCTCTCATTGCCTGGAGGTTCACCCATTTTCACCATGAGAGACGGGATCAGAGGAGAAGTGGTTTTAGTGGTTGTTTTGAGTGTGGCGACACTTCTCACATCAAGGCTAATTGCCCCAAGCTCAAGAAGAGAGATGAGAGTGAGCGCCCCAAATACCACAAAAAGGAGAGGAAGCCTTTTGTGAAGGGCAAGCGCGACAAGATGGCTAAGAAAGTAGCCAAAGCCGCTTCCAGAGCTTTTGTTGCTGCTCTCGGCGACATCGACACATCCTCAACTAAGGAGTCGAGCTCTGAGGAGGAGGAGTCCCCAAGGAAGGAGGACAAGAAGGACAAGAAGGGACGAGACTTCACCGGCCTTTGCTTCATGGCCGACAGCGATCACAGCGGCGATGAGCTTGACTCATCTAAGGTACCTCTATCCTATGACCAGCTTTCAATAAAACTAGATGAGCTGAATGAAGTAGTTCTTGGTCAGGATAGATTACTTGTGCAAGCCGCTAGAGAAAGAAAAGACCTTAGACTTAGGCTAGAATCTGTGTCTACTGAATATGCCATGCTTAAGTCTAAATTTAATGATGCTGAATGTGAATCTTGTTCTGTTGTCATGAGTGAGCTTGCTCAGTTGCGTTCTGTACATGCTCAAACTCTTTCTGAGCTTGAGACTGCACAGAAGCAGCTTTTGGAGGTGGATTCTAGACCTCATGATGTTATTGATTGCATGAACTGTTCTTTATTGCGCGAGAGCATTAATTTACGTGATAAACATGTTCATGATTTAGAGGCTAGACTGGAGAGGGCCGGTAGTTCTAAGGATGTGCAACCTGTTTGTGACACTTGCATTACCCTTAAGGACCAGCTAGGCACTGTTAGAGAGCGAGCTGAAAATCTCATGTCTGAAAATGAGTACCTTCTTTCTGTGGTTAATAAATGCACTGAGGGAAAGGGTAGGATGGATTTGCTTTTGGCCAAGACCAAGTTGTGTGCTGACAGAGCAGGGGTAGCTCTAGGTTTGGGTTTTGAGAGGATACCTTCAGACAGTAAGACCAAAACTGTTTTTACCTCTCCCACTACCCTAGAGAAAGAAAGAGCTCTGTTAGACACCCCATCAGCCAAAAAGCCTACCCAACCACCAAAGAAAACCACACCTCCTGCCAAGAAAAATCCTCCCAAGAAAACCACTCAGAAGAAACCCAAGGAGCTTGTGAGAGTTGCTCCTAAGACCCATGAGAGTGCCCCGAGGAGAGTGTTTCACTGTTCCTACTGTCAGCGGGTGGGTCATTTGGTTGGTTTCTGTTTTCGTCGCATCAAAGATGAGCGACGCGCACAGGCGATGAGTTACCAGGACATGCATTACCCATTTTTAGGTATGCATGAGTCTGAGTTCTACTCTCGTCCTGTTTTCGAGGCTCCTCGTACTTCTCGGAGAGGTTTTGCTCCCCGAGGTGTTCACCATGTTCCATATGGTGGTAGACCTCGGGCGAGTAGCTTTGTACCTCGTCAGAGTAGGAGACCTCGTCATGCTTTTCGATCACTGCATGTAGGTAGACCTCGCATTTTGCATCATTCTGATTATCATGTGCGTAGACCGTCTACTTTTACTGCGCCTACTACTCGTGTCACTCAGTGCTGGATGCCTCGTCATTATTTCACTCACCCCAGCACTGAGCGATCGAGATATTCTTATCATGTGTAGGCGACAGATCGAGGCTTGGAGGGCACGTGGATCATGGACTCCGGTTGTTCGCGCCACATGACCGGAGATGCAGCTTGGTTCTCCAGCCTCACCACAACCAAGCAAAGGGAACATATCACCTTCGGAAACAATCGAAGGAGTAGAGTGAAAGGTAAAGGTGTGGTAAGAATTAACTCGAATTTCACTCTCAAAGATGTTGCTTTGGTTGAAAATCTGGGATACAATTTGCTGTCTGTATCTCAGTTGCTTGATGAGGGCTTCAAAGTGCGATTTCATCGCGATACTTCGCAAGTGCTCAATTCTGATGGCGTTGTGGTGTGTAAGATCTTTAGAGTTGGGAGAGTTTTTGGAGCTGATTTTTCAGAGTCATCTGGTTCTTCTCACAGTCTTGTTGCACATTCGACTTCTGAGCTTTGGAAGTGGCATAGGAGACTAGGGCATATGAGCTTTGAGTTGCTCGCTCGTCTGAGCGCCCTAGGTCTGATCCGAGGATTGCCCAAGCTCAAGTTTGAGAAGAATTTAGTTTGCGCTCCTTGTCGACATGGAAAAATGATTGCTGCTTCGCATTCGCCAGTCACCACAGTGATGACTGAACAACCCGGAGAGCTTCTCCACATGGACACTGTAGGTCCTGCTCGGGTTAGTTCTTTAGGCAGCAAGTGGTATGTTTTAGTGATTGTCGATGATTTCTCTCGCTACTCTTGGGTCTTCTTTCTTGCCAGCAAGGATGAAGTGTTTTCACACTTTCGGAGCTTGGCTTTGAGACTTTTCACTGAACTCCCAGGTGCATTGAAATTCATTCGAAGTGATAATGGCACCGAGTTCAAAAACAGTCTCTTTGTTGACTTTTGCATGGAGCATGGCATAGAACATCAATTCTCTGCTCCGCGGGTTCCTCAACAGAACGGTGTTGTTGAGAGGAAGAACCGCACTTTGGTTGAGATGGCTAGGACGATGCTTGATGAGAAGAGGACTCCTAGAAAATTCTGGGCTGAGGCCATGAACACTGCATGTTACATCTCGAACCGAATCTTCTTGCGCTCGATTTTAAATTTGACATCTTATGAGCTGCGTTTTGGGAGACAACCCAAGGTTACTCATCTTCGAGTTTTTGGCTGTCGCTGCTTCATCCTAAAACATGGTAATTTGGATAAATTTGAGTCGCGCTCTTCTGACGGGATCTTTTTGGGTTACACTACTCATGGTCATTCTTATCGTGTTTATAACTTGGAGACTAACACTGTCATCGAGTCATGTGATGTGACTTTTGATGAATCAACCCCCTCTGTTAGTTCTGCTTTTGAACAGACAAATAAACACGACATGGAACGGACCTTATTCGAAGAAGAAGATCCTAGAGAATTCGAGGATGAACCCCTACTACCCTCGACATCGACCCCCGAAGCCGACCCCGCTTCAACCACTTCGGCACGAGGTCCCGAAGCGACTACCTCAACATCGGTCATCTTGGACCACTCCAACGCACAAGTTGAGGGGGAGACTGCATCCCGCCGCGAGGCTCCACATCATGTTCAAAGGATGCAACCTCCCGAGAAGATCATTGGTGAGCTTGATCAAAGGGTAACACGTTCTCATGCTCATTTCATTGATTCAGCTTTTGTTGCTTCTTTCGAGCCCTTAGATGTTAGTCATGCACTTTCTGATTCTAGTTGGATCAATGCCATGCATGAAGAGCTTGAAAATTTTGAGAGAAACCAAGTCTGGTCTTTAGTTGATCCTCCACCAAATGTTCATTTCATTGGAACAAAATGGATTTTCAAAAACAAACAAGGGGAGGATGGGACTGTAGTTAGAAACAAGGCTAGACTTGTAGCTCAGGGCTTTTCTCAACTAGAAGGGATTGATTTTACTGAAACTTTTGCACCTGTTGCTCGCGTTGAGGCCATTATGATTTTGCTTGCCTTTGCGACATCCCGGGGATTCAAACTCTATCAAATGGATGTAAAAATGCTTTTCTTAATGGCTTCATAGGCGAAGATGTTTATGTAAAACAACCCCCTGGTTTTGAAAACCCCAAGTACCCACATAAAGTCCTTAAACTTCATAAGGCTCTTTATGGACTCAAGCAGGCCCCTCGGGCATGGTATGATAGACTTAAGTCTTTTCTGCTTGAGCGAGGGTATTTGATGGGCTCTGTTGATAAAACACTATTTACTCTCAAGCATGGCAAAGATTTCCTCCTAGTGCAGATTTATGTGGATGATATCATCTTTGGTGGCTCTTCTCATGCTTTGGTTGCCGAGTTTGCAGATATCATGAGCAGGGAATTTGAAATGTCAATGATGGGTGAACTCACCTTTTTCCTTGGTTTGCAAATCAAGCAAAGCAAACAAGGTACTTTTGTCCATCAGACAAAGTACACCAAGGACCTACTCAAGAAGTTTGACATGTCCGATGCGAAGCCCCTCGCCACTCCAATGGCTACATCTGTAGCATTGGACCCTGACGAAGATGGAGAAGCCGTAGATCAGAAGGAGTTCCGAAGCATGATCGGCTCCCTCCTCTACTTGACTGCTACGAGGCCGGATATACACTTCGCTGTGTGTCTGTGCGCTCGTTTTCAGGCTTCAACACGAGCTTCGCACCGCCAAGCGGTTAAGCGCATCTTAAGGTATCTCAAACATACCCTTGAATTTGGCATATGGTATTCAGCATCTTCATCTTTATGTCTTCGAGGTTATTCCGATGCGGATTTTGCTGGGTGTAGAATTGATAGGAAGAGTACCTCTGGTACTTGTCATTTTCTGGGTACTTCTCTGGTTTGCTGGTCTTCCCGCAAACAGTCTAGTGTTGCACAATCGACGGCTGAGGCCGAATATGTTGCTGCAGCTAGCTGTTGCTCTCAGATTTTGTGGATGGTTTCCACTTTGCGGGATTTCGGGTTAGATTATAAGAGTGTTCCACTTTTCTGTGATAACACTAGCGCTATTTGTATTGCGAACAACCCGGTTCAGCATTCCAGAACCAAACACATTGATGTGCGATATCATTTTCTCAGAGATTACAATGAGAAGGGTGATATTGAACTTCAATATGTTGATACCCAACACCAGCTTGCCGACATTTTTACAAAACCCCTCGATTCTTCTCGTTTTGCCTACTTGCGTGGGGAACTTGGTATTTGTCATCCTTACGGCATTTTGTGAGGGGGAGCAGATTTAGATGGATGTGCATCTGCTGATTGAGTGTCGAAATTGCATTTACATCTTTTGCACTTATATGCCTGATTATAACTCATGAACTCATGACCGCTCAGCTCTTTTTAATTAATCTGAAACATTCATGTGCATGTTGTTTTCCTTTCAAAATCAAATCATGCTCACTGCTTAGTCTTGAATGTAGCATGTTTAGGCAGGACTGCTCTAGCTATCTTTTATCTGCTTGATAGCAAGACACTGTTCTTTGGATGCTCAAAATTGCTACTTGAAAAATTGTTCTACTTTTTCATGGATATTCATAAAGTGCCACACAATTGGTTCACTTCGTTAAAATCAAAAACTCCATGATTTGCATGCTTCAAGTTAAAAGATCCAGGTAGGTTTGTTTGTCGCACTACCCTATTCTAGACTGCTTACCATTGCACATTGGTTTGAACTGGAATAGTGTAGTGTATGCCAAAATCTTTGCCTTAAGCTTCTTATGGTTTTCATGCCTAGGCTTGGCCTGATTGGAAAGTATAAGGTGGACAAACAAATAACCCCTGGCACTAAGAAAAGAACAACAAAATTCATTGATTATCAAGTTTTCTTTTCATGCTCCATTTGAACTGGACTTGTCTGTCTAGAGTAGAAATTGACTAGCTTTGCGCAGTCCCTGCTTTTACCTGTCTAGTTTCCTTGACTAAGTGGTGATGTTTTTATTTCAAAAATGATCAAATCACATGCTTCATCATGTTTTTTAGAGAATGTTAATTTGAGCTGAGCCCATGATCATTGGTGTTATTGTTGTCATATTTTTGCTTCATATGTCTTTGCAATTCTGCTCATTTCGAAGCTTTGCATCTTTTACATGCTCCTTGATGCTTGCATTGCCAAAGGGGGAGAAATTCCTAAAGGGGGAGAGACTTGCTACGTTCTCTGCCGCAAGGGGGTATAATTTCCAAAGGGGGTATAAAGAGAAAATGTGACATAAAGGTTCTTTGTTGCCAAAGGGGGAAAACTTAACTGAGGGGGAGTTTTTATTGCCGAAGGGGCTTTTTACTCTTTTTAAAACGGGGGAGGAAAATTCTTCTGTCAAGTGACATGATTTGGCTCTTCTCTGAGTTTTTATGGTCACTTGTGTGCTGAAATTTTTCATATTTTCGAGAACTTGAATTTGGTTGTCAATGCACTCATCAAGGGGGAGATTGAGAAACCAAGGGGTGGTTTCAGTGTTTGTGATGAGTGATTGACAGGCTTTTACCCCAAGGTTCGAAGGGGTACCTCCGAAGGTGTTCGGAGGAGGGTACCTCCGAAGGGGAGGTGGTTTCACCGAAGGGTGTTCGGTGGCTGGTTGCTGCAGCTGTTGCAGCGGAGTGTGCTCGTCGGAGGGGTCCGACAGTACACAATGACTGGGTGTGTACCGAAGGCTTCGGTACTTTGGGAGGTACACCGGAGTGTGTGCCGGAGGTTGCTAACCCGGAGAGGTCTCCAGAGTACTGGATACACTTGTCTGCTTGTCGGTGATGCGCAGGGACTTCGGAGGCGACGGACAGGTTCGCGGCAGGTGAACCTGGGTCAAGCGGGAGGCTTGATGCCAGGGGAGCGGGGAGCTCCGTCACGGTGGCTGCGAAGGGGGTCCGGGTCGGTCCTCGGGTCGAGGCGTGCCAGGTGAAGGCAGAGAGTGCGGAGCGTGGCTCCGGCTGAAGGTACCCCGAGACAAGTCCTCAGAGGTGAGGCACTTCAAAGGTACTCCGGATGGAGTGACTTCGGAGTTGGATGGATCAAGTCCTCTACGGAGGCAAGGAGTTCGAAGTGTGCTCCGGAGGGAGACATTCGAAGGTGCCCGACGAAGGTCTCAGAAGTCGAGGCGCATCGAAGGCATGGTCCGGGTGAGGCTCATCGAGGAGTGTGCTCGGGGAGAGACACTGCGACGAAGGGCTCATGGAATGCTTCGTGCGGAGGCCTTGGACGAAGGAGGGACTTCGAAGGGTGGTACTCCGAAGGTGGGGCTTCGGAGTGTGAAAGGCTTCGGAGCAAGGCTAGCTCCGGAGTGTGGTTGTCTTGTGGTGCTTCGGCCTGCATGGCTTCGGTACACGGACTGACGGAGTTCGAGCTGGGCGGAAGCTTCTTGTGTCGAAGCCCTTAGCGAAGTCCGGTTGTGTGCGTTTAGACCTTCGTGTACGAAGCACAACACCAGTTGCTGCTGCCAAGTACTTGGTCGAAGTCCTCAGAGGGCTGTCCACTCTTGCGAAGGGTGAAGTGCGAAGCCTGCTCGAAGCACCCTGTGTGCGGAGCCTGCACTGACTTAGCAGAGTAGATTTTCGAGGGTTGTTAGTGGAGCGAAGTCTTCTTGGCTTCGAACTTTTGCTCCTGCGAAGGCTGTGTTCGGAGCTGTCAAAGCACCTCCGAACCAGACCTCCGAAGGTAGTGTTCGAAGCCTGTTCCGCAGAAGACAGAACTGAAACCGAAGGCTAGTTTTTAGCCCGAAATTTTTAAAGCTCCCATTCACCCCCCCTCTGGTCGCCGTTTCCGGTCCAACACTTAGTACTAAACTAACCTCTATACCACCAACTCTTCCAAGTTATGCCTCTAAAGAAAAGTAAGACCACAACCCCCTTGAATGGTCTTTCAGGATCTCCAAGTCTAGGGCCGCAGTCACCGTCACACGAGCTACGGAGCCCTCCATATTACCCCCATCGATAAACACTACTCTCGACACCACTAGCACCACACCGGCTAGCACTATCCCAAGAAGTGGGGAGAACACTTCGATTCTCCTCTCGGTAGAAGGTTCTTCTGGGTCCACAGGCCTTGCCGTGGCCCACCCGCCACCTATGCCAATTGGAGTTGTAGGACTTCATCACGAAGCCCCCTTACAGCCCTAAGGATGCTTCAAATCGACTTCGGCCGATCGCAAGAACCAGAGGGGTACTCTGGAGTAAGTGGAACATCGAACAACACTAGCCTCCTAGATGGACATGCCCAAGGCGAAGCTTCTACGTTGGCACCAAGGTGCAACTGATCAGATTGCACTAGAGAGGCCCTAGAAGAACCTTTGAAGTCACCCAAAGTCATCACCGTGAACGACCTCGAAGACCAAGAACCCCAAGAACGAAGAAAAAATGTCTCCTTCGTTTAAGGATCACCGTTACACGTAGACCTGTAAAGGGTATGCTTCCACTCAAAGTTCCAAGCAGTGAAGCTGCCAAAGTACTCCGGTGATACGGACCTGAACGAATTCGTCCGCTCCTATGCCCTCGCCATATAGGCAAGCGGAGGCGAACGACATAAGATGGAAAAATCCTTCCCCCTAGCCCTCAAGGGTATTGGACTCTAGTGGTTTGGGTGTATAAAGATGGGCTCCACATGATCATTAGACAAACTGAAGAAGAAGTTCACAAATAACTTCCAAGGAATGTTCGTTAAGCCGACGTCTACCGGGAGTCTTTTTCAGGTCAAGCAACATCCAAGGGAGACACCATGTTGGCGTAAAAGATTACGCTAACAGGTTTCTGTAGAAGAGAAACTAACAAACGAAGTGTTTGCGAAGAGAACTGTTCTAAGCCTCCGAAAGGATAATAACTTAGAATAGTTCGAATGTGTGTATTGAATAACTTGTATTCGGTCCCTATTACAAGGTGAAATGGGGGTATTTATAGGCCCAAACATTAAGGAAAAGACCTATTTACCCCTCTATTACAACCGACATAGTGGAAACTATTCGGTTCCCTTAATAGGGCTAAAATGGTAAAAGACTAATCTAATGAGAAAGAAGATAAGTCTTCCATCTTAGCTGGCAGAAAAGATCTTGGAGGGCCTTAGTTCGAAGATGTAATCCGAACCAATGCCTAACTTCATACTTCGAACTTGGTTCCGAGTATCTTCGAAGATGATCTTCTGGGAACCTTCGAACCTGCTGTCTGCCTTTATGCTGCTTCGGCAATAACCCCGAAGATGAGATATTTTCCCCCAACAGTAGCCCCTCGAATACGCTTCTCAGTTTGACCTGTAACGTTAGGAGAGCAATATACGGAAGGAAAAAATAACCAAACATAGGGGTTATTGGTTTTTATTTTATCTCCGAAATGTACGAAGATATGAACTTCGAATCAGTCTTAAGGTAATTGCTTTTCGAACTATCTTAGAACCGACTCAAGAAGTTCGAAAGTCTTTTAGACTTAGAGAAAACAACCGTTAAGTTTCTGTTTCCAACGGAAACTGTAGTAAGCGTTAATCTCGGGGAAAAGTAACGGCAAGAATGCGAAACGACACAAACTAACGGTAAAAAAGTGAAATCTAGGCTATAAATAGAAGGCCTAGAAGTTACCTGGTTACCTTTTCATCGCGTTCTTGCAATCAAAAACTTTTTAGCCCTTTGAGTTCTCGAGCTCTAGCCTCCATTTCCTCAGAGCAATCCGGCGGTCGCGATGGTGAAGACTAAAGGATCTGCACCTCCGTCGGCCTTGGCCCGGCAGCAGGCGGCCGCAGCAGCAGCGGCAGCAGCGTTGGCGGCGGCACCTCCGATGCCGGCGACGACATCCATGGCGGCAGGGGGGAGAAATCCCCAAATCGCCGATGACCAAGGTCTGTGCCCGCCATCGACGAAATATTTGGATCAATCTTTTGAGTTGGGGCCTTCTACCTGCAAGAGGGAGTCTTTGGCAATCACAGCAGGGGGAAAAATTAGTAATGGAGTTATGATCCGGAAGCCAGGCAAAGAATCAATTCCATCGCCAAGACCCGGAGAAGTGGTGGTATTCGAAGCCTTCTTCGAAGCTGGTTTGGGCCTCCCTGCAGTGGACTTCCTGGCGGAAGGTACTTGATCTGTTCCATGTAACCCTCCCCAACTATCTCCGAATGCAGTAGCTAGATTAGCTATCTTCGAATGGGCGCTGAGAGCCGAAGGTTGTGAGGGAAGGGCAGAAATCTTCGCTGCACTTCATAGAGCAACTTGCCAGCCGAAGACCTTCGTAGGCTCCGGAGGTGAAAAAGTGGTGATATCCTTCGGCTCTATCAACTTTAGACTTCGAGATGAGTATGCCCTTCAGTTTCCTGCCAAGGCCATCAATGCTAGATGGTACACTAATTGGGTTCTGAGATGGTTCTATGCCGAAGTTGGACCAAGCAGTCCTTTGGCTGGGCCCCTTAAAGAAATTCAATTCCGGAAAGAAGCCTTAGTGCAGCCCAACGAAGGCCAACTCGAAGCTCGTCTTAACCTGCTTCAAAAGATAAGCCGAAGGTTAAGCATGCGGGACTTAGCCGAAGAATTTCTCGGACTTCAAATTCCTCCACTGATGGCCAACTGGCCTATCGTCTTCGAGGACGATTCGGAAGGCGGTCTCCGCAAGATCAACTTAACTTCGAGCCCTGCAGGTAACTTCGAAACCAACATGCATTATACATATTTACTTCGAAGAAAGACTAATTTGATTTATTTTTTAGCTTCTTCAGCCCCTATTACTTCAGAGCAAATTGTAAGGGCTTCGGAGAAGATTTTGGGTGCACCAACTCCGACTGAAAAAGAATGGAGAGTTAAATTGGTCGGGAGTTGGGAGAGGTTTAACAGAGTATGGGGAATGTTGGAGTTGACTCCGCCCCCTCTGATTGACTGGGTGCCTTCGGAGAAAGGACCCAAGAAGAGGACAACTGAAGCCGGAACTTCGAGCTCCGCAAGGAATCCGGTGAAGAAGGTGGCTTGGAAGCCAAAAAATATCGCACCTTCGGATCCTGCGCCTTCGAGCTCAAGAACCTCAGTCTTTGGTTCTAAAGAAGATGAAGGTATATTATTAGTGAGATTGATTGATGAAGATGCAGCTCAACAAAATATTCACATTGAAGATACTGCAGGTATGCTGGAGCCTCAAGCTAACATTGAAGAAGTGAGAGCTCCGGATACTCAAGAGGAGCAAATCGAAGCCCCTATGGGCGAAGATGAAATTGAAGTTCCTACAACTTCAGTTGTGGATGAAGGGAGGACTGCTCACGGAGATACTCCGGCAGCAGAAATTTTAACTGTGGATTCAGATGATGACTTCACCTTCGATCCTCCGAGCAGTCCAGTGCTCGATCTCCCCCAGAATGTCGAAGGTAAATTTTGCATAATTTTTTATTATTTTCTGCAAAATTATACAATGTATAATACTTTTGCTTTTACAGAGCCCCCTGCTGTAGAAGTACATCACGAAGACATAATTCAAAGGCCTTCGACAACTTCGGAGCCGCACCCGGAGGTTACTCAACAGGGGCCTGGAAGGGGTAAAAGACACATAGAGCCTCTCCCTACTCTAGGATCAACTTCGTCTGAGTCAACAGATGAAAGTTAATCAACTGAGGGGGGCCATCTTCGGAAGTTCCAAGGACTTCAGGAGAACGCTCCGGACCTTCGTCAAGCAGGGATGAACAAAGGGCTTCGGCAATGCTCCCTCTTTTGACTCCTTTTTTGGAGCCAACTGGGCTTCGGACTCTGCTCAAACCTTTAGGTCGAGTGAGTCGCAAAGTCGGGGAGACAGAGCTGGTAGCAAAATTAAGCAGGGCGAAGAGTTCGGAGCTTAACGTTGCCCTGGAACGAGCGGCCTACCAGGTACGGAGCACCTTCGAGCCAATATCTTTAGCAAATTATATTGGGTTCGGAGTACATCTTCGAACCAGCAGCAAATTAAACATGAACAATTTCTTACTTTAGTTTTTTCTTTTCTCAGCAAGCAGTCTTGGCCCGCGCTGCAACTTTATCAAGCGAGAATGAAATTGCTCAGCTTCGGGAAGAAAATGAAGCTCTTAAACGCAACTTATCTTTCTCCGAAGCTAGAGTACTTCAAATGGATAATATGATTTCAACGGAGCGTAGGGCCAGACAGAGCTTGGAGGCTGCTAATAAGGAGTTCGAAGCAGAAAGAATTGTGCTTCGGGCTGAAATTGAAAAGATGCGGTTGGAGCATGCTAGTGTTGGGTCCGAACTTGTAAGGCTCCAAGAAGAAGCTAGCCAACTCCTAAACCAGAAGAATATTTTAACTACGGAGAATGCTAGGATTTCTGGAGTTTTGGCAGAAACGACTTCGAGCAAGGATGCACTAACTGAAGAAAAGCTCAAGTCGGAGAAGGTAGCTACGGAGGTCATCGAACAGATGCTAGGTGTTCTGGAGTACTTCGGTACTACTGGATCACTTCCTTCGGATGACAATGTGACTCTACTGCGCCGGCTAAAAAGGATCCAAGGAGCAGCGAAGCAAATGAAGACGGCAGGCATTCGTTATGGAGAACTCTCCGGACAAGTGTCTGCCCTCGGACTACTTCGTTACTACTGAGGATTTGGGCCGAACAATTACTCCGAGCGCAGAGGGCTCCATTACCTTCGACGACGAGCGGCTTTTGAATCCTTCCGAAGGCGTGACTGCCGCTTGGTGAGCCTTTCAAACCTCATGGAGAGCCGAAGGCCGTTCCGCGATCAAGGCTTGGATCGATGAAGGCCAACGCCAGAAGCAAGTTCGGAGCCAAGCTTCGAGCAGTCAGCCTCCTCCGAACCCGCAGGTTTAGGAATTATTTAGGATTTTTTGACTATGTAAAGCTCATGCTTGTAAACATTTATCAATGAAAATCTTGTTTGTTATATTTTTAGGCTTTGCCTCTTATGGAAGACATCGAAGTGTTAGAGCTTAACAACGAACTTCGCTCGTTATGGAACACCTTCGAACTTCTAAAGAGTTATAAGCGTCCTCGATTTCTTATTCCTCGAGATGACTCCGGCGTAATTGCGCCCGAAGTAATCAAAGACGTATTGTCTTATATTAAAGAGGAAGAGAAAGAGGTTAACGCAAACACCTCGTCTTCTGAAGACACTATTTGGTCTGAAGACGAAGGTGAAACTCGAAATAAAAGATCTGAAGATCTTAGAAGCTGGGAAAGAAGCCCTGAACGGCTTCGAACTTGGGCCGAGCTTCAACAAGAGCAGAAGGATTTTAGAGCTTCGAAGGGGAGGAAGAGAGTTAAACGTAAGGTTCTTAGAACTTCCGATGTTGGAACTAGTCGTTCCATCCCTAGCTCTCGGGACCGAAGAGGTCTCCGATTCCTTCTTGGTATAGATACCAATTTTTCATAGTGTAATCTGTAAACACATTTATTTCAATAATGAATGCCGATTTAAAATTGTCTCCATATTTACTAGCCCCTCTTTGAGTATAAGCAACTTCGAAATGTATTCAAAGATGGTTATGCGCAAAGAAAAACTTCGGAGTACAATTTTTTGGGGGTTCGGAGCCCCTCTGTCATTTAAAGATCTTTTGAAATCTTATGAAATGTCTTCGACTTTTTGCAGTCGGAAGAAATGGTAGCTTAGTAGCTTTGTTTTATGAAAGAAATCACTTGAGATAACTTTCAGGACACTTTAGTGTCTTAAAAAATTTGTCACTTTGGACTATGTTAACAGACATTCGAAGCTCATGGCTTAAATGCTGTTTTGCTTTAGCCACCTTCGGCTTGTCTTTGCGATCTCTGACGAACCAATGGTTCGGAGTTTGCAATGGTCTCTTTGGACTCTTTTTACGGATGTCTACCAGCCAATGGCTTGGACTCCGTATAATTTGGCCACCTTCGGCTCTTTTTGCAGAAGTCTACCAGCCAATGGCTTGGACTTCGCAGATTTTGGCCACCTTCGGCTCTTTTTACGGAAGTCTACAAGCTGCAGCTTGGCTCCGTAGGTTTTGGCCACCTTCGGCTCTTTTTACGGAAGTCTACCAGCCAATGGCTTGGACTCCATAGGGTGTGGTTTTGGGCTCTTTTACGGATGCCTACAAGCCGGTGGCCTGGGCTCCGGATTATGTCAGCCCCCACGTCGGATGCTTCGAACTTTATGGGTTCGAAGTCCGAAAATACAACCCAGCTTAATGACACTTCCCTCTCGGTCGACCCCGCAGGTTCCAGTGCGTCCACTCGGAAGCTGGAAGTCTATGAGGGGAAGGCAACTATCAGGGTCATATGCTTTATTAATTTAGGAGATGATTACAAGCGAATTACAAGGAGCCCTTATGCGAAGTATCGCTTTAGGTGCTCCGCATGCCAAGTATGTGCTAATTCTTCACCTTCTAAATTAGCTAATTTGAATGAACCAGGGCGCCCTGAGCGGACAATTAGGTATGGACCTTCCCATTTATTGCCTAACTTCCCTGGTGCTATAATGCTTCGTAGAACAAGATGACCCGGTCTTAGTTCATTGAGCTTAACCTTCGGGTCATACCAAGCCTTCGTCTGGTGATGATACTTTGATAAATTAGCTACAGCTCGAAGTCTTGTTTCTTCTGATAAGTCTAACGAAGCTTGTCTTTCTTCTTCAATATCCGGTTCGGTGCTGCGAAATGATCCCCCTTTGAGCTCTGTTGGAGTCATAGCTTCATCTCTGAATAGTAGTCTGAACGGAGTAAAACCTGTGGACCTTGTTTGCGTAGTCCGAATGGACCACAAAATCTTCAGAAGCTCTTCGGTCCACAGTCCCTTTGCTAATCCTGCTATTCTTCGATTTAGCCCTGATAAAATATTTCCATTGGCTCGTTCTACGGCTCCATTCGACTGAGGATGTCACACTACAGCAAAACATAACTGAATGCCTAGGTCTTCGCAAAACTTCCTGAAGGGTTCTGCGTCGAACTGTGTTCCATTATCAACTGTGAGGTATCTAGGCACTCCGAACCGACAAATAATGTTCTTCCAGAAGAATTTCTGCACATTGTTCGAAGTGATAGCTGTTAAGGGTTCTGCTTCCACCCACTTAGAAAAATATTCAATAGCTACCACTACGAACTTCAGATTTCCCTTTGCTACTGGAAAGGGTCCAATTAAATCCATACCCCATCTGGCCATAGGCCATACCGGAGCAATGACTTGAAGAGCTGTTGGTGGGCGATGACTCCGTCGACCCATCCACTGGCATCCTTGACATGTGCGGACCAAGCTCTCCGCATCAGCTGTTATTGTGGGCCAATAAAGCCCCTGGCGAAGTGTTTTTCCTGCCAGAGCTCTAGGGGCTAAATGGCTTCCACAAAGGCCTTCGTGAATTTCTCGAAGAATTTCCTGGCCTTCGGCTTGAGATATACATCGGAGTAGAGGGGAACATACTCCGGCCTTGTATAATATACCGTTGATTAACTGATAGTTTCTGGCTCTGAGCTTTAATCTTGACAACTGGGGCTCTTCGGGCAAATTTGTTCCTCCTTGCAAGAGTTCTATGATCAAATCTTTCCAATCTGCACTAGGAATGCAAAGAATCTCCGCAGAGGCAATTTGTGGCACCGAAGGTATATTGAGCTCCTCATAGAAAGCTTCTTCAGGCACATCCATAGCTCCGGCTGCAGCCTTCGCTAAAATATCCGCTTGCACGTTTTCTGCTCTTGGTATACTCCGAATGGAAATACCCTTGAAGTGTGCTTCGATTTTGCGGATTTCTTCTAAGTACTTTGCAAGCTGTGGATGCCGAACTTGAAAACTTTTGTCTACGTGCCCTGCTACTATCTGAGAATCTGTTTTTATAATTATTCTTGTAGCCCCTAGAGCACGTGCTTTTCGAAGTCCCAATAAAATCCCTTCGTACTCCGCTATATTATTGGTAGACTTAAAGTTGAGTCTTGCGGAGTACATTGCTCTTTGCCCTGACGGTGAAATCAATACTGCCCCAATGCCTGCTCCGGATGCTTGGAAAGCCCCATCGGAGTAAACAGTCCAAACTCCGTCACTTGATTTCTCCGGAGTCAAATTCGCAGGTGGAGTCCACTCTGCTACGAAGTCTGCTAGGACTTGGGATTTGATAGATGTTCTTGCCAAGAAAGATATGCCGAAGGGTGCTAGCTCGACTGCCCACTTTCCAATCCTTCCAGTGGAATCTTTGCTTCGGAGCATATCTCCTAAGGGATACGAAGTTGGTACAATTACATTATGAGCCAAAAAATAATGTCTTAGCTTCCTCGAAGCCATTATCAGAGCATAAACGAACTTCTCAAGTTCGGAGTATCTTGTCTTCGCTCCTGATAATGCTTCGGATACAAAATAAACAGGATTTTGGACCAACTTCCCATTGTAATCCACTTCTCTGACAAGGACTGCGCTAACAGCTGAACCTGTAGCTGCAAGATACAGGAGTAGGGTTTCGTCCGCAGTAGGCACCGTGAGTGTAGCAAGATTACTGAGATAATCTTTAATATCTTCGAAGCTTCTCTGACACTCCGGTGTCCATGCAAAATCTTCGGACCCTTTCAAAGCTTTGAATATTGGCAAGCTCCTTTCCGCAGACCTTGATAAAAACCTGCTAGTGCGGCCAGACGCCCAGTCAGCTTTTGCACTTGCTTTAAATTCTCCGGAGGAGCCATCTTCTGCAGCGCAGTTATTTGAGTAGGGCTAGCTTCAATTCCCCTACTTGAAACTAAATACCCTAACAATTTTCCAGCCTTTGCTCCGAATATACATTTTTCGGGGTTAAGACGGATCCCACATGCCCGAAGGCTATTGAATGTTTCTGCTAAGTCTAGGCTATGTTGGTGCTTTAAAGCACTCTTTATTACAATATCATCCATATAGGCCTCCACATTACGACCTAGTTGATGACCTAGAGCCTTAGCAACTAATCTTGAAAAAGTAGCCCCGGCGTTTCTTAGGCCGAAGGGCATTCTTACATAACAGAAGACTCCCGAAGGAGTTACGAAGCTTGTCTTGATTTCATCTTCGCGCTTCAACCATATTGATGATAACCAGAATACGCGTCGAGGAAGCTTAGTAACTCCGAACCTGCGGTGGAGTCAACCAGTTGATCAATTCGGGGCATGGGGTAGGGGTCACGTGGGCATGCTTTATTCAAAGATGTGAAATCAATGCACATGCGCCACTTCCCGGAAGACTTCTTTCTGACGAAGACTGGGTTGGCTAACCATTCTGTGTGAGCCACTTCTCTGATAATCCCAGCCTTCAATAATTTTTCAACTTCGTCCTTAGCTAGAGCAGCTCTCTCTGCGGACATCTTCCGGAGTCCTTGTCGAACAGGCCGGGCCTTCGGGTTTACAAGTAAACTGTGCTCAATAATATCCCGATCGACTCCGGTGATATCTTCGTCAGACCAAGCGAAGACATCCAAATTTTCTTCCACTACCTTCTCCAAGGAGGTTGCAACTTCAGGAGGTAAATCTTTACCAAATTGAAAAGTATACTCTTTACCATCTTTAACAATGACCTTCGTTGCAATCTCTCCTTCGGGACTTGGTCTCGGAAAAGACTTCTTCGAAGCTTCGGAGGAGGCTGAAAAAATTTCTTCATTATTTTGCACACTGTTTACTTGCCTCGGATCAAGAGGGGGACCATGACCATATTCCGCTCTCCGAGCAATGGCTTAATCTCCGAAGATCGTAAGGACTCCTGCTTGTGTGGGCATCTTCATGCACAAGTAATTGTGATGCGCCACAGCTCCGAACTGGTTCAGCATGCCCCGTCCGAAAATGACGTTATAAGCATACGGGGCATCTACCACATCAAAGATAACTTCTTCAGTCCGGGCTAATAAACCTTCTCCGAAGGTAACTTCAAGGCCTATCTGACCAAGTGCATCAAGCGGAGGTCCTGCGAAGCCTTGCAGAGGACGAGCCGCTGGAAGGAGATGCTTCCTGGAAATGCATAACTGATCGAAGGCTTGTACAAAAATGATATCTGCCGAACTACCTCCATCAATTAGCACCCTTCGGACTTCAGTCCCTGCAATATCAGCAGTGATAACCAATGGATCTGCGTGCGGGAACTTAATACCAGCTGCATCCTCCGCAGAGAAAGATATCGGAACATGAGACCACTCCGGCATTGCAGCTGCAGATGACGAAGTTCCAATATGACCTACTTCCCGAACGTACTCTCTTCGCTGTCTCTTGGACATGCTTCCGAGGGTACCTCCTCCGGAGATAGGGAGAACTACTCTTTTTCCTCTATCTTGCCCTTCCTCTTGCTTCGGAGGTGGCATAACATTGGCCACCGGAGGGTGCCTTGCAGCATCAAAATTTTCTATCCGCGCCACAGCCTGGACCGGCTCTGGGCGCGTTGCTGCTGGACTTCGGTCGGTACTGCCTCGACCCGAAGTTCTCTCCAAGTACTCTCCCCTTAGGGTAAGGATAACCTTGCAAGTGTCAGTTGCATGGCTTCGATTTTCTCCATGAATGCAGCAGAAAAGGGTCTGGCCCTTGCCAGCCGTTTTCCCTGGCGGCCTCCAGCCGCTGGTCTTGTTCCCCGTAGACTGTGGAGCTCTTGGTGCAAACTTCTGTGGGGGTGCAATATTCAAGACTTCAGAGCGAGGGTGCTTTTGCCCTCTTCTCCGATCATGTTGCACTTCGAAGACTGGTTCCTGCGGCTGCGCCGAAGTCTTCACTTCTACTTTGACTTCTTGCAATATAGACGAAGTAGCAGCAGTCCTCCGAAGCCAACCCTCTTCTGACCTCGCATACTCCTCGAAGTATGACATTAACTGAGAGACTGAGGAGATGCTCTTCCGATGCAGTTTATCCAGAAGGCCTTGATGACTGACGCCTTCCCGAGCTGCATCAACCACTGAGGATGTGGACAGCCCCCGAATTTGCGACTTCGTATGAGCGAAGCGCTTAAAGTACTGCCTCAATGTTTCTCCGGGGAGCTGTTTCACCTGGAAAAGGCTTCCTGTTTACATAGGGGGCACGAAGGTGCCCTGAAAGTTACTTATAAACTTCCTCTTCAACTGCGACCATGAATTGATTGATCCTGGCTTCAAAGACCTGAACCATCTCAATGCCACTCCTTGAAGAGCTAACGGGAAGCACTTCGCCATAGTGTCTCTAACTCCGCCGCTAGCCTCAATCGCTAGGGCATAAGAACGCACGAACTCTCCAGGATCTTCATCTCCGGCATACTTACAGAGCTTCGAAGTTTTAAACCTTGAATCAAAGCGAACCTTCTGCAGCTCAGGATGCAACGGAGATTCATTGTCGTAAGAGGCGTTCTCCGGCGCTTCGGGATAATCAAGATCATCGTCTTCGGGCACTTCTGGGATAGTTGGGGTGGCTTGAGAGCGAAGCCTGCTCGCAGCTTCCTGTCGCCACCTTGCCACTTCAGCTTGAAGGTTGGCCATTTGAGTGGCCATATCTCCAAGATTATTTTCATTTCCTCCGGAAGGATCTTCCGGGTCTTGAGAACTGATAGGATCAGTTCGAATTGGGATGGAGGGTGGAGAAGGGACTCCGGGCGGTCGGAGTATGGAAGGGGTTGGCGGAGAAGCTTCGTATGTTCGAGGAATGGAAGCCCCTTCCGGAGTTTGTGGAGGGAATGTCGAAGGACCTCCGACTTCAACTGTGTCGAAGGGTATTTCTCCGGAGATCCGAGAGGACCTCCGAGTGGGATTGTGGGGTGCGCTCCGCTTAGGAGGCATGATGTAAAAGGTTGGTAGAGAATGAAGTTTTTCGGACTAGGTTCCCCACGGACGGCGCCAACTGTTGGCGTAAAAGATTACGCTAACAGGTTTCTGTAGAAGAGAAACTAACAAACGAAGTGTTTGCGAAGAGAACTGTTCTAAGCCTCCGAAAGGATAATAACTTAGAATAGTTCGAATGTGTGTATTGAATAACTTGTATTCGGTCCCTATTACAAGGTGAAATGGGGGGTATTTATAGGCCCAAACATTAAGGAAAAGACCTATTTACCCCTCTATTACAACCGACATAGTGGAAACTATTCGGTTCCCTTAATAGGGCTAAAATGGTAAAAGACTAATCTAATGAGAAAGAAGATAAGTCTTCCATCTTAGCTGGCAGAAAAGATCTTGGAGGGCCTTAGTTCGAAGATGTACTCCGAACCAATGCCTAACTTCGTACTTCGAACTTGGTTCCGAGTATCTTCGAAGATGATCTTCTGGGAATCTTCGAACCTGCTGTCTGCCTTTATGCTGCTTCGGCAATAACCCCGAAGATGAGATATTTTCCCCCAACACACCACGACTGTATTTGCAGCGTTTCGCCTATACGAAGTAACATATCAAGGGGCTTTTCACGTCGATGCCGCTCGTGAAGGAGTCATCAACCCTAGCCTCCTCGACAGACTCCATTAGAAGCCCATATCCTCCATTACAACCATCACCCAACTTCGAGCCCCTAAGGCCAACACCCCCGAAGCTAGGGTTCCGAGCCTCCTAGGCCGGCCTCACTGGAGCAATGACCATCAGAACCAAGGTGGAATCACAAGAATTTATGTTTCTAAGCGATAAACATTATGAGGGCAAAGGCTTCGAGATACCAACAAAACCAAGGTGGGAGCCAAGGGAGAGGATCAAGGCTCTTGTGGGACCCTCCGCCCCAAGCCAGACCTTCTTCTCCAATGTCCACGATGAGAACCGAAGCCATAACATCGACACCCATAAATCTATACTTTCCCTAAGGGGTTAGTACCTCGAGTGGGCCAACGACTATGGAACTACCGACCAAGCACCCTAGGCCACTTGCCTTGATCCGATTCAGACCATTAGGTGGTTCAAACTAAGTGAAGCCCCTCCACGGATCTCGGTGAAAAATTTAATGCCACCACCGAAGCTCGAAGATGGATCAGGCTACCAGATGAGGGTAGTGTTATTACTCATTACGGGAGGTGGAGCCTTGGGTAGCATATCCAAGTGCTAGTGGCGAGACTACATGCACGAGGTGAGCCACATCAGGACTTTGGCCTCTACTTCGACAATGCTAGAGTGGTCCCACGTGTCCATCTCTTTCACATCCAATGATGTGGTAGGAGTGAAGTTCCTACACACGAACCCCCTTGTCATGTCCATCGACATCTCCACCGATGTCCACCACATACTCATTGATGGAGGAAGCTCGACAGACATAATCTTCACACACGCCTTCGATCAGCTATGAATTCCACGAAGACATCTCCTCTTGGCTACTCACCCTCTATAAGGCTTCACCGGGCCTCCCCTTGAATAATTAGGTGATATTGGCCTCAAAGTCACATTTAGAGGTGGTAACCTCGCAAGATCGAGCGAGGTCATCTTCATTGTTGTCGACGTTCAATATGCCTACAACGCAATCTCCTGGCGGGGATGCTAAGCCAGTTTGGGGCCATCACACATCACAACTACCCATGCTTAAAATGCCCACACAAGGAGGTGTGCTAACCATCTTCGGTGACTAGGGCATGACACAAAGGGTCTAATATGGCCACTCCATGCTACTTGAAGCCTGACAAGTAAACAACATTCAGTTGTGCCACGAAGCAACAAAACAAACTGTTGACTCCTTAATAGGGTTGGCACTCAAGCCTTGCCCCGATGGATAAATTGTGACCAAGGTCCTCATCGAAGGGGGCCTTGAGCACCCTATCTAGTTTGGAGGGGGACTGGCTCCGGAATATATCGCTCCACTTGAAGAAGCAATCAAGATTAATCTATATATCTTCACTTGGTCTGATGAAAACATTCCAGGAGTTGACTGGAGCATCATCGAGCATGCTCTTCTTGTGAATCCAATACCAAGACTAGTGCGCTTGCGGCGACGAAAGCTATTTGTCGAGAATGCAAGCCTAGAAAAGGCGGAGGTGGATAAGCTACTTCTGATGGGGGTCATTCGAGAAGTAAGTCACACTGAGTGGCTATCAAACATCGCCTTCATGAAGAAGAACACGGGCAAGTGACATATGTGTATTGATTTTTCCTCACTAAATAAAGCATGCCCCATGACTTGTATCTCATGCCTATAATTGATCAACTCATTGACTCCATGGCCGGATTCGAGCTCCTTAGCTTCCTCGATGCATATTCCGGTTGTCATTAGGTGTGGCTTAAGCACGGAGATGAGGTTAAAACTAGCTTTGTTACTCTTTTGGGAGTGTACTGCTTTGTAAGAATCCCCTTCAGTTTAAGAAATGTCGGGATAACTTTTTCTAGAATAATTGCCAGGGCTGTAAGCCATCAAATAAGCAGGAATGTCGAAGCCTACATGGATGACATTGTAATAAAATGTGCTAAAAAGCACAATCATAGCCTATACTTAGATCAATGTGCTACAACGCATGGCTCCACTTGAAAATTTGAAACAAGTCCAGAAGCTCATATGCAACCTCACCACCCTCAATAGGTTACTTGCATGCTTTACAGAGCAAAGCTTGGCTATTTTTAAGGCCTTAAAAGGGTCAAAAGACTTCGCTTGGACTCTAGAATGCCAAAAGAGCTTTGGTGATATTAAAGATTACCTCAATGACCTAGCTACACTCACGACCCGCTAGCCGAGGAAACATTTTTATTATACCTCGTAGCAATGACCTCCACTATATGTGCAGTGCTCATCCGCGATGCCGACCTCAAAGGGAAGTTGATCCAAAGGCCTATGTATTTCATCTCTAAAGTCTTATCTAGAGTGAAGACAAGGTACACCATGTTCAAAAAATTATGTATGCCCTTTTTATGGCTTCAAGGAAGTTAACACACTATTTCCTTGCCCACAATGTGGTGGTACCAACATCATATCCTCTCCAAGATATGCTTTGAAACAAATATTCCAACTAGAGGATAGGAAAATGGGTGGTGGAGTTGGCACCCTTCAGCATAACATTCATTGCGCGCACTACAATAAAGTCCCATGTAATTGCTAACTTCATTGCAGAGCGGACTGCCCTGGCTATTTGGTCGCCTGAGATACCAAGTGAATGGATTATGACTATTTATTCTGATGGAGCCTATTAGACCTCCGGTGTAGGTGTCAGAGCTATAATAATTTGTCCTTATGGTAGAAATCAATGTATTCCATTAGGATAAATTTTAAAACCACGAATAATGTGGTTGAGTACAAAGACATTTTGTTAGGCCATTAAAAAGCATGCGCACTTGACGTTGATAGAGTCCTTGTAAAAACTGACTCCTAGATTGTGACTAGGCATGTAGACAAGAGCTTTCAAGCTTGGCATATGGACCTCGCTCAATATTTACTCAAGGTTAGTAAGTCAGAGATAACATTCAAGGGGATATCCATCAGAAGAATTCTAAGGGGCAAAAATCAACAAGCTTATGCACGTGTCAAAGCAGCCACCGGAGGCCAAGATTTGCCCCAAGGAGCATTTTATGAAGAATTATATGCTTCATTAGTACCAACGCCAATACCAGCAGAAGTACTCTGTGTAGAGTTCAAAGACTAGCTGAGTCCAATTATAGCCATGCTCCAAGATGAAGGCTATAATTTAAAAGAACCAGGACGTCCTGAACGAACAATTAAGTATGGACTTTCCCATTTATTTCCTAATTTTCCTGGCGCTATGATGCTTCGTAAAACGAGATGACCCGGTCTAAGCTCATTGATCTTGACTTTCGGGTCGAACCAAGTCTTCGTCTGTTATTGATACTTCGTCAAATTGGCTATAGCTCGAAGTCTTGTCTCTTCTGTTAAGTCTAGCGAAGCTTGTCTTTCTCCTTCAATCTCTGGTTCGGTGCTGCGAAGTGATCCTCTTTTGAGCTCCGTTGGAGTCATAGCTTCATCTCCGAAAAGCAGTTTGAATGGAGTGAAACCTGTGGACCTCGTTTGCGTAGTCCGAATGGACCATAAAATCTTTGGAAGTTCTTCGGTCCACAGTCCTTTTGCTAATCCTACTATCCTTCGATTTAGCCCTGACAAAATATTTCCATTGGCTCTTTCTACAGCTCCATTAGACTGAGGATGTCTCACTGCAGCAAAATATAACTGGATGCCTAGCTCTTCGCAAAACTTCCTAAAAGGTTCTGCATCGAACTGTGTTCCATTATCAACTGTGAGTTGTCTAGGCACTCCGAACCGGCAAATGATACTCTTCCAAAAGGATTTTTGTACATTGTTCGAAGTGATAGCTGTTAAGGGCTCTGCTTCTACCCACTTAGAAAAATATTCAATAGCTACCACTGCGAACTTTAGATTTCCCTTAGCTACCGGAAAGGGACCAATCAAATCCATACCCCATCTGGCCATGGGCCATACCTGTTGCAATAACTTGAAGGACTGTTGGTGGACGATGACTCCGCCGTCCCATCCACTGACATCCTTGGCAGGTGCGGACTAAATTCTCCGCATCAGCTACTATTGTAGGCCAATAAAGCCCGTGGCGAAGTGTTTTTCCTGCCAAAGCTCGAGGGGCCAGATGGCTACCGCAAAGTCCTTCATGGATTTCTCGAAGAATTTCTTGACCTTCGGCTTGAGATATACATCGGAGTAAAGGGGAACATACTCCGGCCTTGTATAAAATATCGTTGGTTATTTGATAATTCCGAGTTCTAAGCTTTAACCTTAAAAGTTGTGGCCCTTCGGACATATTTGCCTCTCCTTGCAACACTTCCATGATTGAACTTCGCCAATCTGTACTTGGAATGCAAAGAACTTCTGCAGCGGGAATTTGGGGTACCGAAGGTGTATTGAGTTCTTCATAAAAAGCTTCTTCTGGTATGTCCATAGCTCCGGCTGCAACTTTCGCTAAAATGTCCGCTTGCATGTTTTCTGCTCTAGGTATACTTCGAATGGAAATCCCTTTAAATGTTGCTTCGATCTTCTGGATTTCTTCTAAGTACTTTGCAAGCTGTGGATGTCGGACTTGGAAACTCTTGTCCACGTGCCCTGCTACAATCTGGGAATCTGTTTTAATAACAACTCTTGTAGCCCCTAAAGCACGTGCCTTGCGAAGTCCCAATAAAATTCCTTCATACTCCGCTGTATTATTGGTAGACTTAAAATTGAGTCTTGCGGAGTACAAAGCCTTTTGCCCTGAAGGCGAAATTATCACAGCTCCGACACCTACTCCAGATGCTTGAAAAGCTCCATCGGGGTAAATAGTCCAAATTTCTTCGCTTGGCTTCTCTGGAGCCCATGTTGCACGGGGAGTCCACTCTGCTACGAAGTCAGCCAATACTTGCGACTTAATTGTTGTTCTTGCCAAGAAAGATATGCCGAAGGGTGCTAATTCAACAGCCCACTTTCCAATTCTTCTAGTGGAATCCTTACTTTGGAGCATATCTCCCAAAGGATACAAAGTTGGTACCACAACATTATGTGCCAAAAAATAATTCCTTAGCTTCCTCGAAGCCATTATCAGAGCATAAACGAATTTCTCAAGCTCAAAATATCTTGTTTTTGCTTCGGACAATGCTTCGGACACAAAGTAAACTGGATTTTGTACCAACTTCCCGTTGAAATCAATCTCTCTGACAAGAACTGCACTGACAGCAGAGCCAGTAGCTGCAAGGTAGAGGAGTAGGGTTTCGTCTGCAATAGGCACCGTGAGTGTAGCAAGATTACTGAGATAATTTTTATTATCTTCGAAGCTCTTTTGACACTTTGGTGTCCATGCAAAATATTCGGACCCTTTCAATGCTTTGAAAATAGGCAAACTTCTCTCCGCAGACCTTGCCATAAATCTGATAAGTGCTGCTAGACGACCGGTCAACGTTTGCACTTGCTTTAAATTCTCTGGGGGAGCCATCTTCTGTAACACAGTTATTTGAGTGGGGCTAGCCTCGACCCCTCTGCTTGAAACTAGGTACCCTAACAATTTTCCAGCCCGCGCCCCGAAGATACATTTTTCAGGGTTGAGACGAATCCCACATGCCCGAAGGCTATTAAATGTTTCTGCTAAGTCTAGGCTATGCTGGTGCTTAAAAGCACTCTTGATTACAATATCATCCATGTAGACCTCTACGTTACAACCTAGCTGATGACCTAGAGCCTTAGCAATTAACCTCGAAAATGTAGCCCCGGCATTTCTTAAGCCAAAGGGCATTCTTACATAACAAAAGACTCCTGAAGGAGTTACGAAGCTTGTCTTGATTTCATCTTCGCGCTTCAACCAAATTTGATGGTAGCCGGAATACGCGTCAAGGAAGCTTAATAACTCCGAACCAGCAGTGGAGTCAACCAACTGATCAATTCCGGGCATGGGGTAGGGGTCGCGGGGGCATGCTTTATTCAGAGATGTGAAATCAATACACATGCGCCACTTCCCGGAAGATTTCTTCCTGATGAAGACTGGGTTGGCTAACCATTCTGTGTGAGCCACTTCTCTGATAATCCCAGCCTTCAGCAACTTCTCAACTTCGTCTTTGGCAAGAATAGCCCTTTCTGCAGACATTTTTCGGAGTCCTTGCCGAACAGGCCGGGCCTTCGGGTTTACAAGTAAACTGTGTTCAATAATGTCCCTACTGACTCCGGTGATGTCTTCGTCAGACCAAGCAAAGACATCGAAATTTTCCTCAACTACTTTTTCTAAGGAGGCAGCAACTTCTGGAGGCAAGTCTTTACCAAATTGAAATGAATATTCCTTGCCATCTTTGACAATAACCTTCGTCGCAATCTCTCCTTCAGGACTTGGTCTTGGGAAGGATCTTTTCGAGGATTCGCTAAGAGCAGGAAAATTCTCCGGATCATCTTGCACACTGTTCACCTACCTTGGGTCAAGAGGAGGGCCATGACCGTACTCTGCCCTTCTTGCGATGGCCTGATCTCCGAAGACAGTGAGTACTCCTGCTTGTGTGGGCATCTTCATACACAAGTAATTATGATGCACCACAGCTCCGAATTGATTTAACATGCCTCTTCCGAAGATGACATTATATGCATATGGAGCATCTACAACATCAAAGATCACTTCCTTTGTCCTGGCCATTAGCCCCTCTCTGAAAGTAACTTCTAGGCCAATTTTGCTGAGGGCATCAAGAGGGGGTCCTGCAAACCCTTGTAAAGGACGGGCTGCTGGGAGAAGATGCTTTCTGGAGATACAGAGTTGGTCAAAAGCTTGGACAAAAATAAAATCCGCCGAACTCCCTCCGTCAACTAGCACTCTTCGAACCTCAGTTCCTGCTATGTCAGCAGTGATGACAAGTGGGTCTGCATGTGGGAATTTAACACCAACTGCATGGTCTGCGGAGAAAGATATTGGCACATGAGACCATTCGGGCATAGCAGCTGCAGATGAAGAGGTTCCAATATGGCCCACCTCTATGACATACTCTCTTCTCTGCCTCTTTGACATACTTTCCAGATTACCTCCTCCGGAGATGGGGAGGACTACTCTTTTTCCTCGGTCTTACCCCTCTTCTTGCTTCGGAGGTGGCATAATATTGACCACCGGAGGGCGTCTTGCAGCTTCGAAATTTTCTATCCGCGCCACAGCCTTGACAGGCTCTGGACACACTTTAGCTAGAACTCCGTCAGTAGTACCTCAACCCGAAGTTCTTTCCAGATATTCTCCTCTCAAGGCAAGTATAGCTTTGCACGCATCAGTTGCGTGACTTCGGTTTTCACCATGAATACAGCAGAAAAGGGTCTGGCCCTTGCCAGCTGGTTTCCCTAGCGGCCTCCAACCGCTGGCCTTGTTCCCCGAAGGTTGCAGAGCTCTTAGGGCAAACTTCTGCGGGGGTGCAATGTTTAGCACTTCTGAACGAGGATGCTTTTGCCCCCTACGCCTATCATGCTGAACCTCGAAGCTAGGCTCTTGCGGCTGCGCTGAAGTTTTTACTTCCAACTTCACTTCTTGTACTATCGACGGGGTTGTAGCAGTTCTTCGAAGCCATCCTTCTTCTGACCTTACATACTCTTCAAAATATGACATCAACTGAGAAACAGAAGATATGCTTTTCCGGTGAAGTTTATCAAGAAGGCCTGGATGAATGACTCCCTCTCGAGCTGCGTCAACTACTGAAGATGTAGTCAACCCTCGAATCTGCGACTTCGTATGAGCGAAGCGCTTGAAATATTGTCTCAATGTCTCTCTAGGGAGCTGCTTCACCTGGAAAAGACTTCCCGTTGACATTGGGGGCACAAAGGTACCTTAGAAATTGCTTACGAACTTCTTCTTCAGCTGCCCCCATGAATTAACTGATCCTGGCTTCAAAGACCAGAACCAGCGCAATGCCACTCCTTGAAGAGCTAGAGGAAAGCATTTTGCCAGGTGTCCCGAACTCCTCCAATAGCTTCAATTGCTAGAGCATAAGAACGGACAAATTCTCCAAGATCTTCATCTCTGTCATACTTGCAAAGCTTCGAAGTTTTGAACTTCGGGTCGAAGCGCACTTTCTGCAGCTCAGGATGCAGCGGAGACTCAGTATCAAAGGAAGCATTCTCTGGGGCTTTAGGATAAATAACCTCGTCGTCTTCGGGTACTTCAGGAATGGTTGGGGTGGCTTGAGAGCGAAGCCTATTCGCGGCTTCTTGCCGCCACCTTGCAACTTCATCTTGGGGACTGGCCATTTGAGCGGCCATATCACCAAGATTGTCTTCATCTCCTCCGGAAGGATCTTCCGGGTCTTGAGAACTGTAGGGATTAGTTCGAAGTGGAACCTAAGGTGGAAGAGGGACTCCGGGTGGCCGAAGTATAGAAGGAGTTGGCGGAGGAACTCCGTATACTCGAGGAATGGGAACCCCTTCCGGAGTTTGAGGTGGAGGAAATGTCGAAGGTCCTCCGACCTCAACTGTATTTGGAGATCTTATTCTGGAGGTCCGAGGGGACCTCCGAACAGGGTTACCAGCTGTGCTCCGCTTAAGAGGCATGGTGAGAGGCATGGTGTAAGAAGTTGGTAGAGAACGAAGTTTCTTGGACTAGGTTCCCCACGGACGACGCCAATTGTTGGCGTAAAAGATTACGCTATCAGGTTTCTGAAGATTAGAAACTAACAAACGAAGTGTTTGCGAAGAAAACTATTCCAAGCCTCCGAAAGGATAATAACTTATAATAGTTTGAAAGTGTGTATTGAATAACTTGTATCCGGTCCTCATTACAGGGTTAAATGGGGGGTATTTATAGGCTCAAACATTAAGGAAAAGACCTTTTACCCCTCTATTACAACCGACATAGTGGAAACTATTCGGTACCCTTAATAGGGCTAAAATGGTAAAAGACTAATCTAATGAGAAAAAAGATAAGTCTTCCATCTTAGCTGGCAAAGAAGTTCCCGGAAGAGTCCAAGTTCGAAGATATACTCCGAACTAGAGCCCGTCATCATACTTCGAACATGACTTGATGCATCTCCGAAATTATATGTTGGAAATCTTCGTCTTAATCACCAGTCTTTATCTCGTCACTGCAATAACCCTAAAGATGGAATATTTTCCCCCAACAGATGTCTTTGCCTGGTCTGATGAGGACATTACCGGAGTCAGTCGGGGCATTATTGAGCATAGTTTACTTGTGAACCCGAGAGTTCGGCCTGTCCGACAAGGACTCCAGAAGCTATCTGCGGAGAGGGCCATCCTCGCTAAAGATGAAGTGGAAAAGTTCTGAAGGCTGGAATTATCAGAGAAGTAGCTCATATGGAATGGCTAGCCAATCCAGTCTTCGTTAGGAAAAAATCTTCTAGGAAATGGCGCATGTGTATTGACTTTACATCTTTGAATAAAGCATGCCCCCGTGACCTCTATTCCATGCCCCGAATTGATCAATTGATTGACTCCACTGCTGGTTCAGAGTTATTAAGCTTCCTTGACGCGTATTCCAGCTATCATCAAATCTGGCTAAAGCGCGAAGAGGAAATCAAAACAAGCTTTGTAACTCCTTCGGGAGTCTTCTGCTATGTAAGAATGCCCTTTGGCTTGAGAAATGCCGGGGAAACTTTTTAATGGTTAATTGCTAAGGCTCTAGGTCATCAACTAGGCCGCAATGTAGAAGCCTATATGGATGACATTGTAATAAAGAGTGCTTTAAAGCACCAACATATCCTAGACTTAGCAGAAACATTCAATAGCCTTCGGGCATGTGGAATCCGTCTTAACCCCAAAAAATGTATCTTTGGGGCTCAGGCTGGAAAATTGTTAGGATATCTAGTTTCAAGCAGAGGGATCGAAGCTAGCCCTACTCAAATTACTGCGTTGCAAAGGATGGCTCCTTCGGAAAATTTGAAGCAAGTGCAAAAGTTAACTGGCCGCCTTGTAGCACTTAGCAGATTCCTAGTAAGGTCTGCAGAGAGAAGTTTGCCCATTTTCAAAGCATTGAAAGGGTCTGAAGATATTGCATGGACACCGGAGTGTCAAAAAAGCTTTGATGATATTAAAAATTATCTCAGTAACCTCGCTACACTCACGGTGCCTGTTGCAGATGAAACCCTACTCCTTTACCTTGCGGCTACTGGCTCCGCTGTCAGTGCAGTCCTTGTCAGAGAAGTTGATTTCAATGGGAAGTTGGTACAAAATCCAGTCTATTTTGTATCTGAAGTATTGTCCAGAGCAAAAACAAGATATTCCGAGCTTGAGAAGTTCACCTATGCTCTGATAATTGCTTCGAGGAAGTTAAGGCATTATTTCCTAGCACATAATGTGATTGTACCAACTTCGTATCCCTTAGGAGGTATGCTCCGAAGTAAGGATTCTACAGGAAGAATTGGGAAGTGGGCTGTTGAATTAGCACCCTTTGGCATCTCCTTCATGGCAGGGACAACAATTATGTCACAAGTGCTGGCAGACTTTGTGGCAGAATGGACTCCCCCTGCTGTATGGGCTCCGGAGAAACCAAGTGAAGGAATTTGGACCATATATTCCGATGGAGCTTTCCAAGCATCTGGAGCAGGTGTCGGAGCAGTAATAATTTTGCCTTCAGGGCAAAGAGCAATGTACTCCGCAAGGCTCAACTTTAAGTCCACCAATAATACAGCGGAGTATGAAGGAATTTTGTTAGGACTTCGCAAGGCACGTGCTTTGGGGGCTACAAGAGTTGTTATTAAAACAAATTCTCAAATTGTAGCAGGGCACGTAGACAAGAGTTTTCAAGTTCGTCATCCACAGCTTGCAAAATATTTGGAAGAGATCCGTAAGATTGAAGTAGCATTTAAAAGAATTTCCATTCGAAGCATACCCAGAGCTGAAAATATGCAAGCTGATATCTTGGCGAAAACTGCAGCCGGAGCTATGGACATTCCAGAAGAAGCCTTTTACGAAGAGCTCAATTCACCTTCGGTAACACAGATCCCTTCTGCGGAAGTTCTTTGCATTCCAAGTACAGATTGGTGGAGTTCAATTATGGAATTGCTGCAAGGAGAAGGAACTTTGCCCGAAGGGCCACAGCTTTCGAGGTTGAAGCTCAGAATTCGAAATTATCATATAATCAACGATATTCTGTACAAGGCTGGAGTATGTTGCCCTCTGCTCTAATGTATATCTCAAGCCGAAGGTCATGAGATTCTCCGAGAAATTCATGAAGGACTTTGTGGTAGTCATCTGGCACCTCGAGCTTTGGTAGGAAAAACACTTCACTAGGGGCTTTATTGGCCTACAATAGTAGCTGATGTGGAGATCTTAGTTCGCACTTGCCAGGGTTGTCAATGGATGGGAATAAGAAGTCATCGTCCGCCAACAACTCTTCAAGTCATTGCCCTAGTGTGGCCCATGGCCAGATGGGGCATGGACCTCATTGGCCCCTTCCCAGTAGCAAAAGGAAATTTAAAATTCGTAGTGGTAGCAATTTAGTATTTTTCCAAGTGGATTGAAGCAGAGCCCCTCACAGCTATCACTTCGCATAATGTACAAAAAATTTTCTGGAAAAATATTATATGCCGGTTCAAAGTGCCTCGGCAGCTCACAGTTGACAATGGGACACAATTTGATGCAGAGCCCTTCAGGAAGTTTTGTGAAGATCTTGCATACAATTATGCTTCGCTGCAGTGCGACATCCTCAGTCTAATGGAGCTATTGAAAGAGCCAATGGTAATATCTTGTCAGGGTTGAATCGAAGAATAGTCGGATTGGCAAAAGTACCATGGACCGAGGAGATCCCGAAGATTTTATGGTCCATTCGGACCACTCAAACAAGGTCCACAGGTTTCATTCCTTTCAGACTATTATTCGGAGATGAAGCTATGACGCCAACGGATCTTAAAGGAGGATCCCTTCGCAGCACTGAACCAGAAATAGAAGCAGAAAGGCAAACTTCGCTTTATTTAACAGAAGAAACAAGACTTCGAGCTGTCGCCAATTTGTCAAAGTACCAGCAGCAGACGAAGACTTGGTTTGACCCGAAGGTTAAACTTAATGAACTTAAGTCGGGTCTTCTTGTTTTGCGAAGCATTATAGCACCAGGTAGGGGTGAAAGTGGTTCGGATAGTTTCCGACCGTATCCGGAAAAACAGATTCGGATTCGGATTTTTTTGATTCGGATACGGATTTTTCGGATACGGATTCGGATTCGGATATTTTTTTTCGGATACGGAAACGGATATGATATGCCTGATATCCGTTGGATTCGGATACGGATTCGGATAATCCGGATAGTTCTTATTCGGATATCCGGCCCATTAATAATATAGGCCCACTGGCCACACTGCAGGCCCACATCATATAAATAGGCCTTCATATTGGGCTGGCAGGCCCACTGCCATGGCGCCATGGCCCAACCGCCCAAGGAGTTTGAAATAAAAATCTTCTTTATTTTTTTTAAAAAAACATTTTTTAAAAAAATAAAGAATATTTTTTTAAAAATATATATATTTTTAAAAATGGGATAAATTTCTATAAACTTAAACAGATAAAATTTTCTAATAAATAAAAAATATTTTTTTAGTTCTTTCAATTTAAATTTTAGAAACACAATGAATTAATGAAAAATAGCAAACTTTGTCAAAATAATTTTAAATTTTTATCACAGCATCTATGTATCGTATGATGATACCATGAGACGTATCGTATTTTTCAGACTTAATTTGAATTTTTTAGAATTAAAATTTCATTAAGCTCTACGTTGTCCATCGAGTGTCGTAACATTTTTTTAAACAAATATCTTTAAATTTAGTGGATACTGACTTAAAATAGACTCACATGCATGAATATGATTTTTCTAGAATTTTTAGTTCATTATTTCATGCACTTGTAGTTCAAATTTGATAAATTTCAATATAAATCAAAGAAACATACATAATGAATTAAAAATAGCAAACTTATGTATAAAAATGTGAATTTTTTTTATAAGATTAGATATGTTGTATTTTAATCATAGAAAAAAAATCAAGTTTAAACAAAGATTTAACTATTGATTTGCTTTTAAACCTATCACATTCTTCTTAACATTCTAACTCATTACTCTCAAATCTCCATCTTTCTTAACATCGTAGATGCAAACTTTGTCAAAATAATTTTAAATTTTTATCACAGCATCTTTGTATCGTATGATGATACCATGAGACGTATCATATTTTTCTGACTTGATTTGAATTTTTTAGAATTAAAATTTCATTAAGCTCTACGTTGTCCATCGAGTGTCGTAACATTATTTTAAAAAACTATCTTTCAATTTAGTGAATACTGACTTAAAATAGACTCACATGCATGAATATGATTTTTCTAGAATTTTTAGTTCATTATTTCATGCACTTGGAGTTCAAATTTGATAAATTTCAATATAAATCAAAGAAACATACATAATGAATTAAAAATAGCAAACTTATGTATAAAAATGTGAAATTTTTTTATAAGATTAGATATGATATATTTTGATCATAGAAAAAAAATCAAGTTTAAATGAAGATTTAACTATTGATTTGCTTTTAAACCTAACACATTTCTTTTTAACATTCTAATTCATTACTCTCAAATCTCCATCTTTCTTAACATTGTACATGAAAACTTTGTCAAAATAATTTTAAATTTTTATAACAGCATCTATCTATCGTATGATGATATCATGAGATGTCTCGTATTTTTCAGAATTTATTTGAATTTTTTAGAATTAAAATTTCATTAAGCTCTATGTTGTCCATCGAGTGTCGTAACAATTTTTTTAAAAACTATCTTTCAATTTAGTGGATACTGACTTAAAATAGACTCAAATTCATGAATATGATTTTTTTACAATTTTTGGTTCATTATTTCATGCACTTGTAGTTCAAATTTGACAAATTTCAATATAAATCAAAGAAACATACATAATGAATTAAAAATAGCAAACTTATGCATAAAAATGTGAAATTTTTTTATGATATTATATATGTTGTATTTTGTTATTAGAAAAAAATTCAACTTTAAACGATCATTTATATTTCAAATTTACAATTTTAAACTTTATCTCTCTCACTTCAAAAATAAGTAAATAGTCAACTTTGACTAAAACTCTATCAACCCTAATTTTTCTTTCTCTCTCCCGATCTCTGCTACTCCTGTCACCTCTCTCTCCCCGTTCGTGATGATTTATATGATGTTAACTATTATTTGTCATTTGTCTATTGTGATCGTGAATAAATAAATACATTACTGATATTCGGTAAGTATTCGTAACCGTATTCGTATTCGATTCGTATCCGCTCCGTATTCGTATTCGATGATATCCGACTCCGTATCCGTATCCGGATTATCCGAATCCGAATTCGAATCCGAAAAAATATATGAAAAAGGATATGATATTAGTGATATCCGTCCGTATCCGATCCGTTTTCACCCCTAGCACCAGGGAAATTAGGGAATAAGTGGTAAGGTTCATACATAATTTTCCGCTCAGGACGCTCTGGTTCTTTTAAGTTAGCTAATTTAGAAGGCGAAGAGTTAACGCATACATGGCATGCGGAGCACTTAAAGCGATATTTCGCATAGGGGCTCCTTGTAATCATTTGTAAATACCTTCTGAATTAATAAAGCTCGTGGTTCAGATAATGCCTACTTCCCAAGCACTTCCTACTTCTAGTGGACGCACTGGAAGAACGAAGTTGGCTGGGAGGGAAGTGTCATTAATTTGAACCAATTTTTTGGACTTCGAACCACTGGTTCAAAGCTTCCGACGAGGTGGGAAAGTCACTGAAAAACGGATTCCAAGCCACTGGCTTGAAAGCATCCGTAAAAAGAGTCGAAGGAGACCAAATAATGCGGATTCCAAGTTCCGGCTTGGAAGCATCCGTAAAAAGAGTCCAAGGAGACCACTGCGAATTCCAAACCACCGGTTTGATAGCATTCGCAAAAAGAGCCGAAGGAGGCAAAAACAAAACAGAGTTTGAGCTGATAAGCTTCGAATATCTGTGAAAAGAGTCCAAAGTGACCAATCGTTTTGGATGCCAAAGTGTCCGAGAAATTAGTCCGAAGTGACTTCTTTCAAACAAAAGGTACTAAGTTACCAGTTTTCAGACTCCAAGTAGTCGAAGACGTTTTGTAAGATTTCAATTAATCCTTAAGTTACATAGGGGCTCCGAGCCTCCAAAATTGTACTCCTAAGTTTTTTCTTTGCGCCTAACCATCTTCGAGTACAGTTCGAAGTTGCTTACGCCCAAAGAGGGGCTAGGAAGTAGGGAGAAAATTTTAAAAATCAATATTTATTAGTCGAACAGATTACATTACATTATGAAAAATCTGTGTCTATTCCAAGAAGGAATCGAAGACCTCTTCGATCTCTAGAGCTATCACTAAAGCCGGGACGACTAGTTCCAGAGCCGAGAGTCCTGATAATTTTACGTTTAATTCTTCTCCCTCCCTTCGAAGCTCGAAAATCTTTTTGTTCTTGTTGAAGTTTAGCCCAAGTTCGAAGTCGCTCGGGGCTTTTCCCAGCTCCGAAGTTCTTCAGGCTTCTTTCCTTGTTCTTCAGCAATACCCTCGTCTTCGGACCATTCAACGTCTTCAGAAGACGAAGCTTCCAAGTTAACTTCTTTTTCTTCCTCTTTAATATAAGATAATATATCTTTACATATTTCGGGCGCAATTGCACCGGAGCTTTCTCGAGGAATCAAAAATCGAGGTCGTTTGTGAAGTTTTAAAAGATCTAACGTAGCCCATAGCAGGCGGAGTTCTTTGGTAACATTTAATACTTCGATATCATCCATACGAGGTTGAGAAGCCTAAAAAACATGATAAATAAATTTTCATTCATAATATATGAAAGCATAATTTTTACATATTCGTACCCCTAAACAAAACTAAACCTGTGGATCCAGCGGAGGCCGACTGCTCGAATCTTGAGATCAAGCTCATTTTTGGCGATGCCCTTCATCGATCCAAGCATTGATCGTTGTTCGACCTTCGGCTCTCCATGAAGCTTGGACGGCTTGCCAAGCTGCGGCCACATCTTCGGAAGGATTTAGCAGTTCGTTGTCGTCGAAGGTAATGGGAGCCGCCCCTGAATCTGGTGCTACCGATAGCCCTAGATCTTCGTAGTAGCGAAGTACTCCGAGAGCAGCTACTTGGCCGGATATTTCTCCATACCGAATACCTGCTGTCTTAATCATCTTCGCTGCTCCTTGGATCATCTTTAGCCATCACAGCAAAGGGACGTTGTCACTCGAAGGTAGTGTCCAAAGAGTATCGAAGTACTCTAGAACACCTAAAAGATTGTTCATGACCTCTGCTGCTACCTTCTCCGACATCAGTTTATCTTCAGCTAAAGTATCTCTTGACGAAGTTAGCTCCTCTACCACAACGGATAATCTAGCTGCCTCTATAGCCAAAGAACTCTTCTGGCTAAGCAGGTTGCTGGCTTCCTCCGTGGCTTTAGCCTTCTCCTCTTGAAGCTTCACCAGCTCAGCCCCCGCCGTGGCATGCTCTTCCCGCATTTTCTCTATTTAAGCCCGAAGCACGATTTGTTCGGCTTCGAGCTTCTTATTTGCAGCTTCCAGGCCAAGTCTGGCCCTCCTCTCCACTGCAACCATTTCGTCGAAACTGGAGATTCAAACTTCGGAGCCTTCAAGACTCCTCTGGATAGTAGAAATCCTCTCCTAAAGACAAAGGCTTCCTCGCTCATTCGAGACGGCTGCATGTCGCGCCCCGATTTAATAAATCAGGACTTTATTGAAATTCCATAGAAAATCAATAAAACAAGACGTTCATCATGCGACCTCGTACAATACAGGCAATCATTCACGGTTCGTAGACCGCATTAATACAAAAGTGAATGAAAGTGAAGAGAAACTAATAAAGTAAGGGTCCTAGATGAATGCCTTCTTCCAGTCTCGCCTTGACTGGGTCGCTACTCCAAACCTGCATCCTCCTCGTAGTAGACGGGCTCTGATGGTGTAAGTCAACGGGGTGAGTACAGTAGTACTCAACAAGCCACCGAATGCAAATATAATGCAAGGTAATAACAAGGGAGATAGTGGCTAGTTTTGCGGAAGCGAGAAATTTGTAAAGCAATTTAATGTGGACAATTTATTAGTACTGAAACGTAAACATGTGTATGCATCATCATCTTCTAACTCGAGGGGTACAGTCAGCCCCACCTCGCTCAACAGTCCTTACATGCCATGAATAACTCAACCATTCAAACAATTGTAAACTAACTGCGAGTAGTCACTCAACCCGCCCTTGACCGTGGGCTCGGCTTTTCGAAAAGATTGATTTTACTCTGATCAGAGATGTACCATTGTACCCACAAGGCACGCACTCATCACCTACACCAAAGTGTAACGAGATGACCCATACCACGGGAACTCGTGCCAAAACCTTCCATATAGTCCTCCCCGACTCAACGGCACCCTCTTATGGGTTTCATATGGTGTCCCGACGCATCGGAGCCCCACCATACCCCCCCTTGAGCCTCGTCGGTACAAGTCGCCCGCAGGCTAGCCCCTTGCCCCCTCCTCTATGGTGCATCGAGCCGGATTATTCCATACTTCCAGTTAGGACTTACCCATTAGACTTGTGGTTGGTACGGAAGTGCTTTGCAACAGATCCCGCAGACTGGTCCTTATAGTGCCCCGGGTGCGACAAACTAATGCCCGAGCTTGCACCCGGAACCCACCATACTTATAACTTAGCCAACTCCAACAGAGTCCAGAGACGAGAATAACAGGGAAAATCATATACAGAATCCAGCTATCTACGACTAATTCTTTTTATCCTATAGCAGTTGTGCCGGTACATTGGGCACTAGCTAATAATTTTATAGTAGAGTGACAAGGAGTTAAGGCTCAATAAGCATGGCTTGGGTTTGCACACAAGGACGAGGATCTAATAAATATAAGTGTAAGGCTTTGATGTTTGACTAATGCATTATTAACCTATGGGTTATAGCGGTATTTTATTAAAACATGGGCTCAAATATGATCAACTGTTTCCACAGAGGTGGTCGATGGCTTGCCTTGATCAGCAAAGGGGGATGGAGGAACCTCGGGGTAGAACTCCTACTCCTCGATGAACTCGTAGTCTTCTCGATACGGAAAAATACATAAACAACACATTCAATAAACAGACAAAAATTCACCAAATACTAAACATACACTTTTGTGGGTTTTATTATGTGGAATAAGGTTTTAATATTCTGATGTTTGGTGAATAAATAGTAAACTTAATTTCTTAGGGCTTTCTAATTTATTTTTCTGAATTATTAATTTATCCCTAAGGGGTTTTTATTCTTTTATTTGTTAAAAATATTTTGGGTAACAGTAACATACTGTTTTTATGGCATTAATGTGTAGATGATAATATTCTGGTTTTAACAAAATTTGAATGGTGAATTTTGGAGTTAAAATGAGCAAGATATGGATTTTTGAAGTTTAAACTATTTTCTGAATTTTATTTAAACAGAAAACAGTCTCTGGTCCACGGTGAACCAGGTTCACCGTGAACCTGTGACTGTGCGCGTGGACCCGGGCGACCTGGACCGTTGGATCTGGATCCAGTGGCCAGATGCGAGGCGGGATCCTTTAAATGAAAATGGACGGCCCAGATTAGAACGAGTGAAACGGTATGATGTGGACGCACCAGATTACGCCGGGGGTTTTAAGTGGCGATCGATGGCCGAGAGGCCTCGATACCCCTTTGACCAGATTCGAGGGCCCAGATTAAATCCCGGAGGGATTTAATCCTAGCCCTCCGATCGCGATCGTGCGGTCGCGGCGCGATCCGGCACGGCGGCCTCGGGTGCGACGGCGACGGCGGCGGCGAGGGCCTAGGAGCCTAGCCCATGGCGAAAATGGAAAGAGGAGAGGATGGCGATCACGATGATACCTCCATCGGCGACGGAGGGCGACGGACGGCGGCCGGCGACGAGGGTAGACGAAGCAGGGTGTTCGGGTGGTCGACGGCGACGGCGATCCGGCGACGTTCATGGCCAACGGAGATGTGGCCGAGGACGGGCAGTCGTCGACGGTCACTCTGGTGGCGGTGGCTAGGGAAATGGGGGCCGGGATCGACGGCGAGGGCTCGCCGGAGGTGGAGCAGGGGAGAGGAGCCTAAAATCGAGAGGGAGCACTCTAGAGTGCTTTAGCTCGGGTTTAGGCGGTGTGGCTGAGGGCGGTGGCCGAAGGGGGTTATTTATAGGGGCTCGCCGGCGTAAGGAGGGAAGGAATCCGAGGGGTTCCCGAGAGCTCCGGCGAGGTTTCCAAAAGCTTCGGATGCACTGCCATAAGCGTGAAAACGCGTCGGCCATAGATGGAAGGGGAGCGGTGGCGACCAGGGAAGGTGATCCGGGCGAATCCAGACGAACGCGGGCGGCCGGCGGCGAAAAAGGGAAGGAGATCGCCGGCGGGGAGGAAAGGGGATCCCCTTCCAATGAGGAAGACGATCCTGACAGGTGGGCTCCACCTATCAGAGGTCGAGGGGGAAAACGAGCACCGACAGGCGGGCCCGAGCGGTCGGTGGGTGAAAGGCGGGTGCCAGAGGCTGCCAAGTGGGGCCGGGGCGAGGCGCGGGCGGGAGAGCAAGGAGGGGAGCGGCGCCGACACCTGGGTCCCACTGGTCAGTGACTCACGGTTGGGCTGGGCTGGGCTGAGGGCGAATTTAGGGTTGAGGCCCATTAAGCATTTTTAATTCTTTTCTGATTTAAAATAAATCCAGTAATTCATATATTTGATTAAGGGTTGAATCACTGTTGATAAAAATTTGTAAATATTCCTAAAATTATATTTTGGCCTCTAGTTCATCTCATAAAATTTTCAAGTCCATATTCTGAACATTTCTCCCTGTTTGACTTTATTTGGGTTCTTTTATGATTTTCCTTTGATAAATAAATCCAGAAATGATTTAAATAATATTTTTTCTTTTATTTTATTTGTTTTTATTTCTTGAGGTGTTACACTGCAGCCCGAGCCAAGACTATTTGCTGCGAAGAGGAAAAGCAAGGTGAGGAATTGTTCATAAGCTAAAATTAATCTTGTTTGCAGATACTTCATACCTGGTATGCTGCCCATTCTAAGGCCGCGTTCAGCTCCGAGCCCTCAGCTTCGCTAAGTATGGCTACTAAGTCCGTCTCCCTAACTTCACGGTTAGCTCGATCCAAAGGCTCGAGCAGGGCCCGAAGTCCGGTCCTTCGCTCCAGAAAAGGAGCTAGGAGGAGGAGCATGGACAAAGCCCTTTGATCATATTCATTAGGCGAAGGGTCGGAGCGTTGTGCTGCATCTCCGGAGACCTCGGTGGACTGGCCCCCCTCCGTAGATTGACCTCCATCTGTTGATTCAGACAGAGTTAATCCGGAGTTCGGAGCAGGAAAGGGGTCCATTTTGCCTTTACCTTTTCCAGGTCCCATCTGGACAACTTCTGGAACTGACCCCGGAGATGTCGAAGTCCCAGGAGCGGTATCCTCGGGAGGAGTCACCTCCATGGGAGCGGACCCTGCCGAAACAAAGGTATTATATATTGCATAATTTTGTAGGGTAAAGAAAAAGGCAGTTCAAGTGAAGTTTACCTCTGAAGCCCTGTCGACGGATGAGTACGGGGCTACTCGAAGGATCGAAGGCCACTTCGAAGTTATCATCAGACTCGGTGGCTGGAACCGAAGGGTTGACTGTTGGAGTCTTCTCTAGAGCCACAGCTACCACTTCGTCCGGAATCAAAGCTTCTTCGGCTGTAGCTTTGACTCTGCCTTCAGCAACATGGGCTTCTTGATGGGGCAAGTCAGGCTAGACGCTTGAGGTCTCAGCATGTCCAGAGCTGCATGGAACATCTGGCATGCTTGCTATGCCGCCAGTGTTTACATCTACCTGGGCCTCGTCTTCGGTATTTAGGTCCGCGAGGACCCTTTGCATCTCTCTAACTCCTTCATCTTCAGATGAATCGAAGGGCGAAGACACAGGCCTTGGAGCCACATTCTTCGGCTTTCGGGCTAGTTTTTTCACCGTAGTCTTTGCGTGAGCTAAAGGCCCAGCATCCACTTTCCTCTTCTTCGGCCCTTGCTCGGAAGGTACCCAGTCCGGAAGAGGAGGGGGTGCGACTCCGAGTACGCCCCATACTCGGTTGAGCTGCTCCCAACTACCCACTAGTTTTGTCCTCCGCTCCTTTTCGGCCGGAGTTGGAACTCCCAAAATCTTCTCCGCAGCTCGAACAATTTGCTCCAAAGTCATAGGAGCTTGGGAAGCTGAAAGATAAGTTTACGTTAGTTATTTCATCAAATAATTGTATATACAACAAGTTGTTTTCAAAACTACCTGCAGGGCTCGAGTTCAAAGATATTTTTCGGAGTCCACCCTCCGGATCTTCTTCGAAGGTTATAGGCCAGTTGGCCATCAGAGGTGGAACCTGGAGCCCGATGAATTCCTCGGCTAAGTCCCGCATGATCATGCGGTGACTAATCCTTTGGATCAAGCTAAGGCGAGCTTCGAGCTGGCCAAGGTCCGGGTGAACTTGAGCTTCTCTTCAGAAGTTTATATCTTGCAGAGGTCCGGCCAGACGGCTGCCTGCTCCAACTTCGGCGTAGAACCATCGGAGAATCCAATCCGTGTACCATCTAGCGTTGATGGCTTTCGCTGGAAATCGCAGTAGGAATTTGTCCCGAAGTCTAAAGTTGATACTGCCGAAGGCTACTACAATTTTCTCCCCTCCGGAGCCTTGGTAAGTTTTTGGTTGGCAAGATGCCCTGTGCAGTGCTGCGAAAATTTCTACTCTTCCTTCACAGCCTTCAGCTCGTAGCGCCCATTCGAAGATGGCTAAGCGCGCTATCGCATTCGGAGATAGCTGAGGAAGGGTAACATGAAACAAGTCCAATACCTCTGATAGGAAGTCCACTACTGGAGTCCTAACCCCGCTTCGAAGACCACCACTTCTCCAGGCCTCGGTGAGGGGATGGTCTCTTTTCCAGGCTTCCGGATGATGACCCCTGAGCCAACCTTCCCTTCTACTGTCGCTGCGATCGTCTCCCTCTTGGAGGTAGATGGTCCCAGTGTATAAGATTGGTCCGGATACTTCAAAGAAGCCAGAAGGAGATCTTGAGGACCAGTCTGTTGGGGATTCCCCGTCGGAGCCGCCGCCGCTGCTGGCGCTGCCACTGTTGCTGCTGGCACCGCCACTATTGCTGCTGCTGCCGCAGCCTTGGCCTGTTGCTGGGCTAGGGCCAAAGTCCCCCCAGGAACCTTGAAGCTAGTTTTCGCCATGGATTCGCACGAAATGCTGAAGCTAGAGTTGGGAGGCTAAAGATTGGATGTGCAAAGACGGTGAGAAAGGTATTCGAGAAGTGTCTCGTCCTCTATTTATAGCCCAGGCCCACGATTTTTTACCGTTCACATTCGCTGTTTAACATTCTTGACCGTTATTCTTTGCGAACTTAATGCACCACGTAACTTCTGCTAGAAGGAAAAAGCCTACGGTTATTTCTTCTAAGTCTAAAAGGCTTTCCGACTTCTTAAGTTAATCCTGGGATTGTTCGAATGTAACTTCCTTAGGAATCAATTCAAAGTTTTGAATCTTTATATATTTCGGAGGTTGATTAAATTCGTTAATCCCTACGCATGATTATTTTTTCTTGCGTATACTGCTCTCCTAACATTACAGATCTAGCGGAGAAGCGTATCCGAGGGGCCACTGTTGGGGGAAAATACTTCCTCCTCAGGGTCACTGCTGCAATAAGGCTAAGGCAGGTGATTTAATCGAAGGTTTCCAGCATCTAACTCCGGTTATTTACTGGGACAAGTTCGAAGGATAGAGGCGAACTCTAGTTTGGAGTATATCTCCGAACGTTGACTCTTCAGAGAGCTTCCTTGCTAGCTAAGATGGAAGGCTTATCTTCTTTCTCATTAGATTAGTCTTTTACCGTTTTAGCCCTATCAAGGGCACCAAATAGTTTTCACTATGTCGATTGTAATAAAGGGGTAAAAAGTTCTTTTCCTTAATGTCTTGGCCTATAAATACCCCTCCCTTTACCCTGTAACGATCATCGAATACTGAGTTATTCAATACACATCTTCGAACTGTTTTTAGCTATTATCCATCCCAGAGGCTTAAAATAGTTTAATTCACAAACACTTCGTTTGTTAGTTTCTAAGCTTCAGAAACATGTTAGCGTAATCTTTTACGCCAACACTTATGTTCTTTTAGATTTGTTTAGTCTTTTACAATTTTAGCACTATTAGGGGTACCGAAATAGTTTCCACTATGTCGGTTGTAACTGAGGGGTAAAAATGTCTTTTCCTTAAGATTTTTACCTATAAATACCCCCCTTCTCACCCTGTAATAGGTATCGAATACTCAGATATTCAATACACAACTTAAAACTACTTTGAGCTATTATCCTATTCAGAGGCTCTAGATAGTTCGTTTCACAAACTCCTTGTTTGTTAGTACTTAATCTTAGAGAACCTTTTTGCGTAATCTTTTACGCCAACAGCTATCAAAATGGTTTTGGGCCTTGTTGCATAGGAGTTGGGATCAAGCATTGGATGCTTCTCTAATGACCAGAGTCACATACGATGTGATTAGCAAGGAGTTGCTTACCTATGTCAACTAGCTTCTAGCAGTGATGCCAAAGCTCACAAGGAGATAGCGTGACCATGGATCTTGTGCCACTATTAGTCATGAGAGGTAAAGTGACTGGTTTAGATAGTGGAACATCTTTTATCGGATAGAAGATAAACATTGCATAGTGCTAAACCTTGCATTTAATCTTTTGTAGATCATGGCACCTACCACGTCTACAGTTAAGAGCACTCCAGTTTTTAATTTGTGATCTATTCTTGAACTTGAGAAATTGTATGGAACAAACTTTATGGATTGGTATCGAAATTTGAGAATTGTTCTCAAACAAGAGAAAAAGGATTATACTCTCTAGGAACCTCACCCTGATGAACAAGGAGAGGTTGCTTCTGCAGCAGACAAGCATGCTTATGAGAAGCATGCTAGTGATTCCGTTGATGTCAGATGTCTGATGCTTGCCTGCATGTCCTATGAGCTTTATAAACAATATGAGGAACATGATGCTTATGATATGATCATAGGGTTAAAGGGAATGTTTTAGAACCAAGCAAGAGCAGAGAGATACAATGTGTCTAAGTGCTTGTTTAGTAGCAGGCTGGCTGAAGGGAGCCTAGTGAGCCCTCATGTGATCAAGATGATTGGTTGCGTGGAGACTCTAGAGAGACTGGACACTCCACTGGATCCATACCTCACTATTGATGTCATTCTCTAGTCGCTCCCATTGAGCTTTGACCCATTCATCATGAATTATAATAAGGTTGGACTGGAGAAGACACTAGCTGAGTTGCACAGGATGCATAAAACTGTTGAGGAAAGATCAAGAAATCTGATAATCAAGCGATAATGGTTTAGAAGGAGGGCAAAAAGAGGAGGAAAAATGCTAAGACTGTAGATGCGATCTCTAGTGCGGAGTCTAAACCGACTAGAAAGTCCAAGTCTGGTCCTACCAACTCCAATGTGTACCACCATTGCCACAAGCCTGGGCATTAGAAGCGCAATTGCAAGGTGTAACTAGAAGAGCAGAAGAACAAGAAGGGAAGTGGGTCTTCTGCTTCAGGTATTTGATACTCGTCCAAATGATTCATGGGTATTTGATACCGGATTGATGATTCATACTTGCTAATCATTGTAGGGGCTGAGTAGAGTAAGAAAGTGTGCAAGTGGCGAGCTAGATATCCGCGTCGGGAATGGTGCAAAGGTTGCAGTCTTGGTCGTCGGCGTTTATTCATTGTCGCTACTGTCAGGACTAGTTTTGGAGTTAAATAATTGTTATTTCCTTCCTGCCTTAGGCAGAAACATTATCTATTCTTCATGTTTAGAGGAAGATGGTTTTGAATTCGTAATAAAGAATAAGAGTTGTTCAATATTTTCGAATAGCATGCTCTATGGTATTTGTTCATTAGTGAATGGATTGTATATTATGAGTCTTGACGGTGCACATGTTTATAACATTAGTACTATGAAACAACGACTCAATGATTTGAATCCCACCCATGCCTAGCATTGTCGTTTGGGTCATATAAATAAGAAGCACGTGCAGAAGCTCCATAGTGATGGACTTTTGGATTCATTTTATTTTGAATCATATGACACATGTGAGTCTTGCTTAATTGGCAAAATGACAAAGATGCCTTTCACTAGACAGAGTGAGAGAGCGAGTGAGCTATTGTCCATATTACATACTGATGTGTGTGGTCCAATGAGTCACATGGCTAGGAAAGGATTTCAGTACTTTATCACTGTTACCGACGACTTTAGTAGATATGGCTATGTCTACTTGATGAGCCATAAGGGGGAAACCTTCAAAATGTATAAGGAGTTCCAGAACGATGTACAAAATCATATGGGCAAGACAATTAAATTTCTATGATCGGATCGTGGGGGTGAATATTTGAGCCATTAGTTTAGTGATCATCAGAAGCAGTGTGGAATTGTTCCACAACTGACTCCACCCGGCGCGCCTCAATGGAATGGGTTGTCCGAGCGGAGAAACCACACTTTGTTAGACATGGTGCGGTCCATGATGAGTCATACTGATCTTCCATTATCCTTTTGGGGTCACGCTCTAGAAACAACATCTTTCACGATTAATAGAGTTCCATCTAAGCAAGTAGAGAAGATGCCATATGAGATGTGGTCTCGGAGGCGTCCCAATTTGTCTTTTCTAAAGATTTGGGGATGTGAGGCGTATGTCAAACGTATGACGTCTGACAAGCTCAATCCTAAGTCTGACAGGTGCTTCTTTGTGGGGGAATCCTAGGGAAACCAAAGGATACTATTTCTATAATAGAGAAGGGAGCAAAGTGTTTGTTGCTCGGAATGGAGTATTTCTTGAGAAAGAGTTTGTCTCGAAAGAGGTTAGTGGGAGGACAATGCATCTCGAAGAGGTTCAAGAGCCACTGGAAAGTGTTCTAGATCCTATTGAACAAGAACAGGATGAGCAAAGTGTTGTGGATCCTGTTGTACATGCGCCATCCCCACAAAGGTCTAGGAGAGTAGTCCATGCGCTAGAGAGGTACACGTTCTTGACCACCGGGCATCGCGACGTGTTGTCGTTGGATAACGACGAGACCAAGACCTATGCGGAAGCAGTGATGGGACTAGACTCTAAGAAATGGCTTGGAGCCATTGGATGTGAGTTGGAGCCCATGTGAGTTTACTAAGTTTGGAACTTGGTTGATCCACCCGATGGTGTAAAAACTATTGAGTGTAAATGGATCTTCAAGAAAAAGATAGACGTTGATGGAAATGTTCACATCTACAAAGCACGATTGGTGGCGAAAGGTTTTAGACAGATTCAAGGTGTTGATTATGATGAAACGTTTTCGCCCGTTGCTACGCTTAAATCTATTCAGATCATCCTAGCTATTGTCACATTTATGATTATGAGATATGGCAAATGGATGTCAAGACTGCTTTCCTAAATGGAAACCTAAGTGAGGATGTGTACATGACACAACCTGAAGGTCTTGACGGTCCGGGAAATGCTGGGAATGTTTGCAAGTTGTTAAAGTCCATTTATGGATGGAAGAAAGCTTGTCAGAGTTGGAATCTTCGCTTTGATGAGGTATTCAAAGGGTTTGGCTTCATCAAGAATGAAGAAGAGCCTTGTGTTTACAAAAAGGCTATATGTGGATGACATAATGTTGATCAGAAACAACATTCCTTTGTTGAATGCTGTCAAGACTTCACTTAAAAAATATTTTTTCAATGAAAGATCTTGGAGAGGAAGGATACATTTTGGGCATAAAGATCTATAGAGATAGATCAAAATGGTTAATTGGATTAAGCCAAAGTATGTACATTGACAAGGTTTTGAATCGGTTCAAAATGCAGAATTCTAAGAAGGGTTTTCTGCTAATGTCACATCGTATTTCTCTTAGTAAGACTCAGTGTGCTGCGACACCTGATGAGCTAGAGAAGATGAGTGTGATCCCATATGCCTCCGCGATTGGATCCATCATGTATGCCATGCTATGTACATGCCTAGATGTGTCATATGCTCTAAGTGTTACGAGTAGGTACCAATCGAAACTAGGTGAAAGTCACTAGGCTGTAGTAAAGAGTGAGAAACCAAGAGTTGGTTTCGGAGTCTGTGATGAGTGATTGACAGATTTTACCCTCTGATTCGAAGGGGTCCCTCCGAAGGGGTTCAGAGGTTGGTCCTCCGAAGGTGTTCGGAGGCTGTTTCACCGAAGGGTTCGGTGGGCTCTGGTTGCTGCAGCTGTTGCAGCGGAGTGTGCCTGTCGGAGGGGTCCGACAGTACACGATGATTGGTTGTACCGTGGGTCTCGGTACTTTGGGCGGTACACCAGAGTGTGTATCAGAGGTTGCTTACTCGGAGAGGTCTCCGGGGTAATGGATACACTTGTCTATTTGTCTGTGGTGCGCAGGTGACTTCGGAGGCGACAGACGGTTCGTAGCAAGTGAACCTGGGTCAAGCGGGAGGCTTGATGCCAGGGGAGCAGGGAGCTCCATCACGAAGGCTACGAAGGGGTCGAGGTCAGTGCTCGGGTCGAGGTGTGCCAGGAGAAGGCAGTAAGTGCGGCGTGTGACTCCGGGTGAAGGTACCCCGAGACGAAGTCCTCGGAGGCGAGGCACTTCGAAGGGTACTCCGAAAGGAGTGACTTTGGAGTATGGTGGATCAAGTCCTCAGCAGAGGCAAGGTGTTCGAAGTCTCCTCCGGAGGGAGACACTCGAAGGTTTACCCGACGAAGGTCTCAGAAGTCGAAGTGCATCAAAGGCATGGTCTGGGTGAGGCTCGTCGAGGAGTGTGCTCGGGGAGAGACACTGCGACGAAGTGCTCATGGAATGCTTCATGTGGAGGCCTTGGACGAAGGAGGGACTTCGAAGGGTGGCACTCCGAAGGTGGGGCTTCAGAGTGAGGCTGGCTTCGGAGCAAGGCTGGCTCTAGAGTGAGGATGACTTGAGGTACTTCGGCCATGCATGGCTTCGGTACACGGACTGACAGAGTTCGAGCTGGGCGAAGCTGCGAAGCCATGGGCTTTGACGGCTTCGGCTCAAAACCTTCACTGTATCGAAGGCTGACTTTGGTGAAGTGAAGGCCGTCAGGCTCAAGGCTTCTCACCGAAGCTACCGCACCCCTCGCGTGCGAAGGGGGGCTTCAGAAGGGTCCAAGACTGTAAAGTCTAACAGTGTTTGCTCTGCAAAAAGCTGACGCTGTCCCCTCTGCAAAGCAGACAAAAGAAGCCTCCAAATAAAGTAGACTACCTTTTGTACCCCTCTGTTCTGTTGAGACAAAAGCAATGTAAACCCTAGGGGTAAAGTAGTCAATTCACATGGGTGAATAGTGCCTATAAATAGTGGAGGCTGGGTAGGTCGCATTAACACTTTGAGCATTCATTGTTGAGCTCCTATACTAGCCACCACATACCTTGTATTCATCCTGTGAGTTCAATTTTTGTGTTCCCTGTTCAAGCATCAAAGTCTTGATTCTGTGTTCACTTTCTGCTTGAGCTTGTATGCATACCTCGCTTCATGCTTCGATCTCTTGTGTGTCACTTCGTTTGACTTGAGATTGTGCACCGAAGCCTGTTTGGGCGAAGTGTGTTTTGAGCGAAGTGTGTTTTTCAGTGTGTGTTCGCTCTGTGTAAACTGGAGGCTAGACCTCTCTGACTACTAGCGAAGCATTGATCGAAGCCCGTTTTTCTTCCCTAGTCGAAGCCCTTAGCGTAGTCCATGAAGTGTGCATTTAGACCTTCGAAGTACGAAGCCCAGCACCAGTTGCTGTCGCTGAGTATTTGGTCAAAGCCCATAGAGGGAAGTCCGCTCTTGCGAAGGGTGAAGTGCGAAGCCTGCACGAAGTCACCTTGTGTGCGAAGGCTGCACTGACTGAGCAGAAGCTGAATTTTGGGTTTGTGTGTGGAGCGAAGTCTTCTTGGCTTCGAACTTTTACTCCTTGCGAAGCCTGTTTTCGGAGCTGTGAAATACCTCCGAATCAGATCTTCAAAGGGTGTGTTTGAAGCATGTTCCGCAGAAGATAGAATTAAAACAGAAGGCTATTTTTAGTCTGAAATTTTAAATAAGCTCCCATTCACCCCCCTCTGGTCGCCATTTCTGGTCCAACAATTGGTATCAGAGCAGGTTAAGATCACCAGTTGACCTTAACCGGTTTTGTGATCTGTTGGTGGCATGGACAGAGTTAGTAAAATTCCTCTGTACGATGGGACTGATTTTGCATACTGGAAGGTGCACATGGAGGCTTATTTGCTAAGCCAAGGAAATGCAATTTGGGTGATTGTGGACTCACAATACCCCATCCCTGAAACTCGTACCTCTCAAACAGAGAAGGATCAGTATAATGCCAACTCCAAGGCTAGAAACATATTGTTCATTGGTTTGAGCCGGAGTGAGTTTGATAGGGTGCAGCACCTTAGGACACCTAGGGAAATTTAGACTACACTCACTATTTTTCATGAGGGCTCTACTCAGATTAAGGCCAGGCGCCAAAGCACATACAATCAACAGTATTAGCTGTTTGTGCAGGCACCTGGTGAATTGATAGATGCCATGTTTTCTCGCTTTGATGCGATAGTGAGTAACTTGCGGTCAAACGGGACGCTTGCTTACAATGATCATGATAGGGCTATCAAGCTTCTCTATGCTCTTGATCGTAGCACATGGGAAGTGAAGATATCCAGCATTGAGGAGTCCTCAGGTTATGACACATTGACCTGTGATGAGCTCTTCAGCAAGCTGAAGTCCACAGAGATTGCCAAGGCATCTCTTGTAGTGCACAGAAACTCTTTGCCACAGCCATTGGCATTGGTTTCTAGCACTAGCCGTGGCACCACTGCAGAACCAAGCACATCTAGCACTTGTGTTCTTGCAAATGGTTTTGCTTTGTCCTCCTTGGTCTCCGTCACTAAGGAGCAGGTGGATACTCTGGATGATGATGAGCTTGCTCTCATTGCCAGAAGGTTCACCCGTTTTCACCATGAGAGATGGGATAAGAGGAGAAGTGGTTTTAGTGGTTGCTTTGAGTGTGGCGACACTTCTCATATCAAGGCCAATTGCCCTAAACTCAAGAAGAGAGATGAGAGTTAGCGCCCCAAATACAACAAGAAGGAGAGGAAACCCTTTGTGAAGGGCAAGCGCGGCAAGGTGGCTAAGAGAGTAGCCAAAGTCGCTTCCAGAGCATTTGTTGCTGCACTCAGCGACATCGACACTTCCTCAACTGAGGAGTCGAGCTCTGAGGAGGAGGAGTCTCCATGGAAGGAGGAGAAGAAGGACAAGAAGGGACGAGATTTCACCGGCGTTTGCTTCATGGCCGACAACGATCACAGCGGCGATGAGCTTGACTCATCTGAGGTACCTCTATCCTATGACCAGCTTTCAATTAAACTAGATGAACTGAATGAAGTAGTTCTTGGTCAAGATAGGTTAATTGTGCAAGCCGCCAGAGAAAGAAAAGACCTTAGACTTAGGCTAGAATCTGTTTCTACTGATTAAGCCATGCTTAAGTCTAAAGTTAATGATGCTGAATGTGAATCTTGTACTGTTGTCATGGGTGAGCTTGCTCAGTTGCGTTCTGTACATGCTCAAACATTATCTGAGCTTGAGACTGCATAGAAGCAACTTTTGGTGGTTGATTCTAGACCTCATGATATAATTGAATGCATGAACTGTTCTTTATTACGCGAAAGCATTAATTTACGTGATAAGCATGTTCATGATTTAGAGGCTAGATTGGAGAGGGCCGGTAGTTCTAAGGATGTGCAACCTGTTTGTGACACTTGCATAACCCTTAAGGACCAGCTATGCACTGTTAGAGAGCAAGCTGAGAACCTTATGACTGAGAATGAGTACCTTCTTGTATCCATTGCGCTTGGGGCAGTCGGCGATGAAGTGTCCTGGATCACCACATTCAAAGCATCCGGATTTTGTGCCGTGTCTTTTGAACATTCTCTTGTCATAGACACGACGCACCCGGTTGTTAAACAAACACAAATCATCATCTCCCATGGACTCAAGCTGGTCCTCAGTGATAGACATCAAAGAGAACCCAGCACAGCTCACAGCAGAGGGATCAACAGAAGGTGTAGCAAGGGCCAGGGATTTTGATCCAGAACCAGTGAGATTTGATCTCAGCTGGATATCTACCTCAATGGCCTTCAGCTTGCTAAACAACTCAGAAATGGTCAAGGTATCATAAGAAGTGCTCTCAACGATAGAGGATACCTTGATCTCCTAGATCTTTGGGTTCAAGGTATGGAGAACCTTGAGCGCCTGCTCGTGATCTGAGACTAACTGAGCACCCTCAGCCTTGTTATCCCGAAGCTTGTTAATGATCGATTGAAAGCGACCAAACAAGGCTTCAACAGATTCACCCGACTTTTGTGTGAAGTTTTCGTACTCACGCCGGTAGGTCTGATAGAGCCGAGCCTTGACCTGAGCTGTTCCCTCATGGTGTGCCTTGAGGGTAGCCGAGATCTCTCTCGCAGTGGAGAGATGACTCACACGCTCAAACTCAGTGGGACCTAAACCAGAAAACAAAATGTTCACAGCCTTACTGTTGCTCAGATGCTGAGCAATGATACCAGCAGTACCATGCTCAGTGACTGGCAAAATGACAAACGTGGTGTGAACGCAAATATCCCAAATGTCCGAACCCTGGCTCATAAGATAGGCTCGCATGCGAGTCTTCCAATAATTATAGCCATAGGCTTCCAAGGATGGGACCTTGCCAGGAGATGTCATGGTCACTACTGGGGTTTAGAACCGGTTAAGGTATGGAAAAACCCTAACCTTGCTCTGATACCACTTGTAGGACCGAAAGTAGCGACCAGAGGGGGGGTGAATGGGCGCCTTAAAAATTCTTTCGAATCAATGGCCTGTTCCCAATACCCAACGCACCTCAAAAGACTAAGCAGCAGAAAATAAAACAGAAGGCCTAAGTCTAAAGGTATCTAACCTAGAAGCAACTGTTGTCAAACAGAGTACTATCAAAGAAGTGCAACTAGGTAGATAAACAAAAGTAAGTCAGGCCTAAAACTTCCCATTGAAATGATCTAAGTACATGTAAGGTGGAATGAGAAGTTACTGTCCAAGTTTGTCTCCTGTTCGGAACTTGGCGAAGCCTGCTTCCCCCGTCGAGGTCTGCTTCGGAGATGATTGACGAAGACTGCTTCGCTGGTCGAAGCCTGCTTCGGAGGATGGTGACGAAGCCTGCTCCGGAGGTCAGTTGCGAAGCATGTCGAAGATGCCGAAGGTGTTTTGGTCTATAGCCTAGTTCGAAGTGGCAAGAAGCGAAGTATACTTCGAAGCGAAGTATGACAGAGCCGGAGCCTGCTTCGAAGTATGTACTTCGAAGGCAAGGCTTCGGTCACAGCTTCGAACTGAGCACTTCGAACCTAAACCCTCGAACAGGAAACTTTGAATGCAAGACACAGACGGACTACCTTCGAACAAGGAAGCGAAGCCTGTCACACGACAGAAAACCAAATTCGAAGCTTATGCTCTACCTTCGAAAGGAGTAAGCTTCGAACCGAGGGGCGAAGGCTGAAACGCGTCAGAGAAAACAAAGCGAAGTCTAACAGAGGAACAAGCTCCGAAGTCAACTTCGAAACCCATCGAAGTGAGGACTTCGAAGCGCTCAAGTCGAAGTACCTTCGTACTGACGTCCGAAGTAGAGACGCTGTCAGTTTAAAAAAATACTTCGAAGCAAGACACACAGAATAAAAAAGTGCAGTCCGAAATTCGAACGAAGCCTCTGAGGGTATACGTTCAAAGCCTGCCTCACGGAGCTGAGGGGCTTCGAAACTGAGATGATGGCTTCGCCTGAAAACAGTCAGAAAGGCATTCAATCCAGTCTGCTTCGATCAAAAAGCTGTGCGGTAGAAGGTAAAAAGCTGGCAGCGAGTACTGTAGCTACAGTAGTAGTACTACTTGCAACAGCAAGAACTAGTACTACTTCTCACGAAGAACACACGCAACAGAGACACATCCTCAGGAATAAACTCAACCAACACAACAAACCGAAGCTTCTTGAATCAGAGGAATCAATGCACACACCTCACCAAATACCAAAGAATTTAATCTCACAGGAGCAAAGTAAATGCAAGGCAAAAAGGGATGAACCAGTGCCTGGCGGCGCACGCAGGAGAGAGAACGTGAGAGGCAAAATGACACAATGGATTGAAAAGTGAATTCTAGAAGGGGTGATTCAACCCTAGGGATTTGGGGTCCTATTTATAGGCTGCCCAACACTAGGAATATTCTACCAGCCCCTTAGGGTTTTTACAGACGCAAGAATAAAGGAAAAGACTCTACTGCCCTTAGGTATTTTTACAGACACGACTGACTGACTGTGGGCCTAGAGTTACAGATGACTTATCCGGAAGCTAAGTTTTCGTAGCGACTACGGCTTCTCTTCTGGACAGTCAGATACAGAATCAACAGTTGTCAGTTTTGCGCCGAAACTGACAAAGCCTCGACCGGCTTTGCACCAGGTACCCGGATTGGGTCGGCCCGACTCCGCAGCTCTCTCAGCCCGGCAATCGCTCACCGCCCGTGTACCTGAGTCAGTCCTGGTCAACAGCCCAGTGGGTCTTCTACTGTTTCTGGCCCATGCACCCGGATTGGGCCAGCCCGACTTTGCAGCTTCCTCTGCCCGACAGTCGCTCGCTGCCCGTGTACCTGAGTCACACGCGGCCCATGAAACAGCAGATTTCTTCTTCTTTTGTCCTCTTTGACTATCGTTGACAATGACTCATCACTTCTGGAGCCATGAGGCCCACGCTATTCAGCATGGCTCCTCAATCTCCCCCTTGATGAGTGCATTGTCAACACTCCTCTTCTTCAGCTCTTCAGCACCTGCGAACAAATGTGGAAACACGAAAACAAAACACAAGAAAACAAAGAAGAAGAAAAATAAGGTAAAAGTTTAACCCTAATGACCAAAAGCCAAACAAAAGCAAGAAACGGTCATTATGGTTAACCAAAACGTAAAAGCTCAAAATGAGTGCGATTTCAGAACAACAAGGATATCAAGAGAGTAAGAACTCTCCCTTAAACTCTGATCCCAAATTTTCTCCCCCTTGTTGACAAATGAACTCATCAAGCACTCAATAGAGACACAGACTCCCCCTGAAATGCAACTCCCCCTCAAAATATGCAGTGATTTCAACTGGAGTGCAGAAGGAGTGTAGAAAGCATGCTTCTCAAATATGATTGACTGCAATTACAGTATCTAACAAGTATAGCAAAAGAGATACTGTCTAAGACACATGGCATGATCAGTGCAACAGATGATATCTAAAGAAAGTCATTAGCACGCATTTTTCAGTTTTTGCAAACAAAGGCATCACCACATTTTCCAGTTAACAAGCAAAGGTAAAGCATGAGATGCAGAAGCTAACTGATATTTACCATGATAAGCATTGTTCAAAACAAAGTGCTTCAGCAAACTTGTTGTATTTTAAATGTTCAGGCTTTTTCAATTTTCCTTTTTCATTTTTGCCAAGGGTTATTTGCATGTCAAACCTTATGCTAACCGACCAAGTCAAGCCTAGGCTAGAACTGGACCATCAGAAGCTTAAGACATTGATCTTGGCATACACTACACTGTCCTAGTTCATACCAAAGTGCTATGGTAAGCAGTCCAGAACAATGCAATGCGACAAAGCAAACCTACTTGGATCTTTTCAACTTAAGCATAAAAAGGCATGGAATTTTCATTCATTTTTGATTTTTATCATTTTTATAGCTCATTTTCCATGTTAAAGCATAAAGATGTCCAAGTTGCATATCTGCATCTATGTGATGAACTAGCTACAAGGCATGTAACAGATAGCAAAAACACTCAGCCTACACATCCTAGTTACCAGAAGCAATGGTGATCATTTTCAAGTTTAAAGCATAAAAGCCATGCATATGACAGATATCAGATATATCAAGTGAACTGAACCAAAGCATGATCATTGACAAGTAATCAAAAGCATGTACCAGCTAGACTAAGTAAAGCAGTTCAATCATATAGCAGAAGCAGGCTCAAAAGTGTGATATGTGAATATGTATGATATGAACACACACAAAAAGACTCAAGAAAAGAGTAAAGAAGAAAGAAAAACTGACACAAAATATCCTAAAAAGGATACACAACACCCAAATCCCCTCGTAAACGCTCAAATGTAGACTGATCTAGGGGTTTGGTGAAAATATCAGCCAACTGATGATGGGTATCAACATGAACAAGGTCAATGACACCTTTCTCATATTGATCCCGCAAGAAGTGAAAGCGCACATCAATATGTTTGGTTTTTGAATGGAGACACGGGTTTTTCCCTACACTAATAGCACTAGTGCTGTCGCAAAACAATGGAACCCTGGTAGGAAAGAACAACCCAAAATCTCGTAGAGTGGAAATCATCCAAACCAACTGTGAGCAGCAGCTAGCAGCAGCTACATACTCAGCCTCTGTGGTCGAAAGAGCAACTCCAGATTGCTTTCGAGAAGACTAAGAGACAAGAGAAGAACCAAGAAACTTGCAAGTACCGGAAGTCGACTTGCGATCCAACTGACACCCACCAAAGTCAGCGTCCGAAAAAGCCAGATAGATCAAGAGATGATGATGCTGAATAGTAAAGACCGAGATCAGGCGCATAAGTGAGATACCTGAAGATGCGCTTGACAGCCTGCCGATGAGACGCGCGTGGTGAAGACTGGAAACGCGCGCAAAGTCCCACGGCGAACTGTATATCTGGCCTCGTTGCCGTCAAGTACAGTAGCGAACAGATCATCCCTCGAAACTCTCTCTCATTGACCTTGACGCCGCTCTCATCCTTGTCTAGACCCCCAGAAGTGCCCATCGGGGTCATCTGCGGCTTCAATTCACCACCAAAGTCAAATTTCTTTAACATATCACGAGTGTACTTACCTTGGTGGATGAAGGTGCCGTCCTTGGTCTTCTTGATCTGGAGCCCTAAGAAGTACTTGAGCTCACCCATGAGGCTCATCTCAAACTCACTGTGCATCTGCTCAGAGAACTTGGACACAAGAGAATCAGTAGTACCGCCAAAAATAATATCGTCCACGTAAATCTGAGCAACTAAGAAATCTGAAGCAACTCTGAGCAAAAAGAGAGTTTTGTCCACAGAACCCATCACAAAGCCCTTCCCCAACAAAAATTGCTTTAACCGGTCATACCAAGCCCTGGTGGCTTGCTTCAACCCGTATAAAGCTTTGTGCAACTTAAAAACATGTCGAGGAAACTTAGGGTTCTCAAAACCGGGGGGCTGCCTAACATAAACTTCCTCCTCTATGAACCCGTTCAGAAAGGCACTCTTAACGTCCATTTGAAAAAGCTTAAAACCCTTTGAAGCGGCAAAAGCTAAGAGAATACGAATGGACTCAAGACGGGCAACAGGAGCGAAGGTTTCTTCAAAGTCAATACCTTCCTTCTGGCAATAACCCTGGGCAACTAGTCGAGCCTTGTTGCGCACCACAACCCCATCTTCACCTTGTTTGTTCTTGAATACCCATTTGGTGCCTATGGGGTTGCATCCAGGTGGCGGCTCAACTATTGTCCAAACCCGATTACGGACAAAATTCTCAAGCTCTTCTTGCATAGCATTAATCCAATTAGAATCAGAAAGAGCATGAGAAATGTCTCTGGGCTCAAAAGATGCAACAAACGCAGATTCAGCAAACACAGCAAGAGAGGCAGAAGAACGCAAAGTTCTCTCAGTCAAATCACCAATGATGAGCTCTGAGGGATGGTCACGCTGAACTGCTCGGGTTCCCTGGTGATCTGAAGTCATCTCACCGGAGTCAGCAGCAGGCACCTCCGGACTCGACTGAGGGGGCTCGATCGTAGTGGAAGAAGTGATCAGAGGTCCGCCCTCATCCTCAGTCGAAGTCTCAGAAGGTGTGGGCTCTGCGGGGGATGCAGAAGGCCCACCCTCATCAACAGCTGGAGTATCCTCATCTTCCTCGAAGATGGACTCTCCGAGCTCATCATCACCAGAAAGCTCAAAAGAAGGAGCCAAAGAAGGCAAGAACTCATCAAATGAAACCTCACAAGTCTCGACAAGCAGCTGGGATTCAGGGTTCCAAACACGGAAGCCTCGAGAATGCAAAGCATAACCAAGAAAAACACCATCCCAGCAACGAGACTCAAACTTGTCCAAATGCCCTCCCTTCTTGAGCACAAAGCACTTGCAGCCAAACGCTCGCAAGTGGCTCACCTTGGGCTGTCTACCAAACCGCAGTTCATATGATGTCTTACCAAGGTAAGCTCTAAGAAAAATGCGGTTGGCCAGATAGCAAGCCGTGTTCATGTCTTCAGCCCAAAAACACCTAGGAGTCCTGTGCTCATCGAGCATCGTCCTGGCCATCTCGACTAGCGTGCGGTTCTTTCGTTCCACAACGCCGTTCTGTGGGGGAGTGTAAGGAGAAGAAAACTGATGGTCCAGACCCTGATCACTACAGAAGCTAACGAACTGAGAGTTCTTGAACTCAGAGCCATTGTCGGAGCGAATTGCTCGCATCCGACCATTGTTCTCATTTTTCAGCTTCAAAATTAGGTCATGAACAAATTGAAAAGTTTCATCCTTAGACTCCAAAAAGAAAACCCACGAGAATCGAGAAAAGTCATCAACAATCACAAGTGCATACCACTTCCCACCGACTGAACGTACCCGAGCTGGACCAACAGTGTCCAAGTGTAAAAGCTCACCTGGATACGAAGTCATCACCTGAGTCACAGGTGAGTGAGAAGCGGCAACCATTTTCCCATGACGACAGGGATGACAGACTAGATCCTTCTCCATCTTAAGCTTGGGCAATCCTCGAATGAGGTCCATAGAGCTTAACCTGACTAGCAGATCAAAACTCAAGTGACCTAACATTCTATGCCACTTCCAGAGCTCAGAAGAATTTCCAGCAATCAAACAGCGAGAAGGGCCAAAAGAACTAGAGAAGTCAATTCGAAAAACTTTACCGAATGGTAAAATCTGACAAACCAAAGACCCTCTAGAATCAACCACAGAAGAATTGCCCTTCTTAAAACGCACCTCCAAACCATCCTCAAGAAGTTGCGAAACAGAAATCAAGTTGAAGTTCAAATTTTTAACCAAAGCAACATTCTTCAAAGAGAAATGATCTGAAATGCGTATTGAGCCTATGCCACTTACTTTCCCTTGACCGCTGTTCCCGAAAGTGATGTACTCTTTGGAGCTCGGGGGAGTGAGACTGGAGAACCATCTGCGATGTCCCGTCATGTGGCGAGAGCATCCTGAGTCCATGATCCAAACATCCTCCAGTCCCCGGTCCTGCACAATCAGTGTCTGTAAGTGGGAGCAAATGGTCCGGCACCAGGTTTAGCAAAAGAGCTAAACCAGTGTCGAGCCATCTGCTCAAAAGATGGAAAGCGAAAACCATCAAAAGAGTTTGGACCAAAACGCGGCTCAAAGCGCGGTCCTCGGTTCTGCCTAACCCTGCGGCCACGAGGTCCAGAACCATAGCCAACACGGTCTGGAACTCTGCCGGAACGGACACCACCAACTGGAGCACGGGCAAGAAAGCCGTCTCCTCTACCACCACCTACTCGACGCGGCCTGGCCTCCAGCCTCTCCCCGCGCCGAGGAACACGCAGTCTACCACCCTGCTGGTAGAACTGCTCCTGATCACTACGAGCCCTCTCTGCTCTCTCAACCCGCTTCCTCCTGAAGCAGAACTCCGCAAGATGCCCGTCTCTCTGACAGTACTCACAATGATAGGTGGGCTTCTTGGGATGTGGTTGAGGCTTGGGATGTTTGGGCTTAGTGGTGTTTGGTGTTGTCTTCTTGGGTTGAGAGGGTCCAGGAAGAGAGTCAAGAGAAGTGTGGAGATTTTTGGGCTTTGGAACCCAGATAGGTTTCTTGGGTGGAGCTTTAGGTGGTTCATGGATCACTCCATCCTTGGGCTGACAAGCCTGGGAAGACTCAATGGAGTGAGTCTTGGGATACCTCTGCTCTGGAGTCATTTTACTCCACTCCACTGCCCGGCTAATGGCACTCTCAAAGTCAGCCTTGGTGTAGGTGTAACCTACCCCAAACCCATCCTGCCTCTTGAACTGCTGGATCATCATGCCAAGTTGTGGCTCTCTGGCACTGATCCAACTCAGGATAGAACGGAGGTAAAAGTTCTCATTCTGAGAATCCGCTAGCTCCTCTCTCAAGGAAGCTAGAACCTCCACCTGAGACAAGCAGGTCTCACACTCACTCTCTATTTGGACAGACTTTTCGGCTTTCAGCTTGATCAACTCCATTCTAAGAGACAGACAGTTCTCACAGACAGTGGGTGGAACTGACAGTGTCTCAAGCTCTAGCCTAGTCTGGGCAAGCTCAGCTCTTAACCTCTCCAAATCACCCAATTGTTCATCGCCCTTGGATTTCAGCTCAGCTAAGACAGCTAGATGAGATGGGCAATAAACACAGGGTGCGACGGCAGTGGTTTGAGCATCTTTCAGCTCCAGCTGAGCGCTTTCAAGCTCAGTGGCCAAAGCATCCCTCTCATCAACCCTTTCTGTGTACCTGGACATCAGAGTCGACAAGTCACACAGAAGCACCTCACACTTCGGGCACTCACTTCTATCACCCAAGCAAGGGGAAGAAGATAGACTCTCAATTTTGCCGTTGGCTACGGCAAGCTCACTCTCTAACTCATCTATCCTCTTCTTGGCTCCCCTAAGCAGTTTTTCCCGATATTTTAACTCCTGACGATTGCTCTCAAGTAAATCAACAATTTCACGTTCATAGGATGATACCTTGTCGTTGTCGTCGTCGGAGTCGTCGGAGGAGCTCTTTTCTTCCGTATCCCCAAGAGTCATTGAACATAAGCTCTTGCGGGATCTTCGGCGCTGGTGTGAGCGGCTCTTCGGCTTGTCCCCGAAAGCCATGAAGTAGAGGCCCTCCGGATTGTCCTTGTCCTTCCCCTTCCTGATGGCGATCTCCTCATCGCTTGAGCTCGATGAAGAGGAAGAAGACGTGGACCGCTTGGAGTAGCTTTTCTCCATCTCGGCGAAAAAGGCCTTGTCGCGCTTCTTGTTCTCTCGCCGGTAGTCCTTCAGGGCCTTCTTGAAGAAACGAGTCTTCGGCTTGCCCTTGTTGAAGGATGGGCTCTCGTGCTTGCCCGAGTCATGGAAGCTGCCACCGGTGCCCTTCTTGTATCCATTGCGCTTGGGGCAGTCGGCGATGAAGTGTCCTGGATCACCACATTCAAAGCATCCGGATTTTGTGCTGTGTCTTTTGAACATTCTCTTGTCATAGACACGACGCACCCGGTTGTTAAACAAACACAAATCATCATCTCCCATGGACTCAAGCTGGTCCTCAGTGATAGACATCAAAGAGAACCCAGCACAGCTCACAGCAGAGGGATCAACAGAAGGTGTAGCAAGGGCCAGGGATTTTGATCCAGAACCAGTGAGATTTGATCTCAGCTGGATATCTACCTCAGTGGCCTTCAGCTTGCTAAACAACTCAGAAATGGTCAAGGTATCATAAGAAGTGCTCTCAACGATAGAGGATACCTTGATCTCCCAGATCTTTAGGTCCAAGGTATGGAGAACCTTGAGCGCCTGCTCGTGATCTGAGACTAACTGAGCACCCTCAGCCTTGTTATCCCGAAGCTTGTTAATGATCGATTGAAAGCGACCAAACAAGGCTTCAACAGATTCACCCGGCTTTTGTGTGAAGTTTTCGTACTCACGCCGGTAGGTCTGATAGAGCCGAGCCTTGACCTGAGCTTTTCCCTCATGGTGTGCCTTGAGGGTAGCCCAGATCTCTCTCGCAGTGGAGAGATGACTCACACGCTCAAACTCAGTGGGACCTAAACCAGAAAACAAAATGTTCACAGCCTTACTGTTGCTCAGATGCTGAGAATGATACCAGCAGTACCATGCTCAGTGACTGGCAAAATGACAAACGTGGTGTGAACGCAAATATCCCAAATGTCCGAACCCTGGCTCATAAGATAGGCTCGCATGCGAGTCTTCCAATAATTATAGCCATAGGCTTCCAAGGATGGGACCTTGCCAGGAGATGTCATGGTCACTACTGGGGTTTAGAACCGGTTAAGGTATGGAAAAACCCTAACCTTGCTCTGATACCACTTGTAGGACCGAAAGTAGAGACCAGAGGGGGGTGAATGGGCGCCTTAAAAATTCTTTCGAATCAATGGCCTGTTCCCAATACCCAACGCACCTCAAAAGACTAAGCAGCAGAAAATAAAACAGAAGGCCTAAGTCTAAAGGTATCTAACCTAGAAGCAACTGTTGTCAAACAGAGTACTATCAAAGAAGTGCAACTAGGTAGATAAACAAAAGTAAGTCAGGCCTAAAACTTCCCATTGAAATGATCTAAGTACATGTAAGGTGGAATGAGAAGTTACTGTCCAAGTTTGTCTCCTGTTCGGAACTTGGCGAAGCCTGCTTCCCCCGTCGAGGTCTGCTTCGGAGATGATTGACGAAGACTGCTTCGCTGGTCGAAGCCTGCTTCGGAGGATGGTGACGAAGCCTACTCCGGAGGTCAGTTGCGAAGCATGTCGAAGATGCTGAAGGTGTTTTGGTCTAGCCTAGTTCGAAGTGGCAAGAAGCAAAGTATACTTCCAAGCGAAGTATGACAGAGCCGGAGCCTGCTTCGAAGTATGTACTTCGAAGGCAAGGCTTCGGTCACAGCTTCGAACTGAGCACTTCGAACCTAAACCCTCGAACAGGAAACTTTGAATGCAACACACAGACGGACTACCTTCGAACAAGGAAGCGAATCCTGTCACACGACAGAAAACCAAATTCGAAGCTTATGCTCTACCTTCGAAAGGAGTAAGCTTCGAACCGAGGGGCGAAGGCTGAAACGCGTCAGAGAAAACAAAGCGAAGTCTAACAGAGGAACAAGCTCCGAAGTCAACTTCGAAACCCGTCGAAGTGAGGACTTCGAAGCGCTCAAGTCGAAGTACCTTCGTACTGACGTCCGAAGTAGAGACGCTGTCAGTTTAAAAAATACTTCGAAGCAAGACACACAGAATACAAAAGTGCAGTCCGAAATTCGAACGAAGCCTCTGAGGGTATACGTTCGAAGCCTGCCTCACGGAGCTGAGGGGCTTCGAAACTGAGATGATGGCTTCGCCTGAAAACAGTCAGAAAGGCATTCAATCCAGTCTGCTTCGATCAAAAAGCTGTGCGGTAGAAGGTAAAAAGCTGGCAGCGAGTACTGTAGCTACAGTAGTAGTACTACTTGCAACAACAAGAACTAGTACTACTTCTCACGAAGAACACACGCAACAGAGACACATCCTCAGGAATAAAATCAACCAGCACAACAAACCGAAGCTTCTTGAATCAGAGGAATCAATGCACACACCTCACCAAATACCAAAGAATTTAATCTCACAGGAGCAAAGTAAATGCAAGGCAAAAAGGGATGAACCAGTGCCTGGCGGCGCACGCAGGAGAGAGAACGTGAGAGGCAAAATGACCCAATGGATTGAAAAGTGAATTCTAGAAGGGGTGATTCAACCCTAGGGATTTGGGGCCCTATTTATAGGCTGCCCAACACTAGGAATATTCTACCAGCCCCTTAGGGTTTTTACAGACGCAAGAATAAAGGAAAAGACTCTATTGTCCTTAGGTATTTTTACAGACACGACTGACTGACTGTGGGCCTAGAGTTACAGATGACTTATCCGGAAGCTAAGTTTTCGTAGCGACTACGGCTTCTCTTCTGGACAGTCGGATACAGAATCAACGGTTGTCAGTTTTGCGCCGAAACTGACAAAGCCTCCACCGGCTTTGCACCAGGTACCCGGATTGGGCCGGCCCGACTCCGCAGCTCTCTCAGCCCGGCAATCGCTCACCGCCCGTGTACCTGAGTCAGTCCTGGTCAACAGCCCAGTGGGTCTTCTACTGCTTCTGGCCCATGCACCCGGATTAGGCCAGCCCGACTTCGCAGCTTCCTCTACCCGACAGTCGCTCGCTGCCCATGTACCTGAGTCACACGCGGCCCATGAAACAGCAGATTTCTTCTTCTTTTGTCCTCTTTGACTATCGTTGACAATGACTCATCACTTCTGGAGCCATGAGGCCCACGCTATTCAGCATGGCTCCTCAACAACAATCGAAGGAGTAGAGTGAAAGGTAAAGGTGTGGTAAGAATCAACTCGAATTTCACTATCAAAGATGTTGCTTTGGTTGAGAATTTGGGATACAATTTTCTTTCTGTATCTCAATTGCTTGATGAGGTCTTCGAAGTGCGATTCCATCGCGATACTTCGCAAGTACTCAATTTTGATGGCGTTGTTGTCTGCAAGATCTTTATAGTTGGGAGAGTTTTTGGAGCTGATTTTTCTGAGTCATCTGGTTCTTCTCATTGTCTTGTTGCACATTCTACCTCTGAGCTTTGGAAGTGGCATAGGAGACTAGGGCATATGAGCTTTGAGTTGCTCACTCGTCTGAGTGCCCTAGGTCTGATCCGAGGATTTCCCAAGCTCAAGTTTGAGAAGAATTTAGTTTGCGCTCCTTGTCGACATGGAAAAATGATTGTCGCTTCGCACTCGCCAGTCACCACAGTGATGACTGAACAACCCGGAGAACTTCTCCACATGGACACTGTAGGTCCTTCTCGGGTTAGTTCTTTAGGCGGCAAGTGGTATGTACTAGTCGTTGTCGACGATTTCTCTCGCTACTCTTGGGTCTTCTTTCTTGCCAGCAAGGATGAAGTGTTCTCACACTTTCGGAGCTTGGCTTTGAGACTTTTCACTGAACTCCCTGGTGCATTGAAATTCATTCGAAGTGATAATGGCACTGAGTTCAAGAACAGTCTCTTTGTTGATTTTTGCATGGAGCATGGCATAGAACATCAATTCTCTGCTCCGTGGGTTCCTCAACAGAACGGTGTCGTTGAGAGAAAGAACCGCACTTTGGTTGAGATGGCTAGGACGATGCTCGATGAGCACAGGACTCCTAGATATTTCTGGGCTGAGGCCATGAACACTGCATGTTACATCTCAAACCGAATATTCTTGCGCTCAATTTTGAACTTGACATCTTATGAGCTACGTTTTGGGAGATAGCCCAAGGTTACTCATCTTCGTGTATTTGGCTGTCGTTGCTTTATCCTAAAACGTGGTAATTTAGATAAGTTTGAGTCGCGTTCTTCTGACGGGATCTTTTTGGGTTACACTACACATGGTCATTCTTATCGTGTTTATAATTTGGAGACTAACACTGTCATCGAGTCATGTGATGTGACTTTTGATGAATCAACCCCCTCTGTTAGTTCTACATTTGAACAGGCAAATGAACATGACATGGAGCAGACCATCTTCGAAGAAGAAGATCCCGACGATTTCGAGGATGAACCCCTACTACCCTCGACATCAACCCCCAAAGCCGACCCCGCTTCGACCACTTCGGCACAAGGTCCCGAAGCAACTACCTCGACATCGGTCATCTTGGACCACTCCAACGCACAAGTTGAGGGGGAGACTGCATCCCGCCGTGAGGCTCCACACCATGTTCAAAGGATGCATCCTCCTGAGCAGATCATTGGTGAGCTTGATCAACGGGTAACACGTTCTCATGCTCATTTCATTGATTCTGCTTTTGTTGCTTCTTTTCGAGCCCTTAGATGTTAGTCATGCACTTTCTAATTCTAGTTGGATCAATGCCATGCATGAAGAACTTGAAAATTTTGAGGGAAACCAAGTCTGGACTTTAGTTGATCCTCCACCAAATGTTCATTTCATTGGAACACAATGGATTTTCAAAAACAAACAAGGGGAGGATGGGACAATAGTTAGAAACAAGGCTAGACTTGTAGCTCAGGGTTATTCTCAATTAGAAGGGATTGATTTTACTGAAACTTTTGCACCTGTTGCTCATCTTGAGGCCATTAGGATTTTGCTTGCCTTTGCGACATCCCGGGGATTCAAACTCTATCAAATGGATGTCAAAAGTGCTTTTCTTAATGGTTTCATAGGCGAAGATGTTTATATAAAACAACCCCCTGGTTTTGAAAACCCCAAATACCCACATAAAGTCCTTAAACTTCATAAGGCTCTTTATGGACTCAAGCAGGCCCCTCGGGCATGGTATGACAGACTTAAGTCTTTTCTTCTTGAGCGAGGGTATTTGATGGGATCTGTTGATACAACCCTGTTCACTCTCAAGCATGGCAAAGATTTCCTCCTAGTTCAGATTTATGTGGATGATATCATCTTTGGTGGCTCTTCTCATGCTTTGGTTGCCGAGTTTGCAGATGCCATGAGCAGGGAGTTCGAGATGTCCATGATGGGCGAACTCACATTCTTCCTTGGTTTGCAAATCAAGCAAAGCAAACAAGGTACCTTCGTCCACCAGACGAAGTACACCAAGGACCTGCTCAAGAAGTTCGATATGGCTGATGCGAAGCCACTCGCCACTCCAATGGCTACATCTGTAGCATTGGATCCTGACGAAGATGGAGAAGCCGTTGATCAGAAGGAGTTCCGAAGCATGATCAGCTCCCTCCTCTACTTGACTGCTACGAGGCCGGACATACACTTCGCAGTGTGTCTGTGCGCTCGTTTTCAGGCTTCACCACGAGCTTCGCACCGCCAAGCGGTAAAGCGCATTCTTAGGTATCTCAAACATACCCTTGAATTTGGCATTTGGTATTCGACGTCTTCCTCTTTGTGTCTTCACGGTTATTCCGATGCGGATTTTGCTGGGTGTAGGATTGATAGGAAAAGTACCTCTGGTACTTGTCATTTTCTAGGTACTTCTTTGGTTTGCTGGTATTCCCGCAAACAGTCTAGTGTTGCACAATCGACGGCTGAGGCCGAATATGTTGCTGCAGCTAGCTGTTGCTCTCAGATTTTGTGGATGGTTTCTACTTTGCGGGATTTCGGGTTAGATTATAAGAGTGTTCCACTTTTCTGAGATAACACTAGTGCTATTTTTATTGCAAACAACCCGGTTCAGCACTCCAAAACCAAACACATTGATGCGCGATATCATTTTCTCAGAGATCATAATGAGAAGGGTGATATTGAACTTCAATATGTTGATACCCAACACCAGCTAGCCGATATTTTCACAAAACCCCTCGATGCTTCTCGATTTGCCTACCTACGTGGGGAACTTGGTATTTGTCACCCTTACGGCATTTTGTGAGGGGGAGCAGATTTTAATTGTCTTGCATATGCTCATCATGTGTGAAATTGCATCTACATCTCTTGCAATTATATGCCTGATTATCATTCATGTAATCGTGTCAGCTCAGCTCTATTTAATATATCTCAAACATTATGTGCATGATTTTTCTTTCAAAATCAAATCATGCTCACTGCTTAGTCGTGAATCTAGCATGTTTAGGCATGACTGCTTTAGCTATCTTTTATCTGCTTGATAGCAAGACACCTTTTCTCTGGATGCTACATATTGCAACTTGAAAAATTGTTCTACATACTCATGGATATTCATCAAGTGCTAAACAATTTGTTCACTTTATAAAAATTCCAAAAATCCATGATTTGCATGCTTCAAAGCAAAAAGATCCAGGTGGGTTTGTTTGTCGCACTACTCTATTCTAGACTGCTTACCATTGCACATTGGTCTGAACTGGGATAGTGGAGTGTATGCCAAAATCACTGCCTTAAGCTTTTGATTGTTTTCATGCCTAGGCTTGGCCTAATTGGAAAGTATAAGGTGGACAAACAAATAACCCCTGGCATTATGAAAAGAACAACAACATTCATTGATCATCAAGTTTGCTTTCAATGCTCCATTTGAACTGGACTTGTTTGTCTAGAGTAGAAATTGACTAGCTTTGCGCAGTCCCTGCTTCTACTTGTCTAGTTACCTTGATTGAGTAGTGATGTTTTTATTTCAAAATGATAAAATCACATGCTGTCATCATGTTTAGAGAATGTTAAATTGAGCTGAGCACATGATAATTGGTATTAATATTGGCATATCTTTGCTTTATATGTCTTCGCAATTCTTCCCATTTCGAAAGCTATGCATCTTTTACATGCTCCTTGATGCTTGCATTGCCAAAGGGGGAGAAATTTTTGAGTTCTCTGTGGCAAGGGGGTAAAATAACTCAGGGGGAGTTTTATCTTGCCAAGGGAAGATTTGCCGAAGGGGCTTTTTACTCTATTGAAAAAGGGGGAGGAAAATTCTTTTGTCAAGTGACATGATTTGGCTCGGTTCTGAGTTTTTATGGTCACTTGTAAGCTGAAATTTTTCAAATTTTCTTGAACTTGAATTTGGTTGTCAATGCACTCATCAAGGGGGAGATTGAGAAACCAAGAGTTGGTTTCGGAGTCTGTGATGAGTGATTGACAGATTTTACCCTCTGATTTGAAGGGGTCCCTCCAAAGGGGTTCAGAGGTTGGTCCTCCGAAGGTGTTCGGAGGCTGTTTCACCGAAGGGTTCGGTGGGCTTTGGTTGCTGCAGCTGTTGCAGCGGAGTGTGCCTGTCAGAGGGGTCCGACAGTACACGATGATTGGCTGTACCGAGGTCTCGGTACTTTGGGAGGTACACCAGAGTGTGTATCGGAGGTTGCTTACTCGGAGAGGTCTCCGGAGTACTGGATACACTTGTCTATTTGTCTGTGGTGCGCAGGTGACTTCGGAGGCGATGGACGGTTCACAGCAAGAGAACCTGGGTCAAGCGGGAGGCTTGATGCCAGGGAAGCAGGGAGCTCCGTCACGAAGGCTGCGAAGGGGTCGAGGTCAGTCCTCGGGTCGAGGTGCGCCAGGAGAAGGCAGTAAGTGCGGAGTGTGACTCCGTGTGAAGGTACCCCAAGACAAAGTCCTCAGAGGCGAGGCACTTCGAAGGGTACTCCGAAAGGAGTGACTTTGGAGTATGGTGGATCAAGTCCTCAGCAGAGGCAAGGTGTTCGAAGTGTGCTCCGGAGGGAGACACTCGAAGGTTTACCCGACGAAGGTCTCAGAAGTGGAGGTGCATCGAAGGCATGGTCCGGGTGAGGCTCGTCGAGGAGTGTGCTCGGGGAGAGACACTGCGACGAAGTGCTCATGGAATGCTTCATGTGGAGGCCTTGGACGAAGGAGGGAGTTCGAAGGGTGGTACTCCAAAGGTGGGGCTTCGGAGCAAGGCTGGCTCCGGAGTGAGTATGACTTGAGGTACTTCGGCCATGCATGGCTTCGGTACACGGACTGACATAGTTCGAGCTGGGAGAAGCTGCGAAGCCGTGGTGGTCTATTCCGAAGGTGTTGGTCCGAAGGCCCAAGGGCTTTGACGGCTTCGGCTCAAAACCGTTACTGTATCGAAGGCTGACTTCGGTGAAGCGAAGGCCGTCAGGCTCAAGGCTTCTCACCGAAGCTAGCGCACCCCTCGCGTGCGAAGGGGGGCTTCAGAAGGGTCCAAGACTGTAAAGTCTAACAGTGTCTGCTCTGCAAAAAGCTGACGCTGTCCCCTCTGCAAAGCTGACAAAAGAAGCCTCCAAATAAAGTAGACTACCTTTTGTACCCCTCTGTTCTGATGAGACAAAAGCAATGTAAACCCTAGGGGTAAAGTAGTCAATTCACATGGGTGAATAGTGCCTATAAATAGTGGAGGCTGGGTAGGTCGCATTAACACTTTTAGCATTCATTGTTGAGCTCCTGTACTGGCCACCACATACCTTGTATTCATCCTGTGAGTTCAATTTTTGTGTTCCCTGTTCAAGCATCGAAGTCTTGATTCTGTGTTCACTTTTTGCTTGAGCTTGTATGCATACCTCGCTTCATGCTTCGATCTCTTGTGTGTCACTTCGTTTGACTTGAGATAGTGCACCGAAGCCTGTTTGGGCGAAGTGTGTTTTGAGCGAAGTGTGTTTTTCAGTGTGTGTTCGCTCTGTGTAAACTGGAGGCTAGACCTCTCTGATTACTAGCGAAGCACTAATCGAAGCCCGTTTTTCTTCCCTAGTCGAAGCCCTTAGCGTAATCCATGGAGTGTGTGTTTAGACCTTCGAAGTACGAAGCCCAGCACCAGTTGCTGTCGCTGAGTATTTGGTCGAAGCCCATAGAGGGAAGTCCGCTCTTGCGAAGGGTGAAGTGCGAAGCCTGCACGAAGTCACCTTGTGTGCGAAGGCTGCACTGACTGAGCAGAAGCTGAATTTTGGGTTTGTGTGTGGAGCGAAGTCTTCTTGGCTTCAAACTTTTACTTCTTGCGAAGCCTGTTTTCGGAGCTGTGAAATACCGCCGAATCAGATCTTCGAAGGGTGTGTTTGAAGCCTGTTCCGTAGAAGACAGAATTAAAACAGAAGGCTATTTTTAGTCTGAAATTTTAAATAAGCTCCCATTCACCCCCCCCTCTAGTCGCCGTTTCCGGTCCAACAAAGAGTATTCTCAAGTACTTGAGAAGGACTGAGGAAATGTTTCTAGTATACGGTTGTGAAGAGGAGCTCGTTGTAAGTGGTTACACGGATGCTATATTTCAGACCGATAAAGATGATTCTTGATCACAATCTGGTTTTGTGTTCTGCCTCAATGGTGGTGGAGTGAGTTGGAAGAGTTCCAAGAATGAGACGGTGGAAGATTCTACAACAGAAGCTGAGTATATCGCCGCTCCAGAAGCTGAGAAGGAGGCCATTTGGATCAAAAAGTGTGTTTCTCAACTAGGTGTTGTTCCTAGTGTGTCCAGTCTAGTGGACCTCTATTGTGATAATAGTGGTACCATTGCGCAAGCCAAGGATCCTAGATCACGCTAGAAGTCCAAACATATACTTTGGCGATATCACCTGATCTGCGAGATCGTTGAGAGAGGTGGTGAGAAGATTTGCAAGGTGCACATGGATTTGAACATAGCGGATTCATTGACAAAACCTCTTCCACAGCCCAAGCATGAGGCGCACCTGAGCTCCATGGGTATTAGATACTTGTGTGAGTGAGTCATGTGTTTGGAAGATGTTAGTAGTGTTTATGCTAATGTAATATGATAATTGTTATCTTGTTCCTTGAATGAATGTCGTTTACATATAATTAATGAGTTGATGACTTGTTATGTGAAACTATTTGTTTTATATAGATATTGTTCAAAATGGATCCCTAATATTGACATCATGTGGGACATTGATGACACATAGATTAACACATCTGACTAATTGATGATCACGTTTCACAGATCATAGACATAGAGATGTCAAATCAGTGATGTGGATACATGTTGGTGAACACGGTGTTGGATAGACCCACTTGAAATATTGCTGGGATTTTTATTTTAATGTGTCATCAATTGTAATCTCAAATGATGTACCTGCAGAGTCCTCAGACCTGAGATCATCATTTGATTCCAAAATGTGTAGTGACACACTTAGATGCTTCCTAATGCTATTCCATAATAGGGTAGTAATAAGGGTTGTTTTCAGGTGTGTTGAGAAACATGTCTTGGGATTTGAGCGGTCAAGATGGAATTTACCCCTCCTAATAACCGGAGAGACATCTCTGGGCCCCTCGAGGTAGTCAGATTGGAAAAGTTCATGGCCATGCCACTATGACTAAAGAGTTAGTCTTGATTTGAATCCACTACTTGTTCAATTGAAAATGTCGAGCTATCCAATAAGGGTGGCACGAATCTCGCCTTGAGCTTGACTGATGTCGTGTGGTAAAGGGTCTAGTGCTTGTGTATATGAAAGGTTCATTGAAAATTGATTTTGTATACTTTTTGTGGTCAATATGTGCTGCTATATACCGCTATTGATCAGTGAGTCGGAAAAGTTTCTAGTGAACAATCGTTAGTGTATGAACCTATCGAGTCACACACTTAAGCGGATGGATTGAGAAACATGCTAAGAATTGGTTCTTGTGCAAGTGGGAGATTGAAGGAATTATGCCCAAGAAAATTCTGGGGATCGGAAGTTTCGATAAGTTTATCAGAAGTTCCGATTATTTTTGGGACCCGAGTGAGAGAGTAAAACCAACTTCGGAAGTTCCGATATGGTATCAGATGTTTCGATGTTGGATTCGCGAGTTGAATAGGAAATTCTGATTTAGAATCGGATGTTCCAATTATTTTCGGGACTCGAGTAAGAGAGCAAAAGTTTCTTCGGAAGTTCATATGTAGTATTGGAAGTTCTAACGAACCGGAAGTTCCGATTTGGAATCGGGTAAATTATACTGATCAGAAGTTCTGATAGGTGTATCGGAAGTTCCGAAGTGGGTAAAAACAGATTGGATCTATTACGATAATGTTGACTTCAAGATTTGGTAAACCCCAGAGCCCACCAAGGATGTCGTACAGTCAAAAAAGTCAAGAAGAGTTCGGTCAAATATGGTGAAAGAAGCATGTCCATGCCGTTACAAGATGAGCGGATGCAGAGGAGCCGATGGAGATAAAGATGAAAAGAAGATAAATCTATAATAAGTTAGGATAGAGTGCTTGGATGGAAAATCTCTGGACTATAAATATGTACTCCTAGTTAGCTCAAACACACACATCTTTGTCAAACAACTACTTAGTGCATCGCCACCCTTGGTTCCCAAGGTTTATCCCGGTGGGGTTTGACACTCGGAGCTGGGTTGTATTGTTTCGATCTCTGACGAAGAGGTGAGTCCCGCCAACCGCGACGACCATATCGCCTAGGTTAGTAACCTCATGGATGTATCGAATTGATCTCTTGAGGTGAAGGTCGAAATAGTAGGGTCGCCAGTTCTTAGTGTATCGTCTATGTCTAAGGTTGCATCAGGTTTATCTCTTAAATTGATGTGATCTAGGTGTGGTAGTTTGAGGCTTCATTGGTTAAGTCTGACTTCTCTTGCTATTGTATATTTTTCATGATGTATACCATTCATCTAAATAAAGCATGCCCAATACTTTGATATATTGTTAAGATCATCATGATTAGATAATGTCTTGGTTAGGTCCGATCAAGTTATTGTGATGATTTTCGTGATATAGACATGTTATCTGGCATATTTTATTTATGTCTATCGGAGTACAAGCTCACATGTTATTTTTGCGGTTTGCCAATATGCCATCGATGTGTCACTGATAGATGGGGGCCGCCACAGTCACTGACAGTGGCATATAGGCAATTTCTGAAAATTATAATGGCGTATGAGTAATTTTCCCTATTTTCAATTCAATGCCACATCTTATCTGCAACTAGAAAGGGAAAATTACTCACATGCCATTATAATTTTCAGAAATTGCCTATATGCCACTGTTAGTGACTGTGGTGGCCCGCATCTGTCAGTGACAGACCGATGGCATATTGGCAAACCGTGAAAATTGTAATGGCACAGAAAAAATTAACCCAACTAGAAAAGCTCTCATCGGCCAATGTGGTAAAACTGCCCATCTTATCGGCAGATGGCACACTCGCCCGATTGCTTTACACCTAGTCATCGGTCCTATGGTCGATCGACATGATATTCTACAAATATCCTATTCTTATCGTGGTCATCGACTCGATAGCCAATAGACTATGCTATTGAGCATATTTTCATGTTTCCCTATCAGTTGCCTGGTCAAACTTATTGGCATGCCTTGAACCCCTTTCCTCTAAGAATGTACGACCTGCAGTGGATTTAAGATCTCCCAGGCCACGTGTGTGTCAAAGTGTGACAAAAAATGAAACAACACGCTTTTTGGCATGCCAAGTGGGACCATACATCAACAATCCAGCCATGGTTTGTGAACTCAATGACGACAACATCATTATGATCACCATGGAGACTTTAACTGAGGAACAAAAGGCGGAGGTACAAAGAAACATTGATGTTTTCTAGTAGCTCGGCCTACAAGCTTACAGGATGACTCGGGCGGATCCCATCTTAAGGGATCCATTGCAAAGACAAGCAACGACCATGGAGACCAGTTAGTCGACATAAAGTCCTCATATCAGTTTCTAGGAGATCGTCGACAACGCTCTTCACCACATGCTAATAAATCAATCTGGAACACTAGTCAACACCCTCCATGGGTTGTTCAAGAAGACCATTGATAGCACTGTAGCATATGATGCTCATAGCAAACTGCTACAAAATCCACAACACTCTCGGCTAGCTCCACAGCTGTAAGGGCCAATGACGTTAGAGCACCCGACCTTCTCGGTTGGCCATGAAGGAAATAGGGCGACCCAGCAATCGGCCCTCGCTCGGGTCTTGTCGTTGAATGCACTGTATAACCTCGAAAGGGTGCGTCGATGCCTGTTGGGTGCAAATACTTCCTCCTCAGGGTGACTGCTGCAATAAGGCTAAGGCAGGTGATTTAATCGAAGGTTTCCAGCATCTAACTCCTGTTATGTACTGGGACAAGTTTGAAGGATAGAGGCATACAGTTCAGACTGATGCGTACAGTTCTTAAGACCTGGAAGGTCCTTCCGGAGGAGATTAAGATGGTCTTGGCAATATGGCCGCTCAAATGGCTAGTCTCCAAGCTGAAGTAGTGAGGTGGCGGCAAGAAGCCACAGATAGGCTTCGTTCTCAGGCCACCCCGGTCATCCCCGAAGTGCCCTAAGACGACGAGCTTCCTTATCCCGAAGCCCTAGAGAACGCTTCCTTTGACAGTGAGTCTCCGCTACATCCCGAGCTACAAAAAGTGCGCTTCGATCCTAAGTTTAAAACTTCAAAGCTCTGCAAATACTCTGGAGACGAGGACCCTAGGGAGTTCTCCCATTCTTATGCATTAGCAATTGAGGCCAGTGGAGGAGTGCGAGACACCATGGCCAAATGTTTCCCTCTATCTCTTGAAGGGGTGGCTCTGTGGTGGTTTTGGTCCCTTAAGCCAGGGTCAATTAGAACCTGGGAGCAATTAAGGAAGAAGTTCATAAGTAACTTTCAGGGTACCTTTGTACCCCCAATTTCTACAGGAAGTCTTTTCCAGGTGAAGCAGCTATCCGGAGAGACTTTAAGGCAATTTTTCAAGCGCTTCGCCCATACGAATTCGCAAATTTGAGGGTTGACTACATCCTCCGTAGTTGATGCAGCTCGAGAGGGAGTTACCCATGTGGAATATGGTCATGGCCCCCCTCTTGACCCGAGGCAAGTGAACAGCGTGCAAGGCAACCCGGAGGATATCTCTGCTTCAGGTGAACCTTCGAAGAAGTCCTTCCCAAGGCCAAGCCCTGAAGGGGAGATTATAACGAAGGTTATTGTCAAAGACGGCAAAGACTATTCATTTCAGTTCGGCAAAGATTTGCCCTCAGAAGTCGCTACTTCGTTAGAAAAAGTAGTTGAGGAAAATTTAGATGTCTTTGCCTGGTCTGATGAGGACATTACCGGAGTCAGTTGGGACAATATTGAGCATAGTTTACTTGTGAACCCAAGGGTTCGGCCTGTCCGACAAGGACTCCGGAAGCTATCTGCGAAGAGGGCCATCCCCGCTAAAGATGAAGTGGAAAAGTTGCTGAAGGCTGGAATTATCAGAGAAGTAGCTCATACGGAATGACTAGCCAACCCAGCCTTCGTTAGGAAAAAATCTTCCGTGAAATGGCCCATGTGTATTGACTCTACATCTTTGAATAAAGCATGCCCCCGTGACCCCTATCCCATGCCCCGAATTGATCAATTGATTGACTCCACTGCTGGTTTGGAGTTATTAAGCTTCCTTGACGCATATTCCGGCTATCATCAAATCTGGCTAAAGCGCGAAGACGAAATCAAAACAAGCTTTGTAACTCCTTCGGGAGTCTTCTGCTATGTAAGAATGCCCTTTGGCTTGAGAAATGCCGGGGCAACTTTTTCGAGGTTAATTGCTAAGTCTCTAGGTCATCAAATAGGCCGCAACATAGAAGCCTATATTGATGACATTGTAATAAAGAGTTCTTTAAAGCACCAACTTAGCCTAGACTTAGCAGAAACATTCAATAGCCTTCGGGCATGAGGAATACGTCTTAATCCCGAAAAATGTATCTTCGGGGCTCAGGCTGGAAAATTGTTAGGATATCTAGTTTCAAGCAGAGGGATCAAAGCTAGCCCTACTCAAATAACTGCATTGCAAAGGATGGCTCCTCCGGAAAATTTGAAGCAAGTGCAAAAGTTAACTGGCCGCCTTGCAGCACTTAGCAGATTCCTAGCAAGGTTTGGGAGAGAAGTTTGCCCATTTTCAAAGCATTGAAAGGGTCTGAAGATTTTGCATGGACACCGGAGTGTCAAAAAAGCTTTGATGATATTAAGAATTATCTCAGTAACCTCGCTACACTCACGGTGCCTGTTGCGGACGAAACCCTACTCCTTTACCTTGCGGCTACTAGCTCTGCTGTCAGTGCAGTCCTTGTTTGAGAAGTTGATTTCAATGGGAAGTTGGTACAAAATCCAGTCTATTTTGTATCCGAAGCATTGTCCGGAGAAAAAACAAGATATTCTGAGCTTGAGAAGTTCACCTATGCTCTGATAATAGCTTCGAGGAAGTTAAGGCATTATTTCCTAGAACATAATGTGATTGTACCAACTTTGTTCCCTTAGGAGATATGCTCCGAAGTAAGGATTCTACAGGAAGAATTGGGAAGTGGGCTGTTGAATTAGCACCCTTCGGCATCTCCTTCGTGGCAAGGACAGCAATTAAGTCACAAGTGCTGGCAGACTTTGTGGCAGAATGGACTCCCCTTGCAGTATGGGCTCCGGAGAAACCAAGTGAAGGAAGTTGGACCATATACTCCGATGGAGCTTTCCAAGCATCTGGAGCAGGTGTCGGAGCAGTAATAATTTTTCCTTCAGGGCAAAGAGCAATGTACTCAACAAGGCTCAACTTTAAGTCCACCAATAATACAGCGGAGTATGAAGGAATTTTGTTAGGACTTCGCAAGGCACGTGCTTTGGGGGCTACAAGAGTTGTTATTAAAACATATTCTCAAATTGTAGTAGGGCATGTAGACAAGAGTTTTCAAGTTCGTCATCCATAGCTTGCAAAATATTTAGAAGAGATCCGTAAGATTGAAGCAGCATTTAAAGTAATTTCCATTCGAAGCATACCTAGAGCTGAAAATATGCAAGCTGATATCTTGGCGAAAGCTGCAGCCGGAGCTATGGACATTCCAGAATAAGCCTTTTGCGAATAGCTCAATTCACCTTCGGTAACACAGATCCCTCCTGCAGAAGTTATTTGCATTCCAAGTATGATGAGGACATCACTTCACATGATACACACATGGAGCCTCCACCTACAATTCAATTACAAGGACCAATCACACGCGCCCGTGCCCGTCGCTTGAACCATGAGGTTAATTCTTTCCTTAGCAACTATGTTAATATTTGTTTGGACGGGATGCTACTGAATACTAGTGATATTTTGTTGCTTAGGAACATGGGAGATGGAATAGAAGAGTTGGAGTTGAAGACGGAGTCGCACGGATGATTTGAAGTCAAGAATTCGCTAGTTCGGACTACATCAACCACCATGCACCAAAATGGGCATAACTTCCTCATACGAAGTCCGATTGACACGTTCTTGGACTTTTTGGAAAGCTGAGGAGAAGACGGATCATTTGCCGTTGGTTTTGTCTCATTTGGAGTCTCTAGTCGACCTGTGTGTTTGAAACGGTCCTGCGTGACAGAATTGGGCCGTGTTGGCCCATAGTCCAAGTCTGTACGCCTTCTAGCCCATAGCTCGAGTCTGTACGCCTTCTACAGGCTGCCCACGCCTTATATACTCACGCCAGCCGCCTTTAGGGTTAGGTTTTGCTTTGTTTGCATCTACACTTGTGTGTTTAGATCCCGCCCCTTGCACCGGACCGATTGGCTGCTGCATAGGCGTTTGTGAAACCTCACCTTTTCATCGTTTGTCTTTGATTTGGCATTCGACTTGTATCCTTCTTGTTCTTGCTTGTGTTCTTGGGTTCGAATGCAGAAATTAGCCTTCGTGGCGAGGTCAATCGCGTCCTGCGTGGTTGATAACCAACGGAGACGGTGGTGTAGTGATTGCAAGGTTTTGATCCGCCGGACCGGAGCCTTGGATCGCCAACGTCGAGATTCTCCACCAATCCAAGTTATCCTTACCTAACGGAAGATCGGGACCATTCCCCCATCAGTTGGTATCAGAGCTCAGATTTCCCGTTAGGTAATCTCGATCTTCTTTTATTTTACCTAGAGTCCAGAAAAACCGCACCAAAAAAAATCCCGCCGAGAACCCCTTTGTGCCTTGCGATTTTAATTTCAGTTTTTAACCTTATTGAGTTTGTGTTCTTGGTCGCGTCTTGTTGCTGGTTTAGTAATCCCTTTGTGTCGTTTGAGTAGTAGTTGGTTTTGTGTCTCAAAAAATTCCCCACCCGAAACCCCCCCTCCACAACCCTACTCGTTTTCCACATCGAGTCTTTGTGACCCCCCTTCGGTAAAACAGGCATAACTTTTTGCTCGTTTGGCAGAAAAATCTGAAATTTTTTGAGTGTCTTCCTGACCCAATTTGGGGGGTACTTTAACAGGGAAACCCTGTTAGCCCTCACCAGAATCGCCAAAAAAATCAGGAAGATAAAGAAAAAAATTGGTCAAAGTTTTTGCTCGCCGTTCAGCGAACTTGTTGAATTTTTGTGAACCACATCCCACCTCAGTTCTAGGTGACAATTTTTGTGGTTGCATCTCTGGTCATCCTTTTTCAAAAAAATAGAGTGAAAAAAAAGAGAGAAAAAAAAACAAAAAAAAAGAAGAACCGGTCCTGTCGATTGCTTGTCCGATCTCTTGTCCGATCCCTTGTCCGATCTCTTGTCCGATCCCTTGTGTGATCAGCGGCAGCAGCAGATTCTGCTTGTCCGATCCCTTGTCCGATCTCTTGTCCGATTCCTTGTCCGATCAGCGTCAAAAAAAAAATTGGGCACATAGTTTCCCTCTATTGCTTGAATTTTCACATTGGGAGCACTAAGGTCAGCAACTTTGACGAGTACTGGGGAACACTTATTGAACTTCGTTTAACTGTTATTACTCTCGCTAATTCTTGCTACTCACTTTGCCTTCCAAGCTACACCTTTCTCTTGGTCAGGATAGGTTCATTTCTTGCAATTGCCACCACCCTCCACTTGGTTCATCACCTGTAGGCCAGTGACCTCACTGCGGCGTGGTAAGAAAACTTGCAAGCGTGGGTAAGGCGCTTGACGGATTGCTTCCACCACACACCCACCACCCCACCTAGCTGTTTTACATAAGGATTATTCTTTGTTGTTTTGTCTTTTCACTAACATGGCAGATAACAGCGGTACCCCTCCATCTGATTTTAATGACTGTGTCTCACGACGTGCTCTACTAGAGTCTCAGCGGCAGACCCAACATACCATCGAACGTCTCGCGCGTACTGTGTCTGACCTAGTGGACCGGATGACTGCCCTGGAGACACGATACCCTGCTGCACAAGCCGACGACGACCATGTTGAGGAGGAAGACGACCTATCCTATGCCGGAAACAATGCCATTGACCGTGACGAGGCTGCACGTCATCGCTTTCAGTTCAACCGTCAAGGTATGGGCGGCCACCGCAACCGCCATCCACGAGGTAACAATGACAACCACAGGAACCATGATCCCTACTCTAAGGTAAAATTTTCAGTACCTCATTTTGCTGGCACCTATGATCCAGATGCATATTTAGATTGGGAGATGTCAGTCGAACAAAAATTTAATGCTCACATGGTTCCTGCTATCCACCGCGTACGCTTAGCTACTAGTGACTTCACTGGATATGCTCTTCTTTGGTGGACTGAAATAGTTTAGGTTGGCAATGAACCACAAAATTAGGATATGTTAGAACGGCAAATGCGTGGTAGATGGGTTCCTCCTTCATATAAACGTGATTTGAGAAAAAAATTGCAGCGCCTAAACCAAGGAAATAAATCGGTAGAAGAGTATTATCAGGAGTTGCAAATAGGTTGCATGCATGCTGAAATTGAGGAGGACAATGAGGATAAAATGGCCCGTTTTTATGGTGGTTTAAGACGTGAAATTCAGGATATCATTGATTATAAAGAATACAATACTATCACTCGTCTTTTCCACCTTGCTATGCTTGCAGAAAAAGAATTGCAGGGTTGCCAACAACCACAACGCAGCATGAGGACCAACATTGGTGGTGCTACTTCACGCTCAAGTGGGCAGCAGCAACGACCATCACCACCACCTTCTCGACCGATGGCTACATCAGCACCTTCTACATCTATAGCCCAGGCTGAGAGCTCCAAGGCTGCAGCATCCAAGGCGCCAGCCAAGCCCACCTCCTCGGCGGCCTCTACTGCACGTTCTGCAGCAATCCAGTGTCACAGATGCAAAGGATTTGGCCACGTTATGAAGGACTTCCCTAGTCAGCGGGCTTATATTGATATGGAAGACGGTGGCTACGTAAGTGCTAGTGATGTTGAAGATGAATATGCACTTGCTGCTAACATTGCAGGAGATGACGATACATCCGACGATGATGCTGTTTTTGCGCCGGATGCCTCTGCCGACCAAGAAGCACTTATTGTACAACGTGTCTTGAGCACTCACATGGAGCAGGACGATCGGGCACAACGGAATAATCTGTTTCAGACCTTCTTCATCGTCAATGACCGTCGTGTACGTGTCATCATCGACAACGGTAGTTGCAACAATTTGGTGAGCCATGACATGGTAACGAAGCTTCAACTTCCCACACGTGCGCATCCACACCCTTACCATGTGCAATGGTTCAACAATAGCGGTAATGTCAAGGTAACACAAACTGCTCACATCAAATTTTCCATTGCTACATACTTCGGAGTTGCTGATTTTGATGTAGTACCAATGCAAGCATGTTCTCTGTTACTTAGTAGACCTTGGGAGTATGATACTGATGCTACACACCATGGTAGGAGCAATAAGTACACATTTATGTATAAAGGAAAGAAAGTTACATTGCTTCCTATGACTCCTGCTGAAATTGTGAAATTTGAACAAGAAAAACATGCTAGGGACGCACAAAAGAGCAAACAACCTTCTGAAAATCAGCAAGTAGCCAAAACGCTTTCGAGGCAACAGAAAGATAAACTTGCTTCTCCTTCTTCATCACAAGTTATTAATTTGAAAGGACGTGTCATGCTTACAACTAAAACTGACCTTGCTGAAATTTGTGGTGATACTCCCATGATATATGGCTTGTTTTGCACGAACGTGCTGTTTTCACTTGCGAACATTCCTAGCTCTGTTCCTGTTGCGGTCACTGACCTTTTGCAGGAGTTTAACGATGTTTTTCCTGCTGAGATACCACCCGGGCTGCCACCGATACGCGGCATCGAGCACCAAATTGATTTGGTCCCGGGAGCGTCTCTTCCTAATCGTGCAGCGTACCGTACCAATCCAGAGGAGACAAAAGAAATTGAGCGCCAAGTACAGGACCTTCTTGATCGTGGGTACGTCCGTGAAAGCCTTAGTCCTTGTGCAGTACCCGTTCTTTTGGTACCTAAGAAAGATGGTAGTTGGCGCATGTGTGTTGATTGTCGTGCTATTAATAATATCACCATTCGACATTGACACCCTATTCCTAGATTGGATGACATGCTTGATGAGCTTAGTGGTGCCATTATCTTTACTAAGATCGATCTCCGTAGTGGCTATCACCAAATTCGCATGAAACTAGGTGATGAATGGAAAACTGCTTTTAAAACAAAGTTTGGATTTTATGAGTGGCTTGTCATGACTTTTGGACTTACTAATGCACCTAGTACCTTCATGCGCTTGATTAATGAAGTCCTACGACACTTTATAGGACGCTTTGTGGTTGTATACTTTGATGATATCTTGGTTTATAGCAAGTCTCTCACTGAACATGTTGAACACCTACGTGCTGTTTTTTGTCCTCTGTGAGGCTAGAATGTTTGGTAACCTTGAGAAGTGCACGTTTTGCACGGATTGAGTTGTGTTTCTTGGATATGTTGTCACTTCACAGGGTATTGAGGTTGACGCGGCAAAGGTAGAAGCAATCAACAGCTGGCCGCAACCCCAAACTATCACACATGTACGTAGTTTTCTTGGTCTTGCAGGTTTCTACTGGCGTTTTGTGAAAGATTTCAGCACCATAGCCGGTCCTTTGCATGAGTTGACCAAGAAGGGAGTCACTTTTACTTGGGAACCAGCACAAGAACAAGCTTTTGCCACACTCAAAGATCGTCTTACACATGCACCTCTACTTCAGCTACCCGATTTCAGTAAGCCTTTTGAGTTAGAATGTGATGCTAGTGGTTTTGGAATAGGAGGTGTGCTGCTACAAGGAGGTAAACCCGTGGCCTATTTTAGTGAGAAATTACATGGTCCACAGTTGAATTATTCTACCTATGATAAGGAATTATATGCCTTAGTGCGTGTGCTTGAAACTTGGCAACATTACCTTTTGCCTAAGGAGTTTATTATTCATTCGGATCATGAAGCATTGAAGCATATATGTAGTCAAGCAAATCTGAATAAACGACATGCTAAATGGGTAGAATTTATTGAGACTTTTCCATATATCATTAAGCATAAGAAAGGGAAAGATAATGTGATTGCCAATGCTTTATCTAGACGTTATACATTGCTTTCTCAACTTGATTATAAGATCTTTGGTTTAGAAACATTGAAGGACATGTATGCTACTGATTTGGACTTCAAAGATGCTTTTGCAAATTGTACAAATGACCGTGCTTGGAACAAATATGTGCTGAATAATGGATATCTTTTTCGTGCTAACAAGTTATGTGTGCCGGCTAGCTCTCTTCGCTTGTTGTTATTGCAGGAAGCACACAGTGGTGGTTTGATGGGTCATTTCGGATCAAAGAAAACCAAAGATGTGCTGTCCACACACTTCTATTGGCATAGGATGAGACGAGATGTTGAGCGCTATGTGTTACGATGCAGTACTTGCAATAAAGCTACGTCTCGTCTAAACCCACATGGTCTTTATATGCCTATGCCCGTTCCTAGTGTACCTTGGGAGGATATTTTTATGGATTTTGTGTTAGGATTACCTAGAACTAGGAGGGGGAGGGATAGTATTTTTGTGGTGGTAGATCGGTTCTCTAAAATGGCACATTTTATACCTTGTCACAAGAGCGACGACGCTACAAATGTTGCTGATTTGTTTTCCAGAGAGGTCGTACGCTTGCATGGAGTTCCCAATACCATCGTTTCAGATCATGATGCTAAATTCTTAAGTCATTTTTGGAGGACGTTGTGGCATAAGTTGGGGACAAAGCTGTTGTTTTCTACTACTTGTCACCCCCAAACGGATGGGCAAACGGAGGTCGTCAACCGTACATTGTCCCCCATGCTGAGGGCTGTTTTGAAGACCAACTTGAAGCTTTGGGAAGAGTGTCTACCTCATATTGAGTTTGCATATAATAGGTCAGTACACTCCACTACTAAGGTAAGTCCGTTTCAAGTGGTCTATGGCTTTAATCCAGGTGCTCCTATTGATTTGCTACCATTACCACCATCTGAAAACTTGAATTTTGATGCTACTACACGTGCTGAATTATTACTTAAGATGCATAAACTACTAAAGCAAACATAGAGAAAATGAATGAGAAATATCGTGCTTATGGTAGTAAGGGTAAAAG